>OX346227.1:13005000-13538294 GCA_947049295.1 Ligdia adustata | reverse complement strand
ACCTAACCTAACCTAACCTAACCTAACCTAACCTAACCTAACCTAACCTAACCTAACCTAACCTAACCTAACCTAACCTAACCTAACCTAACCTAACCTAACCTATCCTAACCAACCTAACCTAACCTAACCTAACCTAACCTAACCTAACCTAACCTAACCTAACCTAACCGACCTAACCTAACCTAACCTAACCTAACCTAACCTAACCTAACCTAACCTAACCTAACCACCTAACCTAACCTAACCTAACCTAACCTAACCTAACCTAACCGATCTAACCTAACCTAACCTAACCTAACCTAACCTAACCTAACCTAACCTAACCTAACCTAACCTAACCTAACCTAACCTAACCTAACCTAACCTAACCTAACCTAACCTAACCTAACCTAACCTAACCTAACCTAACCTAACCTAACCTAACCTAACCTAACCTAACCTAACCTAACCTAACCTAACCTAACCTAACCTAACCTAACCTAACCTAACCTAACCTAACCTAACCTAACCTAACCTAACCTAACCTAACCTAACCTAACCTAACCTAACCTAACCTAACCTAACCTAACCTAACCTAACCTAACCTAACCTAACCTAACCTAACCTAACCTAACCTAACCTAACCTAACCTAACCTAACCTAACCTAACCTAACCTAACCTAACCTAACCTAACCTAACCTAACCTAACCTAACCTAACCTAACCTAACCTAACCTAACCTAACCTAACCTAACCTAACCTAACCTAACCTAACCTAACCTAACCTAACCTAACCTAACCTAACCTAACCTAACCTAACCTAACCTAACCTAACCTAACCTAACCTAACCTAACCTAACCTAACCTAACCTAACCTAACCTAACCTAACCTAACCTAACCTAACCTAACCTAACCTAACCTAACCTAACCTAACCTAACCTAACCTAACCTAACCTAACCTAACCTAACCTAACCTAACCTAACCTAACCTAACCTAACCTAACCTAACCTAACCTAACCTAACCTAACCTAACCTAACCTAACCTAACCTAACCTAACCTAACCTAACCTAACCTAACCTAACCTAACCTAACCTAACCTAACCTAACCTAACCTAACCTAACCTAACCTAACCTAACCTAACCTAACCTAACCTAACCTAACCTAACCTAACCTAACCTAACCTAACCTAACCTAACCTAACCTAACCTAACCTAACCTAACCTAACCTAACCTAACCTAACCTAACCTAACCTAACCTAACCTAACCTAACCTAACCTAACCTAACCTAACCTAACCTAACCTAACCTAACCTAACCTAACCTAACCTAACCTAACCTAACCTAACCTAACCTAACCTAACCTAACCTAACCTAACCTAACCTAACCTAACCTAACCTAACCTAACCTAACCTAACCTAACCTAACCTAACCTAACCTAACCTAACCTAACCTAACCTAACCTAACCTAACCTAACCTAACCTAACCTAACCTAACCTAACCTAACCTAACCTAACCTAACCTAACCTAACCTAACCTAACCTAACCTAACCTAACCTAACCTAACCTAACCTAACCTAACCTAACCTAACCTAACCTAACCTAACCTAACCTAACCTAACCTAACCTAACCTAACCTAACCTAACCTAACCTAACCTAACCTAACCTAACCTAACCTAACCTAACCTAACCTAACCTAACCTAACCTAACCTAACCTAACCTAACCTAACCTAACCTAACCTAACCTAACCTAACCTAACCTAACCTAACCTAACCTAACCTAACCTAACCTAACCTAACCTAACCTAACCTAACCTAACCTAACCTAACCTAACCTAACCTAACCTAACCTAACCTAACCTAACCTAACCTAACCTAACCTAACCTAACCTAACCTAACCTAACCTAACCTAACCTAACCTAACCTAACCTAACCTAACCTAACCTAACCTAACCTAACCTAACCTAACCTAACCTAACCTAACCTAACCTAACCTAACCTAACCTAACCTAACCTAACCTAACCTAACCTAACCTAACCTAACCTAACCTAACCTAACCTAACCTAACCTAACCTAACCTAACCTAACCTAACCTAACCTAACCTAACCTAACCTAACCTAACCTAACCTAACCTAACCTAACCTAACCTAACCTAACCTAACCTAACCTAACCTAACCTAACCTAACCTAACCTAACCTAACCTAACCTAACCTAACCTAACCTAACCTAACCTAACCTAACCTAACCTAACCTAACCTAACCTAACCTAACCTAACCTAACCTAACCTAACCTAACCTAACCTAACCTAACCTAACCTAACCTAACCTAACCTAACCTAACCTAACCTAACCTAACCTAACCTAACCTAACCTAACCTAACCTAACCTAACCTAACCTAACCTAACCTAACCTAACCTAACCTAACCTAACCTAACCTAACCTAACCTAACCTAACCTAACCTAACCTAACCTAACCTAACCTAACCTAACCTAACCTAACCTAACCTAACCTAACCTAACCTAACCTAACCTAACCTAACCTAACCTAACCTAACCTAACCTAACCTAACCTAACCTAACCTAACCTAACCTAACCTAACCTAACCTAACCTAACCTAACCTAACCTAACCTAACCTAACCTAACCTAACCTAACCTAACCTAACCTAACCTAACCTAACCTAACCTAACCTAACCTAACCTAACCTAACCTAACCTAACCTAACCTAACCTAACCTAACCTAACCTAACCTAACCTAACCTAACCTAACCTAACCTAACCTAACCTAACCTAACCTAACCTAACCTAACCTAACCTAACCTAACCTAACCTAACCTAACCTAACCTAACCTAACCTAACCTAACCTAACCTAACCTAACCTAACCTAACCTAACCTAACCTAACCTAACCTAACCTAACCTAACCTAACCTAACCTAACCTAACCTAACCTAACCTAACCTAACCTAACCTAACCTAACCTAACCTAACCTAACCTAACCTAACCTAACCTAACCTAACCTAACCTAACCTAACCTAACCTAACCTAACCTAACCTAACCTAACCTAACCTAACCTAACCTAACCTAACCTAACCTAACCTAACCTAACCTAACCTAACCTAACCTAACCTAACCTAACCTAACCTAACCTAACCTAACCTAACCTAACCTAACCTAACCTAACCTAACCTAACCTAACCTAACCTAACCTAACCTAACCTAACCTAACCTAACCTAACCTAACCTAACCTAACCTAACCTAACCTAACCTAACCTAACCTAACCTAACCTAACCTAACCTAACCTAACCTAACCTAACCTAACCTAACCTAACCTAACCTAACCTAACCTAACCTAACCTAACCTAACCTAACCTAACCTAACCTAACCTAACCTAACCTAACCTAACCTAACCTAACCTAACCTAACCTAACCTAACCTAACCTAACCTAACCTAACCTAACCTAACCTAACCTAACCTAACCTAACCTAACCTAACCTAACCTAACCTAACCTAACCTAACCTAACCTAACCTAACCTAACCTAACCTAACCTAACCTAACCTAACCTAACCTAACCTAACCTAACCTAACCTAACCTAACCTAACCTAACCTAACCTAACCTAACCTAACCTAACCTAACCTAACCTAACCTAACCTAACCTAACCTAACCTAACCTAACCTAACCTAACCTAACCTAACCTAACCTAACCTAACCTAACCTAACCTAACCTAACCTAACCTAACCTAACCTAACCTAACCTAACCTAACCTAACCTAACCTAACCTAACCTAACCTAACCTAACCTAACCTAACCTAACCTAACCTAACCTAACCTAACCTAACCTAACCTAACCTAACCTAACCTAACCTAACCTAACCTAACCTAACCTAACCTAACCTAACCTAACCTAACCTAACCTAACCTAACCTAACCTAACCTAACCTAACCTAACCTAACCTAACCTAACCTAACCTAACCTAACCTAACCTAACCTAACCTAACCTAACCTAACCTAACCTAACCTAACCTAACCTAACCTAACCTAACCTAACCTAACCTAACCTAACCTAACCTAACCTAACCTAACCTAACCTAACCTAACCTAACCTAACCTAACCTAACCTAACCTAACCTAACCTAACCTAACCTAACCTAACCTAACCTAACCTAACCTAACCTAACCTAACCTAACCTAACCTAACCTAACCTAACCTAACCTAACCTAACCTAACCTAACCTAACCTAACCTAACCTAACCTAACCTAACCTAACCTAACCTAACCTAACCTAACCTAACCTAACCTAACCTAACCTAACCTAACCTAACCTAACCTAACCTAACCTAACCTAACCTAACCTAACCTAACCTAACCTAACCTAACCTAACCTAACCTAACCTAACCTAACCTAACCTAACCTAACCTAACCTAACCTAACCTAACCTAACCTAACCTAACCTAACCTAACCTAACCTAACCTAACCTAACCTAACCTAACCTAACCTAACCTAACCTAACCTAACCTAACCTAACCTAACCTAACCTAACCTAACCTAACCTAACCTAACCTAACCTAACCTAACCTAACCTAACCTAACCTAACCTAACCTAACCTAACCTAACCTAACCTAACCTAACCTAACCTAACCTAACCTAACCTAACCTAACCTAACCTAACCTAACCTAACCTAACCTAACCTAACCTAACCTAACCTAACCTAACCTAACCTAACCTAACCTAACCTAACCTAACCTAACCTAACCTAACCTAACCTAACCTAACCTAACCTAACCTAACCTAACCTAACCTAACCTAACCTAACCTAACCTAACCTAACCTAACCTAACCTAACCTAACCTAACCTAACCTAACCTAACCTAACCTAACCTAACCTAACCTAACCTAACCTAACCTAACCTAACCTAACCTAACCTAACCTAACCTAACCTAACCTAACCTAACCTAACCTAACCTAACCTAACCTAACCTAACCTAACCTAACCTAACCTAACCTAACCTAACCTAACCTAACCTAACCTAACCTAACCTAACCTAACCTAACCTAACCTAACCTAACCTAACCTAACCTAACCTAACCTAACCTAACCTAACCTAACCTAACCTAACCTAACCTAACCTAACCTAACCTAACCTAACCTAACCTAACCTAACCTAACCTAACCTAACCTAACCTAACCTAACCTAACCTAACCTAACCTAACCTAACCTAACCTAACCTAACCTAACCTAACCTAACCTAACCTAACCTAACCTAACCTAACCTAACCTAACCTAACCTAACCTAACCTAACCTAACCTAACCTAACCTAACCTAACCTAACCTAACCTAACCTAACCTAACCTAACCTAACCTAACCTAACCTAACCTAACCTAACCTAACCTAACCTAACCTAACCTAACCTAACCTAACCTAACCTAACCTAACCTAACCTAACCTAACCTAACCTAACCTAACCTAACCTAACCTAACCTAACCTAACCTAACCTAACCTAACCTAACCTAACCTAACCTAACCTAACCTAACCTAACCTAACCTAACCTAACCTAACCTAACCTAACCTAACCTAACCTAACCTAACCTAACCTAACCTAACCTAACCTAACCTAACCTAACCTAACCTAACCTAACCTAACCTAACCTAACCTAACCTAACCTAACCTAACCTAACCTAACCTAACCTAACCTAACCTAACCTAACCTAACCTAACCTAACCTAACCTAACCTAACCTAACCTAACCTAACCTAACCTAACCTAACCTAACCTAACCTAACCTAACCTAACCTAACCTAACCTAACCTAACCTAACCTAACCTAACCTAACCTAACCTAACCTAACCTAACCTAACCTAACCTAACCTAACCTAACCTAACCTAACCTAACCTAACCTAACCTAACCTAACCTAACCTAACCTAACCTAACCTAACCTAACCTAACCTAACCTAACCTAACCTAACCTAACCTAACCTAACCTAACCTAACCTAACCTAACCTAACCTAACCTAACCTAACCTAACCTAACCTAACCTAACCTAACCTAACCTAACCTAACCTAACCTAACCTAACCTAACCTAACCTAACCTAACCTAACCTAACCTAACCTAACCTAACCTAACCTAACCTAACCTAACCTAACCTAACCTAACCTAACCTAACCTAACCTAACCTAACCTAACCTAACCTAACCTAACCTAACCTAACCTAACCTAACCTAACCTAACCTAACCTAACCTAACCTAACCTAACCTAACCTAACCTAACCTAACCTAACCTAACCTAACCTAACCTAACCTAACCTAACCTAACCTAACCTAACCTAACCTAACCTAACCTAACCTAACCTAACCTAACCTAACCTAACCTAACCTAACCTAACCTAACCTAACCTAACCTAACCTAACCTAACCTAACCTAACCTAACCTAACCTAACCTAACCTAACCTAACCTAACCTAACCTAACCTAACCTAACCTAACCTAACCTAACCTAACCTAACCTAACCTAACCTAACCTAACCTAACCTAACCTAACCTAACCTAACCTAACCTAACCTAACCTAACCTAACCTAACCTAACCTAACCTAACCTAACCTAACCTAACCTAACCTAACCTAACCTAACCTAACCTAACCTAACCTAACCTAACCTAACCTAACCTAACCTAACCTAACCTAACCTAACCTAACCTAACCTAACCTAACCTAACCTAACCTAACCTAACCTAACCTAACCTAACCTAACCTAACCTAACCTAACCTAACCTAACCTAACCTAACCTAACCTAACCTAACCTAACCTAACCTAACCTAACCTAACCTAACCTAACCTAACCTAACCTAACCTAACCTAACCTAACCTAACCTAACCTAACCTAACCTAACCTAACCTAACCTAACCTAACCTAACCTAACCTAACCTAACCTAACCTAACCTAACCTAACCTAACCTAACCTAACCTAACCTAACCTAACCTAACCTAACCTAACCTAACCTAACCTAACCTAACCTAACCTAACCTAACCTAACCTAACCTAACCTAACCTAACCTAACCTAACCTAACCTAACCTAACCTAACCTAACCTAACCTAACCTAACCTAACCTAACCTAACCTAACCTAACCTAACCTAACCTAACCTAACCTAACCTAACCTAACCTAACCTAACCTAACCTAACCTAACCTAACCTAACCTAACCTAACCTAACCTAACCTAACCTAACCTAACCTAACCTAACCTAACCTAACCTAACCTAACCTAACCTAACCTAACCTAACCTAACCTAACCTAACCTAACCTAACCTAACCTAACCTAACCTAACCTAACCTAACCTAACCTAACCTAACCTAACCTAACCTAACCTAACCTAACCTAACCTAACCTAACCTAACCTAACCTAACCTAACCTAACCTAACCTAACCTAACCTAACCTAACCTAACCTAACCTAACCTAACCTAACCTAACCTAACCTAACCTAACCTAACCTAACCTAACCTAACCTAACCTAACCTAACCTAACCTAACCTAACCTAACCTAACCTAACCTAACCTAACCTAACCTAACCTAACCTAACCTAACCTAACCTAACCTAACCTAACCTAACCTAACCTAACCTAACCTAACCTAACCTAACCTAACCTAACCTAACCTAACCTAACCTAACCTAACCTAACCTAACCTAACCTAACCTAACCTAACCTAACCTAACCTAACCTAACCTAACCTAACCTAACCTAACCTAACCTAACCTAACCTAACCTAACCTAACCTAACCTAACCTAACCTAACCTAACCTAACCTAACCTAACCTAACCTAACCTAACCTAACCTAACCTAACCTAACCTAACCTAACCTAACCTAACCTAACCTAACCTAACCTAACCTAACCTAACCTAACCTAACCTAACCTAACCTAACCTAACCTAACCTAACCTAACCTAACCTAACCTAACCTAACCTAACCTAACCTAACCTAACCTAACCTAACCTAACCTAACCTAACCTAACCTAACCTAACCTAACCTAACCTAACCTAACCTAACCTAACCTAACCTAACCTAACCTAACCTAACCTAACCTAACCTAACCTAACCTAACCTAACCTAACCTAACCTAACCTAACCTAACCTAACCTAACCTAACCTAACCTAACCTAACCTAACCTAACCTAACCTAACCTAACCTAACCTAACCTAACCTAACCTAACCTAACCACGTGACCGAAACACTCGAGTGTACCATAAAAGTAGGCGCCAGAAGTTCAGGTGCCCGTAACTCGAAAACGGTGTATCCTAGGCGAATTTTGACCTCAAATCTGGTATTTATATATTTATATAATACTACTGTCTGTCCTCCTCTCCCGATCCCCGTTTTCAAAATTCCAAATTTCCAAATTATTTTTCTAAACTTTTACTTTCCACTGCCACAGAGTATAGTCATAGTTAGTTCCCGGCACACTCAAGGAACAGGCAGACGTAGCTCCTCGTGGCAGTGAGCTACGAGATCGCGGTTTTTTGTGTTGTGTAGGGAAAGACCAGGACTATACTCTCACCCCCCCCCTGTGCCGCCCCGCCCCCTTCCCCTCTAAATTTGTAATCGCCGTAACTCGGCCTGGTGTCGAGCTACGAGCACGCGGTTTTCACTGTTGGGTCGAGCACTACTGGCACCATCGTTAAGTTGTCGTCTTAGTGTCGGAGTGACTCGCCCTAGTGTCATAGGCAAACCCAAAATCTTGTGATATCATTATATAGCTCTCGTTGTTAAACCTATACCTATACAAACCATTACACCCCCCCCTGACCCTCCCCCTACCCCTCCCCCTACCCCTCCCCCTCCCCCTCCCCCGCCCCCGAATAATATTCACTATCAAATAACATTCCCAACCACACCGGGTGAATATATCTGTAATCCCCCCCCCCTTTTTTTTTACCTTCCCCTCAAGCACCCTTCCCCCGCATTGTGTATTAATTGAGAAAATAAGTTGATCAAATTTCCGACTTGTCTCTTATTTATTTGTACCGAGTCGGTTCATATCACCACCGCATAACTTTACCATCAGTGGGCATCATCATCATCCTCAGCACGGAAAATTTTAGGCCCTTCTATCTCCGGAACCGAGGCTTACATAGAGACGGAGTTTTCTCTGTTGGGAAGCCCACATCTGCGTCTCGAGCTCTACACTACCTGAGCGACTCTAGGTAGAGCGGAACACTTTCAAAAAACGGTTGGAGCTACGAGGGCTGAGTTTTCGGTGTTGGGACGACATATTGCTCCTAGAGACGTGCGGCTTTTGTAGAGGGTGGAGATCAAAAAGCGCTATAAAATCGTGATAATAGGACGGCTCTACATAGAGCAAAACACCTAAAAAATTAAAATAATAATTATTATTTTTATTATCTAAATATATTCATATACCTTATAAAAGGAACTCTCGGTCTTATGGTAGAGCTCTATGTAGAGCAAAATAAAAAATTTTAAAAATTTAATTATAATTAAATATTGTATTGAAACGATCTCTACTTACCTCGATACTTACCTCCGACGAGCGCTGCTCCGGCTCCGGCTCCGGCTGTACCTGAAACTAAAAATAATAATATTATTGTTAGTTTATTTAAATTAAAAGTATTTTAAAAATTTGTATTAAGTGTTCTATAGTTAATAAGTTGTATTGTCACTAGAATTAATAAACTGACACTGAGTGACGAGTGCAGGCGCTACCTGCGATTGTTAATATTATTGACATAATACTACTATTGTGGTATCTGTAATATATATTTAAGTGACGGACGCCCTTTACACGTCCACTTTTATATACACGGACCAGTCCTACCTCGTTTAAGATGTTTGGATATAGGACCCCTGACGTCAAACAGACGCCTGCCCTAAAAGACGACGCAAAGTTGCGTAACGACGACAGAGTGACACAAAAGACGACAGAGAGGGCCGGTCCCTCCACCAAAGCTGACGAACAGCCTAGTAAGGTTCGACTGAGTGTCGGGGAGATCGAGGCACGTTCCTCGGTGTCACCGCCCCCGCCGCGGCTTGCCGCGAGCCAGCCGGCTGCGGGCCCGTCGAAGGTATCTCCAACGCGACTCGCTGCCAAGGCGGGCGCGCGGAGCGCCGGGGCGGCGGCGGCTACCACTGGGACGGACAAATCTCCTGCGAAGAAATACACGTCGAGGACTGCAGAGGCAAAGGCCTGCCTTATGAAAGCCAAACTTCACCTCGGTAACAGTCGAAACCTGAAAAGTGAAATAAAGGCTGAGGTAACAGAGGCCATCCAAAGACTTTACTCACTGGTGAAGGAGTCTGAAGAGGAAAAGATAGGAACAAAGAAAACCGAAGTAGGAAAAGAACGAGAGGCAGAGTATCAAACACAACCTACGCACATACAGACGGACAACATGATGACGAAAATTGACGAACACAGCAGAATGTTGAACGAAAATAAGCAGGAAATGGAAAAGCTGACTGAAATGCTGAAAAAACACCACGAATGGCAGGAAAATACTAGAGGCACGTATGCGAACGTAGTGGCGCGTTCTCCCAGTAAACGATTTTCGACGGCCGAGGCCATGCACTCCATCATCATTGCCTCGAAAGATGAACACGAAACCGGTGACCAGGTTTACGAACGTGTCAGAAAAGTCATCAATGCGAAAGAAGAAGGAGCCAGGATCGACCGAATAAGAAAAGCAAGAGACCGCAAGATCATAGTGGGTTGCAGAAGTGAGGAGGAAATGAAGAGAGTTAAGAGCAGGATAGCTGAAAAAGAGATACAACTAAGCGTGGAGGATATAAAAAACAAGGACCCACTCGTCATCCTCTACAGTGTCCTGAGCTGTAACTCAGACGAAGATATAATAAAATCGATAAGAACGCAAAACAAGCACATCCTACGAGACGTGAAAGGGGAAGATGACCGCATTGAAATAAAGTTTCGCCGAAAAGCCAGGAATCCCCTAACATCACACGTCGTAGTTAAGGTCTCCCCACGGATGTGGCAGTGTATAACCGCCGCCGGGGCTGTGCATATTGACATGCAGAGGGTCCGAGCCGCTGACCAGTCCCCTCTTATACAGTGCTCTCGCTGTCTGGGGTACGGGCATGGGAAGCGGTTCTGCACCGAAGC
Organism: Ligdia adustata; assembly: GCA_947049295.1. NCBI lineage: Eukaryota > Metazoa > Arthropoda > Insecta > Lepidoptera > Geometridae > Ligdia > Ligdia adustata. The sequence goes on along the minus strand of OX346227.1, from coordinate 13,527,133 downwards.
GGTCGATGTATGCAGCCACTGCGGTGGCACACACCTTAAGGCAGAGTGCCCTGACTTCCTCACTGACACCCCCCCGAGCTGCATAAATTGCATAAAAGCAAAGGCATCTAAAACAGACCACAATGCCTTTAGTGATGACTGCCAGGTTAGGCGCAAATGGGACTTACTCGCAAGGACCACCGTGGCGTATTGCTAAGGGCGTCCCGGACACTTCATACAAAATCATACAAGCAAACCTGAAGAAGAAGCAACTGGCGACCGACGAAGTATTCATTGAAGCAGTCCAACGCAAAGTCGCCGTTGTTCTCTTGCAGGAACCATATGTGGGAGCTAAACGACGTCTGAAGAACTATCCAGGAGTAAGAGTTTACCAGAACACCGGGCAAGGAGATGGAATAGTTAAAGCTGCGATAGCGGTACTTGATCCCACGCTAGACGTAACACAATACCCACAACTCACCAACAACAACATCGCCGTGGTAAAAATTCGTACCGCTGCCTGGGAAGTTACTCTGGCCTCGATTTACTTCGAAGGGGACAAGCCCTTACTACCTTACCTGGAACAGCTGTCTAAAATCGTCCAAGAGTTGGGTCCGGAAAGGCTTGTTGTAGGAGGAGACGTCAACGCTTGGAGCACTTGGTGGGGTAGTGTTCGCACGCAGCCCAGAGGAGAGGAATTGATGGAGAGCCTCAACGAACTAGACCTACAAGTGCTAAACACAAACACCATACCGACCTTTGACGAGATACGGGGAACAAGGCGCTACACTAGCCACGTCGACATCACCGTCTGTTCAGAAGACATGATTCCTCTGGTGGAGGACTGGACTGTAGTAGAAAAACTAACGAGCTCGGACCACAACGGCATTACGTTCACTATTAGGCTACAGAAATCAAAAGGCACACACATCACACGCACAACACGGCTCTACAACACGAAAAAGGCAAATTGGATACAGTTTTATGTGAAACTGGCCCAATTTAAACAAGAACACAACCTTACACTCGAAAATGTAGAGCTCATACACACCACAGATCAAATCGAAAAGACATTACACACATATATACAAGCAGTTACACACACATGCACACAAACCATACCCACGAAAAAACACACACAAACACTTACGCTGCCGTGGTGGTCCGAAGAACTCGCGCGGTTGAAACGAGAAGTCACCACCAGGAAGAGAAGAATAAGATGTGCTGCTTCGATTCGAAGGCCGAGGGTAGTTGAGGAATACCTTAAAAAGAAATCAGAATACGAGTCAGCTGCTCAAAACGCAAGGACACAAAGCTGGAAGGATTTTTGTAGTAGGCAGGATAGGGAGGGGATTTGGGAGGGAATATACAGAGTGATCGGTAGAACGAAAAGTAGGGAAGAGGATTTGCCATTGGTGGTCGATGGTGAGGTGTTGGATGCAAAGGGATCAGTGAAAATCTTGGCAGACACCTTTTACCCACAAGATCTCATGGAGCATGACAACGCAGAACACAGCAGAATAAGAATAAAGGCAGATAGTGTTAACGATGGGAGACAAAATGGCAATTGCGACCCACCATTCACCATGGCCGAATTAATTAATGCTGTGGATGCCTTCAACCCGAAAAAGGCCCCTGGAGCGGACGGGTTCACGGCGGATATATGCCGAGAAGCCATTAGACAAGATCCGGAATGGTTCCTGGCTTGTCTAAATAAGTGCTTCGAGCTCGGCCATTTTCCGGACCCATGGAAGGAGGCAATCGTTGTCGTACTCCGAAAACCTGGTAAAGATACCTACACAGCGCCTAAATCATATAGACCCATTGGACTCCTCCCAGTAATGGGAAAGATTTTTGAGAGGATGCTGGTCAGTCGAATTAAGTTTCACGTAATACCACGGATGAGTACTCGCCAGTTCGGCTTCATGCCCCAGAAGAGCACCGAAGACGCCCTCTATTTTCTGATGCGATATGTTTGCGATAAGTTAAATAAAAAACGTATCGTAACCATTGTGTCGCTTGATATAGAGGGGGCCTTCGACAGCGCCTGGTGGCCAGCCATCAGAGTCCGACTGGCTGAGGAAGAGTGCCCGATAAACTTAAGAAGGCTGATCGACAGCTATCTCGAAAATCGCAAGGTGAGAGTGCGATACGCAGGAGAGGAGTACGCCAAGCAAACCGGCCAAGGATGCGTGCAAGGATCAGTGGGAGGGCCACTTCTGTGGAACCTGCTTTTGGACCCGCTGCTCAAAGACATTGAGAGAAGAAAGGACTACGTTCAGGCTTTCGCTGATGACGTGGTGCTGGTGTTCGATGGTGAGACTGCACTGGAGATAGAGGCTCGTGCCAATGCCGCTCTCGAACATGTTCGCGCGTGGGGAGTCCAGAACAGGCTCAGGTTTGCGCCTCACAAAACCACAGCAATGGTTGTGACGCGCAAGCTCAAGTTTGACACCCCTCGCCTGAGAATGGGAGGGACGGACATTGGTATATCCGATGAAATCAAACTGCTCGGACTCACTATCGATCACAAATTGACCTTCAACGCCCATATCGCGAATGTTTGCAGAAAAGCGCTCAACTTCTACAAGCAGCTGGCACGCACAGCAAAAATACACTGGGGCCTTCAATCAGAAATCATACGTACAATTTACACAGCAGTCGTAGAGCCTACGATATTGTATGCGGCCAGCGTCTGGGCGCCGGCAGCAAAGAAAATAATGTCACGCAAGGAGCTAGACTCGGTGCAGAGAGGATTTGCACAAAAAATAATAAAAGGATATAAAACCGTATCCCTTAACTCAGCCTTACTTCTAGCCGGATTGCTTCCTCTAGATATTAGAATCCAAGAAGCAGCCCTGCTTTATGAGCTAAAGAAAGGGCACACCCGAAGAGTAATAGGAGACAGGGACATGGAAAAGCCGATTCCTTTCGGAGCAAAACCACATCCAGCTCTACAGAGACAGCTGCAATACACCTGCGTGGCGGATGAGGTGGCGCTCGGTCAGAATCTCACCAGTGGTCTAAATATCTTTACTGACGGGAGCAAAATTGAAGGCAAGGTTGGTGCTGCCATATCCGTTTGGATAGGTGCCGCCGAAACCAGCACCCGTAAGCTGAGACTGGACGAGCGCTGCTCCGTGTATCAGGCTGAACTGCTGGCCCTAGTTGAAGCCACAAAAGAAGCCTTCAGAAGACCTTATTCTGAGTGCAGCATTTTTTGCGACTCTCGCTCCGCCCTCGACACCATAGTCAACATCGAGACTCGCCATCCCCTCGCAGCAGAGGCTAGAAAAAACATCGAAGATTTAGGAAGACAGAATAAAAAAGTAAGTCTTTTTTGGATTAAAGCCCACGTGGGGATGGAGGGTAACGAGAGAGCGGACGAACTCGCGAAGAGTGCTGCACTGACACTTAAGGCCAAAGCTAAATATGACAGCTGTCCCGTTTCATTCGCGAAGAGAGCCATCCGACGTGACTCTCTTGTCGAATGGAATAGGAGATATCAGACTGCAACTCAGGGTTCCGTTACTAGGAAATTCTTTCCTGACGCGATAAGGGCGTACCGTCTCATTACAAAACTTAACCTGGATCACATAATGGTACAATTACTCACTGGACATGGCGGATTCTCCTCGTACCTGCACCGCTTCAGGTGCAAGGAGAGCCCGGCATGCATTTGCGACCCTGAGGTGGAGGAGAGCGCCTTGCACATCGTCACTGATTGTCCGGTTTATAGTAGGTTACGGTACGATATAGAAATAGTAATGAATATAGATGTAAACATAGATAACCTTTGTATAATACTAGAAAGTAAGGAAACTAGATATAAGTTTATAGAATACTGTAAAAATATTATAATGAAAGTTGTAAAAAGAAATAAAACTGAAACTAATGGTGCACTACTAAACAATTAAGTTTGTTGTAGATAGTGCCCGAAAATGAATAAATTGATATAAATAGGAAACTATAAACAAAAACAAAATGAAAGAAAACGTAAAAGTGTATGTATAAATTATTTACCCTAATATATATATATATAAGAATTAAGATAAAAGAATAGGCAACAAGTTAGACAAACATGGCAAGATAGATGAAGAGTGTAAGAAAGAACAAGTATGCAGAATGAAAGTGCGAGAGGCATAAAAGATAGAACTGGAATGAATGGGAAGTGCAGAACAGGGCTCCGATTACGTCGGAGGTAGGACGAAAAAAAAAAAAAAAAAAAAAAAAAAAAAAAACCTAACCTAACCTAACCTAACCTAACCTAACCTAACCTAACCTAACCTAACCTAACCTAACCTAACCTAACCTAACCTAACCTAACCTAACCTAACCTAACCTAACCTAACCTAACCTAACCTAACCTAACCTAACCTAACCTAACCTAACCTAACCTAACCTAACCTAACCTAACCTAACCTAACCTAACCTAACCTAACCTAACCTAACCTAACCTAACCTAACCTAACCTAACCTAACCTAACCTAACCTAACCTAACCTAACCTAACCTAACCTAACCTAACCTAACCTAACCTAACCTAACCTAACCTAACCTAACCTAACCTAACCTAACCTAACCTAACCTAACCTAACCTAACCTAACCTAACCTAACCTAACCTAACCTAACCTAACCTAACCTAACCTAACCTAACCTAACCTAACCTAACCTAACCTAACCTAACCTAACCTAACCTAACCTAACCTAACCTAACCTAACCTAACCTAACCTAACCTAACCTAACCTAACCTAACCTAACCTAACCTAACCTAACCTAACCTAACCTAACCTAACCTAACCTAACCTAACCTAACCTAACCTAACCTAACCTAACCTAACCTAACCTAACCTAACCTAACCTAACCTAACCTAACCTAACCTAACCTAACCTAACCTAACCTAACCTAACCTAACCTAACCTAACCTAACCTAACCTAACCTAACCTAACCTAACCTAACCTAACCTAACCTAACCTAACCTAACCTAACCTAACCTAACCTAACCTAACCTAACCTAACCTAACCTAACCTAACCTAACCTAACCTAACCTAACCTAACCTAACCTAACCTAACCTAACCTAACCTAACCTAACCTAACCTAACCTAACCTAACCTAACCTAACCTAACCTAACCTAACCTAACCTAACCTAACCTAACCTAACCTAACCTAACCTAACCTAACCTAACCTAACCTAACCTAACCTAACCTAACCTAACCTAACCTAACCTAACCTAACCTAACCTAACCTAACCTAACCTAACCTAACCTAACCTAACCTAACCTAACCTAACCTAACCTAACCTAACCTAACCTAACCTAACCTAACCTAACCTAACCTAACCTAACCTAACCACAGGGATATATTTATACAATACTGTGAAGATATAGCTGCAAGAGTGATAAAAAGGAATAAAACGACATGAAAAGATAATTATACTTAATGTACATTGTGAAAATATAAATGAAATAGTTTGAAGAAAGTAATAAATAGTTAAATAAAATAAGAAATAATTATATGGCATCATAATTAAATGAATACAAGTGACAAAATTGACTTATTATAATATAATGTAATGTATATGGGATGAGATAGAGCGTAGTTTAACAAGTTAAATTCGTGAAGAAAAGGAAATGAAAACATAGTCTCCGATTATGTTGGAGGTAGTCAGAAGCAGGGAGGGGGTTTTAGTCGGTAGGGCACTACGCAGAGTCCGACATAACCCTCTTTAGGGTATCCGTAAAAAGGATTTCCTCCTCCCTGGATAAAAAAAAATAAAAAAAAAAAAAAAAAAAAAAAACCTAACCTAACCTAACCTAACCTAACCTAACCTAACCTAACCTAACCTAACCTAACCTAACCTAACTTAACCGTGATTTTGCGTTGCACTTAACATCATCCGACTGTGCCGTGTGATACGTCGTTGGACGAGGCTCCGCGTGCGCTTTCTGGACCTGTAACAAAAAATCACAAATTAATTAGCATACTCAAAATTTTCCGGATTTTCGTGAAAATTTCGGGTTTTTGAATTTTTAAAAATCCATTTACCAATCAAAATTAGATTTTATTTTATATCTGGACTGCGGGAGGCCGACTGCGTCGACTCCCAAAGAAAAAAGTGCGAAAATCGACAAAAATTTTGTCTCCATACAATAACATAGTAAAAGTTTACCTAACCGAGACAGATTCCCCATACATTGTGATTTTGCGTTGCACTTAACATCATCCGACTGTGCCGTGTGATACGTCGTTGGACGAGGCTCCGCGTGCGCTTTCTGGACCTGTAACAAAAAATCACAAATTAATTAGCATACTCAAAATTTTCCGGATTTTCGTGAAAATTTCGGGTTTTTGAATTTTTAAAAATCCATGTACCAATCAAAATTAGATTTTATTTTATATCTGGACTGCGGGAGGCCGACTGCGTCGACTCCCAAAGAAAAAAGTGCGAAAATCGACAAAAATTTTGTCTCCATACAATAACATAGTAAAAGTTTACCTAACCGAGACAGATTCCCCATACATTGTGATTTTGCGTTGCACTTAACATCATCCGACTGTGCCGTGTGATACGTCGTTGGACGAGGCTCCGCGTGCGCTTTCTGGACCTGTAACAAAAAATCACAAATTAATTAGCATACTCAAAATTTTCCGGATTTTCGTGAAAATTTCGGGTTTTTGAATTTTTAAAAATCCATTTACCAATCAAAATTAGATTTTATTTTATATCTGGACTGCGGGAGGCCGACTGCGTCGACTCCCAAAGAAAAAAGTGCGAAAATCGACAAAAATTTTGTCTCCATACAATAACATAGTAAAAGTTTACCTAACCGAGACAGATTCCCCATACATTGTGATTTTGCGTTGCACTTAACATCATCCGACTGTGCCGTGTGATACGTCGTTGGACGAGGCTCCGCGTGCGCTTTCTGGACCTGTAACAAAAAATCACAAATTAATTAGCATACTCAAAATTTTCCGGATTTTCGTGAAAATTTCGGGTTTTTGAATTTTTAAAAATCCATGTACCAATCAAAATTAGATTTTATTTTATATCTGGACTGCGGGAGGCCGACTGCGTCGACTCCCAAAGAAAAAAGTGCGAAAATCGACAAAAATTTTGTCTCCATACAATAACATAGTAAAAGTTTACCTAACCGAGACAGATTCCCCATACATTGTGATTTTGCGTTGCACTTAACATCATCCGACTGTGCCGTGTGATACGTCGTTGGACGAGGCTCCGCGTGCGCTTTCTGGACCTGTAACAAAAAATCACAAATTAATTAGCATACTCAAAATTTTCCGGATTTTCGTGAAAATTTCGGGTTTTTGAATTTTTAAAAATCCATTTACCAATCAAAATTAGATTTTATTTTATATCTGGACTGCGGGAGGCCGACTGCGTCGACTCCCAAAGAAAAAAGTGCGAAAATCGACAAAAATTTTGTCTCCATACAATAACATAGTAAAAGTTTACCTAACCGAGACAGATTCCCCATACATTGTGATTTTGCGTTGCACTTAACATCATCCGACTGTGCCGTGTGATACGTCGTTGGACGAGGCTCCGCGTGCGCTTTCTGGACCTGTAACAAAAAATCACAAATTAATTAGCATACTCAAAATTTTCCGGATTTTCGTGAAAATTTCGGGTTTTTGAATTTTTAAAAATCCATGTACCAATCAAAATTAGATTTTATTTTATATCTGGACTGCGGGAGGCCGACTGCGTCGACTCCCAAAGAAAAAAGTGCGAAAATCGACAAAAATTTTGTCTCCATACAATAACATAGTAAAAGTTTACCTAACCGAGACAGATTCCCCATACATTGTGATTTTGCGTTGCACTTAACATCATCCGACTGTGCCGTGTGATACGTCGTTGGACGAGGCTCCGCGTGCGCTTTCTGGACCTGTAACAAAAAATCACAAATTAATTAGCATACTCAAAATTTTCCGGATTTTCGTGAAAATTTCGGGTTTTTGAATTTTTAAAAATCCATTTACCAATCAAAATTAGATTTTATTTTATATCTGGACTGCGGGAGGCCGACTGCGTCGACTCCCAAAGAAAAAAGTGCGAAAATCGACAAAAATTTTGTCTCCATACAATAACATAGTAAAAGTTTACCTAACCGAGACAGATTCCCCATACATTGTGATTTTGCGTTGCACTTAACATCATCCGACTGTGCCGTGTGATACGTCGTTGGACGAGGCTCCGCGTGCGCTTTCTGGACCTGTAACAAAAAATCACAAATTAATTAGCATACTCAAAATTTTCCGGATTTTCGTGAAAATTTCGGGTTTTTGAATTTTTAAAAATCCATTTACCAATCAAAATTAGATTTTATTTTATATCTGGACTGCGGGAGGCCGACTGCGTCGACTCCCAAAGAAAAAAGTGCGAAAATCGACAAAAATTTTGTCTCCATACAATAACATAGTAAAAGTTTACCTAACCGAGACAGATTCCCCATACATTGTGATTTTGCGTTGCACTTAACATCATCCGACTGTGCCGTGTGATACGTCGTTGGACGAGGCTCCGCGTGCGCTTTCTGGACCTGTAACAAAAAATCACAAATTAATTAGCATACTCAAAATTTTCCGGATTTTCGTGAAAATTTCGGGTTTTTGAATTTTTAAAAATCCATTTACCAATCAAAATTAGATTTTATTTTATATCTGGACTGCGGGAGGCCGACTGCGTCGACTCCCAAAGAAAAAAGTGCGAAAATCGACAAAAATTTTGTCTCCATACAATAACATAGTAAAAGTTTACCTAACCGAGACAGATTCCCCATACATTGTGATTTTGCGTTGCACTTAACATCATCCGACTGTGCCGTGTGATACGTCGTTGGACGAGGCTCCGCGTGCGCTTTCTGGACCTGTAACAAAAAATCACAAATTAATTAGCATACTCAAAATTTTCCGGATTTTCGTGAAAATTTCGGGTTTTTGAATTTTTAAAAATCCATTTACCAATCAAAATTAGATTTTATTTTATATCTGGACTGCGGGAGGCCGACTGCGTCGACTCCCAAAGAAAAAAGTGCGAAAATCGACAAAAATTTTGTCTCCATACAATAACATAGTAAAAGTTTACCTAACCGAGACAGATTCCCCATACATTGTGATTTTGCGTTGCACTTAACATCATCCGACTGTGCCGTGTGATACGTCGTTGGACGAGGCTCCGCGTGCGCTTTCTGGACCTGTAACAAAAAATCACAAATTAATTAGCATACTCAAAATTTTCCGGATTTTCGTGAAAATTTCGGGTTTTTGAATTTTTAAAAATCCATTTACCAATCAAAATTAGATTTTATTTTATATCTGGACTGCGGGAGGCCGACTGCGTCGACTCCCAAAGAAAAAAGTGCGAAAATCGACAAAAATTTTGTCTCCATACAATAACATAGTAAAAGTTTACCTAACCGAGACAGATTCCCCATACATTGTGATTTTGCGTTGCACTTAACATCATCCGACTGTGCCGTGTGATACGTCGTTGGACGAGGCTCCGCGTGCGCTTTCTGGACCTGTAACAAAAAATCACAAATTAATTAGCATACTCAAAATTTTCCGGATTTTCGTGAAAATTTCGGGTTTTTGAATTTTTAAAAATCCATTTACCAATCAAAATTAGATTTTATTTTATATCTGGACTGCGGGAGGCCGACTGCGTCGACTCCCAAAGAAAAAAGTGCGAAAATCGACAAAAATTTTGTCTCCATACAATAACATAGTAAAAGTTTACCTAACCGAGACAGATTCCCCATACATTGTGATTTTGCGTTGCACTTAACATCATCCGACTGTGCCGTGTGATACGTCGTTGGACGAGGCTCCGCGTGCGCTTTCTGGACCTGTAACAAAAAATCACAAATTAATTAGCATACTCAAAATTTTCCGGATTTTCGTGAAAATTTCGGGTTTTTGAATTTTTAAAAATCCATTTACCAATCAAAATTAGATTTTATTTTATATCTGGACTGCGGGAGGCCGACTGCGTCGACTCCCAAAGAAAAAAGTGCGAAAATCGACAAAAATTTTGTCTCCATACAATAACATAGTAAAAGTTTACCTAACCGAGACAGATTCCCCATACATTGTGATTTTGCGTTGCACTTAACATCATCCGACTGTGCCGTGTGATACGTCGTTGGACGAGGCTCCGCGTGCGCTTTCTGGACCTGTAACAAAAAATCACAAATTAATTAGCATACTCAAAATTTTCCGGATTTTCGTGAAAATTTCGGGTTTTTGAATTTTTAAAAATCCATTTACCAATCAAAATTAGATTTTATTTTATATCTGGACTGCGGGAGGCCGACTGCGTCGACTCCCAAAGAAAAAAGTGCGAAAATCGACAAAAATTTTGTCTCCATACAATAACATAGTAAAAGTTTACCTAACCGAGACAGATTCCCCATACATTGTGATTTTGCGTTGCACTTAACATCATCCGACTGTGCCGTGTGATACGTCGTTGGACGAGGCTCCGCGTGCGCTTTCTGGACCTGTAACAAAAAATCACAAATTAATTAGCATACTCAAAATTTTCCGGATTTTCGTGAAAATTTCGGGTTTTTGAATTTTTAAAAATCCATTTACCAATCAAAATTAGATTTTATTTTATATCTGGACTGCGGGAGGCCGACTGCGTCGACTCCCAAAGAAAAAAGTGCGAAAATCGACAAAAATTTTGTCTCCATACAATAACATAGTAAAAGTTTACCTAACCGAGACAGATTCCCCATACATTGTGATTTTGCGTTGCACTTAACATCATCCGACTGTGCCGTGTGATACGTCGTTGGACGAGGCTCCGCGTGCGCTTTCTGGACCTGTAACAAAAAATCACAAATTAATTAGCATACTCAAAATTTTCCGGATTTTCGTGAAAATTTCGGGTTTTTGAATTTTTAAAAATCCATTTACCAATCAAAATTAGATTTTATTTTATATCTGGACTGCGGGAGGCCGACTGCGTCGACTCCCAAAGAAAAAAGTGCGAAAATCGACAAAAATTTTGTCTCCATACAATAACATAGTAAAAGTTTACCTAACCGAGACAGATTCCCCATACATTGTGATTTTGCGTTGCACTTAACATCATCCGACTGTGCCGTGTGATACGTCGTTGGACGAGGCTCTGCGTGCGCTTTCTGGACCTGTAACAAAAAATCACAAATTAATTAGCATACTCAAAATTTTCCGGATTTTCGTGAAAATTTCGGGTTTTTGAATTTTTAAAAATCCATTTACCAATCAAAATTAGATTTTATTTTATATCTGGACTGCGGGAGGCCGACTGCGTCGACTCCCAAAGAAAAAAGTGCGAAAATCGACAAAAATTTTGTCTCCATACAATAACATAGTAAAAGTTTACCTAACCGAGACAGATTCCCCATACATTGTGATTTTGCGTTGCACTTAACATCATCCGACTGTGCCGTGTGATACGTCGTTGGACGAGGCTCCGCGTGCGCTTTCTGGACCTGTAACAAAAAATCACAAATTAATTAGCATACTCAAAATTTTCCGGATTTTCGTGAAAATTTCGGGTTTTTGAATTTTTAAAAATCCATTTACCAATCAAAATTAGATTTTATTTTATATCTGGACTGCGGGAGGCCGACTGCGTCGACTCCCAAAGAAAAAAGTGCGAAAATCGACAAAAATTTTGTCTCCATACAATAACATAGTAAAAGTTTACCTAACCGAGACAGATTCCCCATACATTGTGATTTTGCGTTGCACTTAACATCATCCGACTGTGCCGTGTGATACGTCGTTGGACGAGGCTCCGCGTGCGCTTTCTGGACCTGTAACAAAAAATCACAAATTAATTAGCATACTCAAAATTTTCCGGATTTTCGTGAAAATTTCGGGTTTTTGAATTTTTAAAAATCCATTTACCAATCAAAATTAGATTTTATTTTATATCTGGACTGCGGGAGGCCGACTGCGTCGACTCCCAAAGAAAAAAGTGCGAAAATCGACAAAAATTTTGTCTCCATACAATAACATAGTAAAAGTTTACCTAACCGAGACAGATTCCCCATACATTGTGATTTTGCGTTGCACTTAACATCATCCGACTGTGCCGTGTGATACGTCGTTGGACGAGGCTCCGCGTGCGCTTTCTGGACCTGTAACAAAAAATCACAAATTAATTAGCATACTCAAAATTTTCCGGATTTTCGTGAAAATTTCGGGTTTTTGAATTTTTAAAAATCCATTTACCAATCAAAATTAGATTTTATTTTATATCTGGACTGCGGGAGGCCGACTGCGTCGACTCCCAAAGAAAAAAGTGCGAAAATCGACAAAAATTTTGTCTCCATACAATAACATAGTAAAAGTTTACCTAACCGAGACAGATTCCCCATACATTGTGATTTTGCGTTGCACTTAACATCATCCGACTGTGCCGTGTGATACGTCGTTGGACGAGGCTCCGCGTGCGCTTTCTGGACCTGTAACAAAAAATCACAAATTAATTAGCATACTCAAAATTTTCCGGATTTTCGTGAAAATTTCGGGTTTTTGAATTTTTAAAAATCCATTTACCAATCAAAATTAGATTTTATTTTATATCTGGACTGCGGGAGGCCGACTGCGTCGACTCCCAAAGAAAAAAGTGCGAAAATCGACAAAAATTTTGTCTCCATACAATAACATAGTAAAAGTTTACCTAACCGAGACAGATTCCCCATACATTGTGATTTTGCGTTGCACTTAACATCATCCGACTGTGCCGTGTGATACGTCGTTGGACGAGGCTCCGCGTGCGCTTTCTGGACCTGTAACAAAAAATCACAAATTAATTAGCATACTCAAAATTTTCCGGATTTTCGTGAAAATTTCGGGTTTTTGAATTTTTAAAAATCCATTTACCAATCAAAATTAGATTTTATTTTATATCGAAATTGAAAAGATCATAGAAAAACACTCGGAACTTCTGCGAGAAAGTAATCAAAAAATAGAAACCTTAATAGGCAACCTAGAGCGACAGTCATATGCAAGAGTGACGGCGACGACCACAAAAGTACAGCGTCCGGAACATACGGCGCTGCATTCTGTGGTCGTCACCGCCAAGGACGAGACCGAGTCCGGAGAGGAAGTGCTCAGCCGGATTCGGAAAGCTGTTAACGCAAAAGAGGGAGGAGTGGCCGTGGAAAAAATAAGGAAAGCTAGGGACAGAAAAGTTATAATAGGATGTCGGACTGAAGAAGAGAGAAAGAATGTTAAAGAAAGACTGAGCAAGGCACCGGAATTAAATGTTGAAGAGATAAAAAATAAAGATCCGTTGGTTATCCTCAGGGATGTTCTTCAGCATAACACTGATGAGGATATTCTCAAATCCCTGAGATCCCAGAACAAAACGGTATTTAAAGACCTTGCAGAAGCCGATGACAAGGCTACAATAGCTTTCAAAAAACGAACCAGGAATCCGCACACCTGTCACGTTGTGATAAGGGTCTCCCCCAAATTATGGCAACGTCTGGTTCAGGCCGAGGCAGTGCATATTGACCTGCAAAGAATACGTGTGGCAGACCAATCTCCACTCGTTCAATGCTCACTCTGCCTCGGCTATGGGCATGGCCGGCGCTTCTGTAAAGAAGCGGTTGAAAAATGTAGCCACTGTGGAGGCCCGCACGTGAAAACGAAGTGCGCGGACTGGCTCGCGGGCGAACCCCCATCATGCTGTAACTGCACGCACGCTAAGCTTGACAAGGCAGACCACAACGCCTTCAGCATGGAGTGTGCAATAAGGCGAAAGTGGGACGCCTTAGCTAGGGCCACGGTAGCATACTATTGCTAAAGGCACCACAGGCGTTAACCCTGACTCAGACAATGCAGGGTCATACCTCGTAGCTCAGGCAAATCTTCAAAGGATGGAAGCAGCCACAAATAAGATGATGCTTGAGGCATACAACAGGAGGGTGGCCTTTGCACTGCTCCAGGAGCCGTATATTGGCAGAATTGGGCGTATGAAGGACTATGGGGGCACGAGAATCTTCCAATGCACAAAAACTGGTGACGGTCCAGTCAAAGCGGCAATAGCCGTCTTCGATTCTGACCTGGACGTCATCCAGTGCCCAGATTTCACCACTTCGAACATCGTAGTGGTGAAAATAAGAACAAGTGCATGGGAGATTCTCGTGGTCTCATATTATTTTGAGCCCGATACCTCGAAAAACCCGAAACCAATAGAGCCATACCTGGAGCAGCTGAGCAGGATAGAAAAACATTTCCACCAGAGCATCCTTATTGGAGGAGACGGAAATGCAAAGAGCGTCTGGTGGGGAAGTCCTTCTGAAGAGCCAAGAAGAGAGCTTATGTCAGGAGTACTAGAGGATATGGGCTTACAGGTGCTTAACGACAACGCCACCCCTACATTCTTTACGGTCAGGGGTGGAAAAGTCTACAGTAGCTTTGTTGACGTGACGGCCTGCACGTCGGAACTGCTTACCCTGATTGAAGACTGGCGACTGGAAGAAGGCTTCACGAGCTCAGACCACAACACCATTCTGTTTAAAATAAAATTAGCTAAATCTAAAGGTATCAGCATAAGCAGAACCACGCGGATATACAATACCAAAAAAGCAAAATGGGACCAATTTCTGCAGAGCTTGAAAGAACAGCTTAAAAATCATAAAATATGTAAAAAGGAAATAGACAAAATTATTGACAAAAATGATTTGGAAATAGTAGTAAATATATATATAAACATCTTGAGCATAATTAGTGAACAAAGCATACCAAAAATCAAATCAAAAAATAAATTTTACTTACCGTGGTGGTCTGATGAGCTCGCGAAACTCAAAAAAGTAGTCGCAACCAGGAAACGCAGGATTCGATGTGCAGCGCCGATCCGTAGATTTAAAGTTGTCGCTGAGTACCTGGATGCAAAAGAAAGATATGAAATGGAGGTAAAAAAAGCGCAAATAGTCAGTTGGAAGGTGTTTTGTGAGAAACAGGACAGAGAGGGAGTGTGGGAGAGCTTATATCGCGTAATTAGCAGAACCGCAAAAAGACAAGAGGATGAACCGTTAATAGTCAACAGTAAGGTACTCACCCCAATAGAATCCGCAAAAGTCCTTGCCGAGACGTTCTACCCCGAAGACAAGAAGGATGAAGACAATGAAGAACATGAGTGCATCCGATATACCGCCGATCATGTAAACGGAAGAGATCATGATGAATCGCATGATCCACCATTTACGTTGGAAGAACTCATGTCTGCTGTCGAATCCTTCAACCCCAAAAAAGCGCCAGGATCCGATGGCTTCACTGCTGATATATGTAAACGAGCAATAAACCAAGACTCTGAAGCTTTCCTAGCACTGGCAAACAAATGTTTGGAACTGGGTCACTTTCCAAACCCGTGGAAAGAAGCAACAGTGGTAATACTGCGTAAACCGGGCAAAGAAAGTTACTCAGAACCAAAATCCTACAGGCCAATCGGTTTGTTGCCAGTGTTGGGAAAGATATTGGAGAAGATGGTAATTGCTCGTATAAAGTGGCATCTCATCCCTAAACTCAGCCCTCGTCAATATGGCTTTATGCCCCAAAAAAGCACCGAGGACTCCCTCTATGATCTAATCAGTTATATTCGAGTAAAACTGAGTCAGAAAAAAGTTATTACGCTCGTCTCATTAGACATAGAGGGAGCCTTCGATAGCGCTTGGTGGCCAGCCATAAGGTTAAGATTGGCAGAGGAGAGGTGCCCTATAAATATCAGAAGGGTCATTGACAGCTATTTGGAAAATAGAAGGGTACGAGTAAGATATGCGGGCGAGGAAGTGATAAAGGAGACGTCAAAGGGCTGTGTCCAAGGCTCCATTGGCGGTCCAATCCTCTGGAATCTCCTCCTCGACCCGCTTCTTAAAGGACTACAAACCCGAGGATACTATGGGCAAGCTTTCGCGGATGATGTCGTAATGGTCTTCGACGGAGATACTGGAATGGAGGTGGAAAGACAGGCCAATGACGCCCTCGCCTATGTTCGGGAGTGGGGTGTCAAAAATAAGTTGAGGTTTGCGCCACATAAAACCAGTGCAATGGTTTTCACGAAAAAACTTAAGTTTGACACCCCGCACCTGACCATGGGCGGGGTCGATATTGCTCTGTCTAAAGAAATAAAAGTCTTGGGGCTCTGGATAGATGACAAACTGACCTTCAACACTCATGCCGGCCACGTATGCACAAAGGCATTGAATCTGTACAAGCAACTATCTAGAGCCGCCAGAATAAGCTGGGGTCTCCACCCAGAGATCATAAGGACCATCTACGTGGCGGTTGTTGAACCCATAATTCTCTACGCAGCAGGCGTCTGGGGTCCGGCGACAAAAAAATGGGGAATTCGGAAGCAACTAAACGCGGTACAACGGGGTTTTGCGCAAAAACTGTGTAGAGCCTACCGCACGGTCTCTCTCAATTCAGCGCTGGTGTTGACCGGACTACTACCCCTCGACCTTAGAATACAAGAAGCAGCCGCACTGTATGAGGTTAAAAGAGGGTTACCGCAGCCAGCACTGGCGGACAGAGAGATCGAGCGGAGAACCGCGTTTGGTAACACACCACACCCATCAAAGCATAAAAGCCGGCAATTCATATGCCTGGAAAATGAGAACGACGTAGCTAACAACAGCACACAAGCAGTTAGGATATACACGGATGGCAGCAAAATCGACGGCAGGGTTGGGGCGTCATTGTCCTTTTGGAACAGTGTTGCCGAAACCAGAAGCCTTAGATTGAAACTGTCATCCTACTGCACAGTTTACCAGGCGGAATTGCTGGCTATATGTAGAGCTACAAGCGAGATTTTAAAGAGCCCCGAACGAACCTTCGGAATCTATAGCGATTCAAGATCTTCGCTGGAAACTCTAGTGCAAAACTGCTCTCTCCATCCTCTCGCAGTCCAAGCTCGCAACAATCTTGATGATTGTGAAGCTCAAAACAAAAAAGTTGAACTATTTTGGGTTAAGGCTCATGCGGGTTTGGAAGGCAACGAGAGAGCAGATCAGCTGGCAAAAGACGCCGCCATCAAGCTAAAAACGCGGTCGAGCTATGATTTGTGTCCGGTCTCATTCGTCAAACGACAGATCCGTATGGAAACGATTGATGAATGGAACCGGAGATATAAATCCGAGGACAAAGCCACGGTCACCAAGCTATTTTTTCCGGACGTGACGTCGTCGTACAAAATCATAAGGGAGCTGCAGCCGACTGGAAAGCTTATTCAGATTATGACGGGGCACGGTGGGTTCTCGGAGTATTTGTACCGTTTTAAATGCAAAGAGAGCCCATCGTGCACTTGCGAATCTGGAAAAGACGAAAATGTGATCCACATTATAACAGAATGTCCCGTATACGCTTATGAAAAATTAAAAGCTGAAAATGAACTAGGGGAAAGGATCGAGGTTGGAAATATATATGGTTTTATGAGTGACAAAGATAAAAGAAGGATGTTTTTAGGATACTGTATGAAATTAGTAGAAAAAGTAATAGAAAGAAATAAATAGCTACATAATAAAACGTTGAATAGTATATTTAAGTATATACTAAAACAACAATAGAAATAAATAGATATAAAAAAACTAAAAATATGACAAGTAAATAGAATCAATATTAAAAAGTATTAATAGTAAATAAAATAGTCTCAAACATCAAAAATTATACATATAAAGGACATAGTAAAATGATAATAAAATAAAACACTAAGTAAATAAAAACTCCGATTATGTTGGAGGTAGTCAGAAGCAGGGAGGGGGTTTTAGTCGGTAGGGCACTACGCAGAGTCCGACATAACCCTCTTAGGGTATCCGTAAAAAGGATTTCCTCCTCCCTGATAAAAAAAAAAAAAAAAAAAAAAACCTAACCTAACCTAACCTTTTTTTTTTTTTTTTTTTTTTTTTTTTTTTTTTTTTTCGTGGTGGGAATGCTTTTACGCATACCCGCTAGCCGTGGGGGCAGCCAACGGGTTATGTCGGGCTCAACGCCGCTAAGGCGCTCCTACCGACTAAAACCACCACGGTGTTCTTCGACAGCGATTGAAACAGGGTTACGGGACCGTGTTAACACTCTGCCGCTTCCCTGCTCTTGCCGCTATTGTCTAACTTTGGACCCGCCTCGAAAGAAAAGAAAACATTCCTTCTTATATGCTCGTGCTATGCCCAGGAACACCGGGGCACAGTAGGGTATTTATTTATACTTGGTATAGGGCGCCAGGTGCCCCCGAGATCGACGCCCCAAGCTCTCCTAGCGGAGACATAGTTCGAGCCATATCAACTCGTCTGCGCCTCCGTTTCCTGCGAATCGGATGAGATGAGGGATTTATTTCCCTCTCCCGCTCCTCAGCTTCTCTTCTGGAAATCACTATTTCACAGAAGATAGTCACTGCCTCCCTAACCTAACCTAACCTAACCTAACCTTTTTTTTTTTTTTTTTTTTTTTTTTTTTTTTTTTTTTTTTTTTACGCTGGGAAAAATGCGTTACGCATGCCCCCCCATCGGGGGATGAGGGGGGTATGTGGGACTCCCGGGCCGCTCCCGGTTTACCCACTAAACAACCCAGCGGCACTCCCGCATCGTCTTCATGGAGGAGGACTGGGAATCCGGCAGAGCCTTTACATCCAGTCCCCCGCCGACGACCGCCCGCTTTACAGCGGGGCCCGCACGCCCCTCTTTGCAGGGAGGGGCCCGGGAACGACCGTGAGTGCTCGGCCGCTCCCGCCCGACGGGGTTGGGAATATGTGCAATGCGGGAGAGGGCGCCCCCGCGCCTGTCTCCCGCTATTCACCACCATGGGGAGGGAAGACAGTAATCGTCGTCTTCACCTGCCCCTACTCCGCCTAGCCCTACAACCAATCCTCTCAAAGGAGAGGTATAGGCGAGGGCTCCACACGTCCGGGCAGACTTGCCTCCGGACCGCCTTCAGCGCTCGCTCCAGATAAAAGCTCTGGGGCGCGCGCAGAAGGCCCACCACGGCCTCCTCCTGCGACGGGTCATTAGTGGCCCCGCCGCCTGCCACTTCGGCCGCAGTAAATCTTCACTACTGCGGCCCCACCACGTCACCGTCATGCGCCGGTGACCCCGCTGCGGCCGCGGAAGGTAGGGAGAGCGGCGCACCTCAATACCGGCACTCCTCTCCCGCCGCGGCCCCATCCTCGGCTGCGCCGTCTTACGACATTGCAGCCCGCCTCAGTTGCGGTGTCCCCATAAAACACCGCAACCTACCTCCTGTTGCCGCTCCGACATAGGCTCGAGGGCAAAGCCTTGTGGAGCGGCCCCGCTCGGGTACCTCTTAGCTTCGCCGTGGGTGACGAGGCCACGGCTACTGAGCCCCCCCGCCTCGACAATGCGGGCACCCACGGGGGGGAACCTAACCTTTTTTTTTTTTTTTTTTTTTTTTTTTTTTTTCGTGGGGAAAATCCGGGACGGACGCCCACTCGCCACCGGGGGGTGGCAAGTGGGTAGTGTCGGACTCCAACCGACTAAAAACCCCACGGTGTTTCTTCCTTACACCAGTTAACGGGGCTACGGGCACACGTTAGTACTCGACCGCGGCCCCGTCGGCGCTGGTCCCCTGGGACCCATCCATGTCAGGGTGAAGCTGGAGATTCTCCACCCATCGTTCTAAGAGGGACGCGCGGAAACACCGCGCGCGCCACCTCGGGGCTACTCGTATCGGGACACAGACCCCCCCGAGTCTGTGACCCAAAGCCCCTATTACGGGGGTCGGAGGAGGGCGTGAAAGATCCTTCTCCGGCGCCCGCTTCTACGTTGGCGCATCGGGAGATCACTAGAGACCTCCCTTTCACGCTCCGCCGCTTCCTTCTGGGACATGACCTGTTCGCAGAAGGAAGCAGCCGCCTCCCATGATCCCTCATCTCGAAGCATTGATTTGATCAATGCTGGGAGAGAGAGATCACTTCCCACCACTTCGGCAAGAGCACGGCGCTCGCTGCTCCAGCCTCTGCACTCTTCCAGCGTATGCTGCGCCGTGTCCTCCACGCATCCGCAGTGATGGCACGCAGGGGTCGGCTCCCTTCCAGCTATTCGGCACAAGTACTTTCCAAAGCATCCATGCCCCGAAAGCACCTGCACCAACCGGAAAGTAAGCGACCCGTGCGCCCTGTCCAACCAGTCCTTAAGTACCGGCCGGACAGCCTCGACAGTCCAGCTTCCAGCCACTGGGTGAGCCAGTCGCTCCCTCCATTCCCAAAGCAGGGACCGTCGAGCGTGGGACTTCCATACTGCGATCTCCCTCGGCGCGGGATGCTCTCCGCGGCTGCGCAAGTCTGTGCGCCACGCGTACATGCCCGCATGAACCATCGCCTCCAGGTCCCAGGGGGGTGACCCCGCCAGCACGCACGCCGCCTCGCAAGAAATGGTCCGATAACCGCGTATGACTCCGATGGCCATCACCCTCTGAGGCTGTCTCAGCAGAGTAATGGCTCGACGGTTCAGAGCCTCCGCCCACACTGGCGCTCCGTAGAGTGCCATGGACCGAACCACTCCCAAATACAGGCGGCGGGGGGAACCTAACCTAACCTAACCTAACCTAACCTAACCTAACCTTTTTTTTTTTTTTTTTTTTTTTTTTTTTTACGCTGGGAAAAATGCGTTACGCATGCCCCCCATCGGGGGATGAGGGGGGTATGTGGGACTCCCGGGCCGCTCCCGGTATACCCACTAAACAACCCAGCGGCACTCCCGCATCGTCTACATGGAGGAGGACTGGGAATCCGGCAGAGCCTTTACATCCAGTCCCCCGCCGACGACCGCCCGCTTTACAGCGGGGCCCGCACGCCCCTCTTTGCAGAGAGGGGCCCAGGAACGACCGTGAGTGCTCGGCCGCTCCCACCCGACGGGGTGGTGAATATGTGCAATGCGGGAGAGGGCGCCCCCGCGCCTGTCCCCCGCTATTCACCACCATGGGGAGGGAAGACAGTAATCGTCGTCTTCGCCTGCCCCTTCTCCGTCTAGCCCTACAACCAATCCTCTCAAAGGAGAGGTATAGGCGAGGGCTCCACACGTCCGGGCAGACTTGCCTCCGGACCGCCTTCAGCGCTCGCTCCAGATAAAAGCTCTGGGGCGCGCGCAGAAGGCCCACCACGGCCTCCTCCTGCGACGGGTCATTAGTGGCCCCGCCGCCTGCCACTTCGGCCGCAGTAAATCTCCACTACTGCGGCCCCACCACGTCACCGTCATGCGCCGGTGACCCCGCGCTGCGGCCGCGGAAGGTAGGGAGAGCGGCGCACCTCAATACCGGCACTCCTCTCCCGCCGCGGCCCCATCCTCGGCTGCGCCGTCTTACGACATTGCAGCCCGCCTCAGTTGCGGTGTCCCCATAAAACACCGCAACCTACCTCCTGTTGCCGCTCCGACATAGGCTCGAGGGCAAAGCCTTGTGGAGCGGCCCCGCTCGGGTACCTCTTGGCTTCACCGTGGGTGACGAGGCCACGGCTACTGAGCCCCCCCGCCTCGACAATGCGGGCACCCACGGGGGGGAACCTAACCTAACCTAACCTAACCTAACCTAACCTAACCTTTTTTTTTTTTTTTTTTTTTTTTTTTTTTTTTTTTTTTTTTACGTGGGGAAATGCATTTACGCATTCCCAACCGCCAGGGGGGACGGAAGGGATATGTCGGGCTCGACGTCAGAGACGCCCATACCGACTAAAACCCCACGATGTTCCCGCATCATGACTCAACGACGGGACCGCGGGACCGCTCGCGCATTCTCCGCAGTCCCGTCAGTTAGCGTCCTGGGTGGACCCGTCTCGGGAAGGGTTACCCCTTCCATACGACTCAAGCGATGCGCCGGGAACATGTACGGCGCATCACCTCTCTTAGACACCTTAGTTACTATCGGAGGTGTCGGACGCCCCCGCATCCGGCACCCCAGGCACTCTTAGCGGAGACGGGGTACGAGCTAGAATAGCCCGTCCCCTTGTCCGCACTCTCCGGCGCGGATGAGCGAGGGGATTCCGCTCCCGCTCTCGCTCCTCGTCTTCCCTTCTGGAGATCACTGTCTCACAGAAGGAGACCATCGCCTCCCACGACCTTTCGTCGCTGACCATCCTGTTAAGGACGGTGGGCAAGGAAAGGTCTGCCCCCACGACTGCGACCAAAGACCGTCGCGGTTCCGCTTCTGCCGGACAGGACTCAAGCGCATGCTGCGCAGTGTCCTCCGGCCATCCGCACTGGTGGCACACTGGAGTCTCTTCCCTTCCGGCTACATGACACAGGTATCTCCCGAAGCATCCATGCCCCGTAAGGACCTGCGTCAACCGGAAGGTTAGCACCCCGTGCTTCCGCTTTACCCACTCTACGAGTACGGGCTGGATCGCCTCAAGGAGACGTTGTGCTCCAGCTCCCCTCTGCGTGGGACCCGTCAGCAGACTCTGCCGCCACTCTTCCAGGGCCCTGTTCCTGGCACTCCTGCGCCACCGTACCACTTCCTGTGGCGCCGGGTGCATATTCCTCGCCCTCGCTTGAGCCCTTCGCCAGTAGAC
This sequence comes from Ligdia adustata, assembly GCA_947049295.1. Taxonomy (NCBI): domain Eukaryota; kingdom Metazoa; phylum Arthropoda; class Insecta; order Lepidoptera; family Geometridae; genus Ligdia; species Ligdia adustata. Next base: position 13,504,604 of record OX346227.1, on the reverse strand, counting down.
CGAGGACAAGACTTCAGCCTCAAGGTCCCACGGCAGTGAGCCAGCGAGTGCGCATGCCACCTCATGTGAGAGTGTGCAGTAGCCCCTACACACTCTCTTGGCCATCACGCGCTGCGAGCGCATCAACAGCGCCGACTCGCGGCGGTCAAGTGAACCCGCCCATATGGGGGCACCATATAGCGCCATTGAGCGCACTACCGCCATGTAAAGGTGGCGGCAGGTCCCATCTCCCCCGCCCAGGTTGGGGAGAAGCCGGCTTAACGCTGCAGCAGTACCCATTAATTTGGGTGTCAACTGTTGCAGATGTGTTCCGAACTTCCACCTGCTATCGAGCACAACACCGAGGTATTTCAGCGATGACCCGACAGAAATAGAAGTTCCCCCTACTACTATGTATGAGCCTGCAGGTGGCGCTTGCCGAGGACCATGAAAACAAATGGCCTCAGATTTATGAAGCGCCACCTCCAGACCCAACCTCCGAATCCTGGCAACCACTGATGCCACTCCAACCGTTGCCAGTACCGACGCTTCTCGAAACGTCCGCCCTTTAGCGGTAACCAACGTGTCATCGGCGTAACACACTACGCCGACGCCACGAAGGTTAGCGCACCGAAGAACCCAATCATAGCCGATGTTCCACAGGAGTGGCCCTAAAGCTGACCCCTGCGGAACACCGCGAGTCATGGGACTCCGTTCCTCGCCCTGCATCGTTGGGAAGACTACCTCTCTATCGGAGAGATAATCCCCAACGAGACGCTCGAGATACCGGGGCACGCGATGGTACCTCAAAGCTCCCAATATAGTGGTCCACGGCAGGGTATTGAACGCGTTGGCTATGTCTAACGACACCGCCAACAACACCCCACCAGTGGAGCACGCTTTTTCGGAGAGATCTCGTACGCACGCAATAGCGTCTACCGTAGATCGACCTCTCCGGAATCCGAACTGAGATTCGGCCAAATTTGGCCCCACTCTCTCAAGATGCTTGACAAGACGGGCAGCGACGATCCGCTCCAACAACTTGCCCGCCTCGTCAAGCAACACAATCGGTCGGTATCCCGACGGCTCGTCCACTGGTCTCCCCTCCTTTCGAAGGAGCACCAATCTCCCTACCTTCCATCGCCGAGGGAATCTCCCCTCCTGCATGCAGCGGTTAAAGAGACCCCTCAGGCTAGGTTCCAGAGCGTCCTGAGCGAGGGCCCACGCACGGCCAGGTATGCCATCTGGCCCCGGCGCTGTGTTCTTGGCCCTCATTCTCAGGACAGCCGCTCCCAATTCTCCCTCGGATACATCGGGCGGCCGCTCTTCCTCGTCACGTCCGGTATTGTCATACCGTGTTGTCATCTCCGTGGGTGGGACAAAGTCGGTTCCCGGTCTACCGGGGAACAGTCCCTCTACCACTCGCTGAAGTGTCGCCGGCTGCAGCATACTGGTGACTGGAGGCGCCCACGGCCGAAGCTTTCGCCTAGCCATTAAATAGGGGCGCCCCCATGGGTCCCGCTCCAGAGTCTCCAGCAGCTGCCTCCATGCATCGGCTTTAGCCTCGGTGATGGCAACACGGAGAGCTTTGGACGCTTCTCTATAGGCGGCATAGAGAGCATCCGACTCACTGGCGTCCTGACGCCTTCGTCTCCGGTAACGTTGGTAGCGGCGACGCCTCGCTACACAACAGCGGCTGAGTTCAGCAATCTCCTCCGACCACCAATAGACCTGGCGCTTGGGCGGCAGTATCGTCGCGCGCGGCATCGCGGCATCACAAATGTGAGTCATTGCCGTGCATAGCGCGTCCGCTTCTGCGTCAATGTCGACGGGCTCCAGGGGTGGGGCATTCCATGCCTGAACAATGGCTGCCTCCTGCAGCAACTCCACATCCAGACGTTTGAGCACCCACCGTGGTCCAGACACGAGAGGCTCTCGCCCGTAGTCCTCCGCTGTAGACGAGGAGACGCTGAACCGAATGTAACGATGGTCGGATAGCGTCTCCTCGTTGACCAGAACCTCCCAGTCATGTACACGGCGCGCGAGTTCCGGAGTGGCCAGGGTTAGGTCGACCACTGACCCGCCCCGCATCCGCACGCACGTGTTTTCTGACCCCTGGTTGAGGATACAGAGACCCACTTCCGCCAACCACTCTTCCAATGGCCTACCCCGTGCATTGATCGTCGGAGACCCCCACGCCGTGGACTTGGCGTTGAAGTCTCCGAGGACTACAACAGGCAAAGGGCGACACTGACCCACCAGGGTCCCCACCTCAACGAGGAAGGCCTCAAAATCGGTGAGGGCTCTGTTGGGTGAAAGATATACCGCAACCACTACAGTCTCACCGACCCTCACCGCCACGTACCCCGAGCCTCGAGTCACGACGACGAGGGACGGGGAACGCACTGGCGACTGAGTGGTAACTGCCACCAGTCCATCAAGGTCCCCTACCCAGTCAGACCGAGATGGGACCACATACGGTTCGGCTACTGCAGCCACCTGGATTGACCACTCCGCCATACTCTGCAGGAGGAGATCCTGAGCGCGGGCGGAGTGGTTGATGTTTGCCTGGAGGAAAGTGAGAGCCATGCTAACTTTCCTCCATGGCAACCGTCTGCACCATTACGGGGCGAGCTGGCTGCGACTTGGAATTATTTGAAGTCGCAGACTGCTTCTTTCTCGCCCCTGTTTTAGTCGGGGGCTTGGCGCATGCCTTGCCCCCGGAGAGGTGGTTGGCTGGTCTTCCCGCTACTGCACATAGAGTGCAGTGTGGCGCAGCCGAACAGTCACTGGCCTTGTGACCCTTGTTGCCGCAACGGTGGCAGTCGTCACTACGGTCTACCTCGGATTGGCACTGGGCTCTGACGTGACCCAGTGCGAGGCACCGGTAGCAGCGTCGCGGCCTGGCGTCCAAGATCTGGACCTGCGCTGCCACCCATCCAACCATCACTCGACCGACACCTGCTATCTTCTTAGCGGCCGTCACGGGACACCTTACAAATGCAGTGCCCATACCCGCTGCCCCTTTTCGGATCTCTCCCACCTTAATGGAGGATACCGGACACCCCGCAGCTCCTGCAAGAGCCTCTGTCAGCTCGGTGGAGTTTACAGAGTCGTCCAAGCCACTCACGCGTAAATCCGCTGTTGTGGTCGGTCTTGACACCTGTATCTCCCCTTGAGCTCTGAACACTTCTCTGAGCTTCTCAGCCAGGGTGTCAGCTTTCAGATCTTTGTCCTCGCCCGGAACCTCCAGTATTCGAGCCCCAGTAGCTGCGGTCCTTATCTTTAGGGGCGGCACTCCAAGATCCGACAAATTAATGCGGTTCTTGGCCTCCATCAGCACTCCTGCATAAGTGAGGCCCTTCTCAGCCGCCCCCGGCTGCAGCGTGATTACCACGGCTGCAGTGCGAGGGGCTTTCAATTTAGCCACCTTTGCCTTCGCGGCTTGCGGAGGTACCACCTTTGGAGGCTGTGACCGCACGGGAGCTGATGACCTGGCTCTATTTTGCACGGCTGCACTACCACCTTTCTTTGAGCCTCGTTTTGTGACCTCAGCCCATGACCCCTGCATTGGACGCGGCGCAGGTGTAGATTCCAAATCTACGGTTGCAGCCGGTGTAGATTTCTTCTTTCTCTTACCCGCCCTCTTCGGTGCAGCACCCATGGATTTAGCACTAGGTGGAAAAGGTTGGGGAGGAGCAGCTGCCGCTGAAGATGTACTGGCTACTGGCGGTGCTACCTCACTGATTTGCTTGTCAGCAGCCAGAGGTGGCCGCACGCGTTTCTCTGGGAGCAGCCGGTCACTCATGCCCTCAAAACGGGCATCCATTAGAGTGCCAACATGCACCATGACCGCACGCTTAACCTCCTCGAGATCCAAAGAAGGAGCTGGAGCTGGTACCGAGACCGGAGGGCACGCTCGAGCGGCCCTCAACTCGCTTAATTCACGACGGATCTCTGTGAGTTCCGCTGTGAGCTTCTTGTTGGCCTCCATTAAGAGGCTGACCTCCTCGGGCATCGTGCGGTCGCGCAGCTCCTGGAAAGAGTCTTTTACAACTCGCGCAGCCTCGTTAAGGGCGGCCACAAATGTGCCCTTGAGGTTTTTAGACCTGGTGGCCACCTTTTTGATGGTGTCCACCGAGTCCATCACAAGCCTTTCAATATCGGCAGCGTCTCGCCCTTTGGCCTGCGGGCCCTTCATAAAGAAGGCCCGGGTTTTTTCCCTCTTTTGGCGCTGCTCTTCGGCCATCTGCCTTTCGGCCTCAAGCCGCAGCTCCTCTTCCTTGGCCTTATTTAATTCGGCTTTGGCTTTCGCTAGGCCAACATACTGCCCAGTGGTAGGCGGTCTGCCTCTTCCACGTCGGGGCGGAATCACCTCGGTCGACTCACTTGAGTTATCCGAGGCATTCCCCTCCATGCTCTTTCGGCGTTTCCGCCGATTCGCAGACGGTGACTCTTCGGTATCCAGAGATGCCACCGTCATCAAACTCGCGTCAGAGTCAGACTCTGACAAACCCTTGGCCGATGCCATCGAAAAGATGTTATCGACTTCGGACTCCTCCTCATTAGCGCATTGCGCTCCCCTCTTAACATCAAACTTATCTATATTTTTATTTAAAACAAACATTTTTGTTCCCACGAGTATGGCGGAAATATTCAGTCCACCCGGGCAGTGCCCCCTGTACCCGGGTAACCCTGTTACACCACGGAGGTCGGGCGGTATCCGTGGGTTGACCTCTAGTGGGCTGGTGCACTCCACCAGCCACCCTGTCAGGGCACCCACAGGCGGATGAGTCGACACCTGGGATTTTGAGGTTTTTTGTTCGTGGTTGTCTCCACTGAAGCCGGCCAGTTAAGGCAAGCTCAACTCCAAGTCCGTCTCCGGACTTCCATCTACCCTTCAGCCCTACCACCAATCCTCTCAAAGGAGAGGTATAGGCGAGGGCTCCACACGTCCGGGCAGACTTGCCTCCGGACCGCCTTCTGCGCTCGCTCCAGATAAAAGCTCTGGGGCAAGCGCAGAAGGCCCACCACGGGTCACACTTCGCTTCACCGCAAACTGTGCGGCTACTAAGCCCCCCCACCACGACAAGGTAGTGACCCACGGGGGGGAACCTAACCTAACCTAACCTAACCTAACCTAACCTAACCTAACCTAACCTAACCAGTCGCGCGCAAGCTCCCACTGAAGCGCAACGTCTTTGTATCGACTTTTTAAACCGCTCCGCGCCCGAGATATCGCGAAAAATCCGATAAATAGACTTTTTCGTCAGAAATAACAAGTGCGATATATTGTTGAATGCGGAAAGTGAAGACAAAAGTGCGTCACGAAAAATTTTAAAAATCCGACCTGTTTTGAGTGAGCTGTGACCAAAAAACCAAAATCTTCAAGCGATTTTAAACTTTGGAGGCGAACGCTGCGAGAACGAGATCGACGACCCCCCCCTTTTTTGGACTGCCAGAAAAGCCTGCAAGGAGACCTTCCAAACGAGGCCTCGTTTGGATTTTTCCTGCCCCGGAGTGAGGAGTTAGAGGTAAGAAAAGAAAACCACGTGGCCACGTGCTGGAAGATCCAGGACATCTGCAGAAGATCTGCAATATTATCCAGAAAGAGGAGCGGAAGAGGAGTCGAGCGTCGTTTTTCCCGTTCAAATTGGACTACATTTGACGAAGCTGGCGGTCATCAAAAACTGAACAATTCTTTAGGTATTTTTAAATTTTAATAACTCTTGAAAACGATCTTTTAGGTACATATATTTTTCCAAATTTAAGTAGATAGTTTCAAGAAGAACATTTTTCCAAATTTTTAGATTTTTAGAGCCAGCAGTTTCGTAGATATAAATGTTTCTATCGCGACTAGACGAACAGTAGGTTATTTATAGCTATATTTTAAAACGGTCAAGGGTGAAGCGCTCGTGACGTCAGCGACTTACCCGACCAGCAAAAAAGTATGATGATGTAAACAAAAATTTTTATATTAAATCTGTGCACGTGCTGCTACATGTAAAAATAGCTTTCCCCCTCTCATCAAACTCCCCCCCCCCCCACTTCCCACTATCCACCTTTAAAAATAGGACTGTTTATTCTATTCAATTACATCAACATTCTTAAACTATATATTGTAAATACCCCCCCCCCCCCCCCCCACTCCCCCTACCTCCCTCCTTGATTTGTATTACTATCATCAACTGGTGGTAGTTGCCTGTCCTTTAAATTATATTCTAAAAAATTTTTAGAATATAATTTAAAGGTTTTTTGCGTTGTGTGGGGAACGACTAGGACTATACCTTCATCCCCCTCCCTGCCACCCCCACCCCTTCTTTTTCCTCCAAAATTAAATGAAATTGTCCCAAATTTAATGATTATAGGTATTGCCGAGTGATAAGCACTGACAAATAGCCCCCCCTTGACCCCCCTGGCCACCCCTTCTAAAAAGTTTTTCAACCCCTAGCATATAAATACTTAAATTAAATAGAATAAATTAGAACAGTAGCATATATAAAATTTTAACAACTGTGTTCCTAGAGTATAAATTATTTGGTAAAAATCCACCCCTGTGTACACCCCATTCACCCCCCCCCCCCCTCCCCAACCTAGCACCGAAACCCTAAATTTGCAATAGAAATCAATTAGAAACAGTTCATTCAGTAACAGTAAATTTAAGAGAACCTTAGTTCAAATTTCATCCCCCTAGCACCCTTCCTTCTATTTTATAAGATCTAGAATAGAATAAAATATTAAAACTCAAATATCTCGAGAACGGTGCTAGATAGCAACTTTTTGAGCAAAGTTTGTATATACTACTATAGTAGTATATACAAAAACACTTACCACAGTAAACCCTACCACATCCCCCCACTTTACCCTCCCCCCCCAAATTATTATTATTATTATTTTTTAAAAAATTTTTGTCTTTTGTAACGTTCGATTCTGTGTCTCTCGGGCCTGGGCGGGCATCAAACTACTGACAACGCACCAAGTGTGCAGACAGACTCTACATAGAGTCAATAAACACGACTGTACTTACCTGGTACTTACCTCCGCTGGACGGCTGCAGGCGCCACTCCGGTGATCCTGAAAAAGAAAGAAACATTAGACATAGATTAATAATCTAAATTGACTATACTATATAAAATTTTTATATACAAACATCTTAATCTTACTGTGTGTTATTTTACATTTTTACAATTTACAATTTAATTTAATTTAATTTCAATCAATTTACAACTTTTACAAACTTAATTTACACCGCGACAAAAGAGCTACAATATGTTTAGAACCCCAAAGCAAACAACCAACATGAATGACGAGGGATCCCCAAACACGACAGAGTTGAATAAAACTCGGACCTTAGCCCGGACACCGACAAAGGCCGGACCGTCTGGCACTCCTAGCGTAAGGAGGAGCATTGGAGAGTGGGAGGCGGGAAAACCTGAGGCACCTCAGAAGACTCACCGAACACCTCCAAAGAAGGCTCCAACGATGGAGACCCAGAAGCCAAAGCCGAGGGCAGCACCCGCACAAGATGCAAAAGCATCAGCGCGGGGGCCCTCGGATGAAGCAACCGGAACTTCACCTAAAACGAAATACGCAGACCGAATGACAGAGGCTAGAGCCTGTGTCACTAAGGCCAAGCTGAATCTGTCAAATTCAAGAAACATAAAGACCGAAATAAAGAATGAGGTCGCACAGGCGGTAGACCGGCTGTTCCAGCTGGTAAAAGAAGCGGAATCAGCCAAAGGACTTGAAAAGGCCAATACCAAAGAACCCGAAAAAGAAAAGGAAAAGGAAAAAAGTGAAGAAAAGGTAAACGATAACATAGAGCTAGTTAGAAAACTAGAAGAACACACCCTACTACTAAAAGAGAATACAGAGAAAATAGAAAAACTTAAAGAAGCTCTAGAAAAGCAGACGTACGCGAGTGTCGTGACAGCGTCTACCGGAAGAAAACACCCGGGGCAGACGGCACTACACTCCGTCGTAATCACGGCAAATAATGAAACAGACACAGGAGAAGAAGTATTGGATAAAATCAGAAAAGTTATGAATGCGAAGGAAGGAGGGATTGAAGTAGAAAAAATAAGAAAAGCCAGAGATAGGAAAATAATAGTAGGGTGCAGAACCGAAGAACAAAGGGAAAAGGTAAAGAGAAGGATAAAGGCCTCGGGAGAAAACCTGAATGTGGAAGAAATCCAGAACAAGGATCCCCTCATCATCATGAAAGACGTGCTACAGTACAATAATGACGAGGAAATCCTTAGTGCGCTACGAAACCAGAACAAGAATATCTTCGAAAATCTGGACAAAAATGTTAATAAAGTCGAAGTAGCTTACAAGAAGCGCACAAGGAACCCGCACACAAGTCACGTCATAGTGAGGGTTTCTCCCAAGATCTGGCAACGTATGGTTGATGCAGGATCGGTACATATAGACCTGCAGAGGGTGCGAGTAGCTGACCAATCACCATTGGTGCAGTGCTCCCTCTGTCTTGGCTATGGACACGGTAGAAGGTTCTGCAAAGAGACCATAGAGAAGTGTTGCCATTGCGGGGGACCCCACATGAAGACAGAATGTCCTGACTGGCTCGTGGGCGCGGCTCCGACTTGTTGTAACTGCATACGAGCAAAACAAGACAGCACGGGACACAACGCATTCAGCGCAGAATGCGCAGTTAGACGCAAATGGGAAGCATTAGCGAGAGCTACAGTGGCATACTGCTAAGGGCAAGACCGGCGTAAACACCAGCTCGAACACAGGGACATACCTAGTTGCCCAAGCTAACCTACAGCGTAAGGATCTTGCAACTACTGAGCTCATACACGAGGCAAGCAGAAAAGGGATGGCCTTTGCACTGCTTCAAGAGCCATACGTCGGTAGTTCGGGTAGAGTGAAAGACTACAAAGGCGCCAGAATGTATCAGTACACAAGGCAAGATGACACAACAAACAAGGCAGCAATTGCAGTTGTTGACGACGACCTGGACGTCATGCAATGTACTGACTTCACCACCCCTAACATCTCGGTAGTGAAAATTGGCACCAGCGCCTGGGAGATAGTAGTCGTCTCGTTCTACTTCGAACCTAAACCTGAACCGATAGAGCCATACTTGGAGCAGTTGCAAAGGATCGAGCGTAAATACGGCACGAACCTCATAATAGGCGGAGACACAAATGCCAAAAGTACTTGGTGGGGCAGCACCACAGTAGACCATAGAGGAGAAGAGATGGCTGGCGCACTAGAAGAGATGAGTTTGCAGGTGCTCAATCAAGGCTTTACCCCAACATTCCACACAATACGGGGAGACAAGGTGTTCTCCAGTTTTGTTGACGTGACGGCGTGTGCGACAGGACTACTCTGCAAAGTGGAAGAGTGGAAAGTAGAAGAAGGGCTGACAAGCTCAGACCACAACACCATCACCTTTAAAATTAATTTGAAAAAATCAAAAGGATTAAAAGTCAGTAGAACCACAAGGAAGTACAATAGCAAAAAAGCAAACTGGAGCCAATTTCATGAGAAATTGGCCCAGTTGCTACTAGACAACCAAATAAATAAGACAGAAATAGACAAAATAGATAACGTTAATGATTTAGAAGAAAAAATAGATAAATACATAAACTTAATAATAAACACGTCAGACAATAGTATACCTAAAATAAATAATAAAGGAAAACTTACCTTGCCTTGGTGGTCCGACGAACTCGCGAAGTTGAAGAAGGAGGTCGCCACCAGAAAGCGCAGAATCCGCTGTGCAGCGCCGGTCCGAAGGAAGGGGGTCGTTGAAGAGTACCTGCAAACAAAAGAAAATTATGAATTACAATGTAAAAAAGCCCAAATAGAAAGTTGGAAGAGCTTCTGCGGAAGGCAGGAAAGAGAAGGGATGTGGGACGGAATATATAGAGTCATCGGAAGGACAAAGAAGAGAGAGGAGGACATGCCCCTGATCAGAGATGGCAAAGTACTCGATAATCTTGAGTCAGCCAAACTGTTGGCTGAAACATTCTACCCAAGTGACACTACGGAGGGGGATAACGAGGAACACCAGCGGATCAGAAACACAGCCAACAAAGTAAATGACGCGAATCATGATGGAATACATGACCCACCGTTTACCAAAGAGGAGCTAATGACCGCTGCGGTTAGTTTCAACCCCAAAAAGGCCCCCGGAGCAGATGGCCTAACGGCAGATATCTGCCTCCAAACAATAACCCGCCACCCGGAAGTCTTCCTGTCACTGGCAAATAGGTGCTTGGAACTGGGCTACTTCCCGGGAATCTGGAAGGAAGCCACGGTGGTGATCCTAAGGAAACCCGGGAAGAAAAGCTACACAGAACCAAAATCCTATAGGCCAATCGGACTGCTGCCGGTGATGGGAAAAATCTTGGAGAAGATGATAGTTAACAGACTTAAGTGGCACATCATCCCGAGACTCAGTACACGCCAGTACGGTTTCATGCCACAAAAAAGCACGGAAGACTCCCTCTATGACCTAGTTGAACACATACGTGGCAAACTCGCAGACAAAAAGCTCATCACCATGATATCACTGGACATAGAGGGAGCCTTCGATAGTGCTTGGTGGCCCGTCATACGAACCAGACTGGCCGAGGAGGAATGTCCAATCAACATCAGAAGAGTGCTGGACAGCTATCTGGAAAATAGAAAAGTAAACGTCAGATACGCGGGCAGGGAAGTATCAAGAGATACGACAAAGGGATGCGTACAGGGATCAATTGGGGGCCCGATCTTATGGAACGTCCTTTTGGACCCCTTACTCAAAGGATTAACAGAAAGGGGAGACTACTGCCAGGCCTTCGCCGATGATGTAGTACTTATCTTCGATGGAGATTCGGCAGTGGAGGTACAGCGACAAGCTAATGAGGCACTTGCCTATGCTCATCGATGGGGTGTCAGAAATAAGCTCAAATTTGCACCACATAAAACCAGTGCAATGGTTATTACTAGGAAGCTAAAGTATGACACCCCACTGCTGAGCATGGGCGGGGTCCCCATCGGCGAGTCGAAAGAGCTGAAAGTTCTGGGGCTCACAATCGACAGCAAGCTAACATTTAACACCCATGCAATCCACATCTGCAGAAAATCGCTTGACATGTACAAGCAGCTGTCGAGAGCCGCCAGAGTCAGCTGGGGACTACACCCAGACATCATCCGCACCATCTACATGGCAGTAGTCGAACCGGTTATCCTTTACGCGGCGAGCGTCTGGGCACCGGCAGCTAAAAAGTTGTCCATACAACGACAGCTGAATGTGGTCCAACGGGGATTTGCACAGAAACTGTGCAAGTCCTACCGCACGGTCTCCCTAAACTCGGCGCTGGTGCTGGCCGGGATACTCCCTCTCGAACTCCGAATACAGGAGGCAGCCGCCCTGTATGAGGCAAGGAGAGGGATACCTCGGACAGCGCTAGGAGACAGGGAGATTGAGCGACGTACCACATTCACTGATACACCCCACCCGGCAACACATATAGGTCTGCAGTTCATACCCCTGATAGACCAGCAAGAGGTCGAGGATCACAACTCGCAAACAGTTAGGATTTTCACGGATGGCAGCAAGATTGATGGCATGGTGGGTGCATCATTGTCTCTATGGAGCAATGATGCAGAAACCAAAAGCCGGAAGTTGAAACTGCCATCTTTCTGTACGGTCTATCAGGCGGAACTGTTAGCGATATGCACGGCCACGAGGGAGATCCTAAAAAGCAACGAGACATCCTATGGCATATACAGTGACTCAAAGTCGTCACTGGAAACGGTCACGAACTATCGCTCTCTCCATCCCCTCGCAGTCGAAACGCGGAAAAACCTTACCACTTGCAGAAACCAGAACAAAGATGTCCAACTTTTCTGGATTAAGGCTCACGCGGGACTCGAGGGAAACGAGAGAGCAGACCAACTTGCCAAAGAAGCAGCCAAGAACTTGAAGACCAGACCTCATTATGACCGATGTCCGGCTTCATTCGTCAAGCGGCAGATCCGTACGGACACCCTTGACGAATGGAATCGGAGGTATAAAGAGGGGGATACAGCAAGGATCACTAAAATTTTCTTTCCAGACGCCATCGAAGCCCATAAGATAATTAGGAAATTAAAACCAGCGGGGATACTTACCCAGGTGCTGACGGGGCATGGTGGGTTCTCCGAATACCTGAATAGGTTCAGGTGCAAGGAGAACCCATCATGCATATGTGACTCCGACCAACTAGAAACAGTGCCCCACCTCTTGACCGAATGCCCTGCCTATGGCCTCGAGAGACACAATATCGAGCACGAACTGAATGCAAAACTTGAAATAAATAATATACACGAACTCATAGCAAATAGTGATACACGTGAGAAATTTATTAAATACTGTATAAATATAGCCGATAAAGTAGTAAGTAGAAATAGATAAATAAGTACCTATGTTAAATATTATATATTGATATATATAATAAAAATAACATAAATTAAAATAGATGTATAACTTATGATAGAAACTTATGTACAATAAATAAAAATAAAAAACTGTAACACTGTTAGCAAGCAGAAAGATGATATTATTAAAACAAGATAAAACTATGTTAGATATATAAGTACTTAGTATTAGTTATGTGTTCGGATTGTGTAAAATAATAATTATAAGATAAGATAGGAAATAAGTAATAATAAGGTCTCTGATAACGTCAGAGGAACATTGCACTCCCGTGTATAGAGCCGTAGTTAAAAGTAGTCACCGTAGAAATAAAAACCATGTTTCCAATCATTTTAGTCCTAAGAGCTCGCGGGCCGGGCTATACGCCCGGATAGGAAAAAAAAAAAAAAAAAAAAAAAAAAACCTAACCTAACCTAACCTAACCTAACCTAACCTAACCCAGTCGCGCGCAAGCTCCCACTGAAGCGCATCATCTTTGTCTCGATTTTTTAAACCGCTCCGCGCACGAGATATCGCGAAAAATCTTATAAATAGAAATTTTCGTCAGAAGTTACAAGTGCTATACATTGTTGGATGCGGAAAGACAAGACAAAAGTGCATGTGGAAAAATTTTAAAAATCCGACCTGTTTTGAGTGAGCCGTGACCAAAAAACCCAAATCTTTTAGTAATTTTAAACTTTGGAGACAAACGCTGCGAGAACGAGATCGACGACCCCCCCTTTTTTTTGGACTGCCAGGGAAGCCTGCAAGGAGACCTTCCAAACGAGGCCTCGTTTGGATTTTTCCTGCCCCGGAGTGAGGAGTTACAGGCAAGAAAAGAAAACCACGTGGCCACGTGCTGGAAGATCAAGGACACCTGCAGAAGACCTGCTACATTATCCAGGAAGAGGAGCGGAAGGAGAGTCGAGAACCGTTTTTCCTGCTCAATTTGGACCACATTTGACGAAGATAGCAGCCATCAAAAATGGAAAAATAGTTTAGGTATTTTTGAAATTTAATAACTTTTGAAAACGATCTTTTAGGCATAAATTTTTTTCCAAATTTAAGTAGAACGTTTCAACCAGATCAATATCCCAAATTTTCAGATTTTTCAAGCGAGTAGTTACGTAGATATAAATTTTTTAATGCACCTTGGTATTTATGTTGTACTATTTTAAAACGGTCAAGGGTGAAGCGCTCATGACGTCACTGGCTTACCCGACCAGATAAAAAAGGTGACGAACATCAAAAATAATTTAATATAATTTAAGTTTTATTGTAAATTTGAGCACGTGGTGTAAATAGCTTTTCCCCCCCTCCCCCCTTCACCCACTACCACCTACCCCTCTAAAAAATTGCCCCCCCTGCCCCCCCCACTGGGCCTCCCCAGGTTGCCCTACCTCAGTTAACTGAACTGTAAATTTGATTTAAAGTATACTTGTAAATTTTACTTATTTAATTTCTTAACCATACACCCTTTTGTAAGTCGGCCAAAGCTTTTCGAGTACTTAACTCAGAAACGGTGGGTCCTAGAAAAATTTAGACGTCACTTCGGATATATATATATATATTATATATATATATGATATTATCATTTGCTCCCCTCTCTCGATCCCCTTTTTCAAAATTTCGGATTTTGAAAAAATATATTTCCGAACTTTTACTTTATCCGTTACAGATCACAGATTATAGTCATAGTTAGTTCCCAGCACACACAACGAACAGGCAGACGTAGCTCCTCGTGGCAGTAAGCTACGAGATCGCAGTTTTTTGTGTTGTGTGGGGAACGACTAAGACTATACGCTCATCCCCCTTCCTTCCACCCCCACCCCCTCTTTTTCCCCCAAAAATAAAATTCTAATTGTCCCAAATTTAATCATTATAGGTATTGCCGAGTGATAAGCACTGACAAATACCCCCCCCTCCCCCCCTCCCCCCGACTCCCCCCACTCCCCCCCCCTCCGATCTTTATTTAATCACGTGTCTTGTAGACACTTTACATGACATTTTAAGTGACATTTACCCAAAACAGATATCCCCCCCCCCCCCTTATTGGCAATTAATTAAAATAAAATAGCATATAGTACTAATCTAAATTTTAAAGCTGTAACTCTTATATTAAAAATTTATTGTGAAAACAACCCCTGTGTACACCTCCCCCCTTCTTCACCCCCTCCCCAAAGTTGGCACCAAATATCGAAATCTCTAATAAAAATCAATCCAAATTAACGTTTTGAACAATAGAAAATTCACAGTATACAAAAATCTAAATTTCATTCCCTTAGCACCCGTCCTTCTATTTTTAATAAACCTAATTAGAATAAAATATTAAAACACAGATATCTCGGGAACGGTGCTAGATAGCAATTTTTTGAGCAAAATTTGTATATCATAGTAGTATATACAAAAATACTCGCCGAAGCCAACCTCATCAGACCATACCCCCCCCCCCTACTTTTCCCCTCACCCCCCGAAAAATTTTCAAAAGTTTTTGAAAATTTTTGTTTTAACGGCACACTCGATTGGTTCCTTTCGTTCCCCGGGTTTCGCTAAATTTCATTCCCTTAGCAACCTTACTTCTATTTTTAAAAAACCTAATTAGAATAAAACATTAAAACATAAATATCTCGGGAACGGTGCTAGATAGAAATTTTTTGAGCAAAATTTGTATATACTACGTAGTAGTATATACAAAAATACTCGCCGAAGCCAACCTCATCAGACCCTACCCCCCCCCCACTTTTCCCTCACCCCCCGAAAATTTTCAAAGTTTTCAAAAGATTTCGAAAATTTTTCTTTTAACGGCACTCTCGATTTGGTGCTAACTCAATAAGTAAGTTATAAAAACCCCATCAAATTAAAAATTTTCCCACTAAAATATTTCCGACCTTCGGATTCGTGTCTCTGCGACAAACATAAAACGTATTGACTTACCTGACCACGTTGACCAGTACTTACCTGAGTACCCGCTGGACGAACACCTCAGACCGCTGCACTGCACTGTACCTCAAAAAGAAAATAGTATTAAGACAATAAATAATTACAAATTATTTTACAATTTTATTTACAATTTACAATTTTATTTTAATTATAAGAAAATTTACAACTTTTACAAACTTAATTAACCCGCGTAGCACTTACTGACATCTGAAATGGTAGCAACTAGAACTCCAGTTCAAAAGACGGGAAAGGAAGAAGACTCTCCAAAGAGGACTTTTAACACAACCCGAACCCTGCAACGCACCCCGCCCCAAGGCGAAACCAGCCGCTCCTCAAGTGTGAGAAGAAGCATCGGTGAATGGGAATCTGGTAAACCAGAAACCGACACAAAATCCCTGACGACGCCTCACACTTCTCCCAAGAAGACAACGACGGTCGAACATCAGAAACCGAAGCCATGGGCCACGACCTCACAAAACACAACAGTGTCTGTGAGAAGTCCATCGGTAGAGATAGTGGGAGTAATAGGGAGCCCACCAAAGCAGGGAAAAACTAAATACGCCGATAGAGTCTCGGAAGCGCGCGCTTGTGTTATCCGGGCTAAAACCCAACAGGGAAGCTCGCGTAACACAAAAAATGAAATAAAGACAGAGGTGATCCAAGCCATTGAAAGGTTGTTCCAGTTAGTGAAGGAGTCAGAACTGGTCAAAAGACCAGGGAAACCCCAATCTAAAGAAATAGAAGAAGAGCATAGTAAAGACAATAAAGAAGGAAAGGAAAGAGAAGACAGCGACCTACTTAAAAAACTAGAAGAACACACACAACTTTTAAGGATAAATACTGAAAAGATGGAACAACTGAAGGAGACAATAGAGAAGCAGACCTACGCAAGTGTAGCAGCGGTGCCCACGAGGAGGCATCTCCCAGAGCACACCGCACTACACTCCGTAGTAATCACCGCCCAAGACGAGAAAGAAACAGGAGAAGAAGTACTTAACAAAATTAGAATTGCAGTAAAGGCAAAAAAAGGAGGAGTTTATGTGGAAAAAATCAGGAAAGCAAAGGACAGAAAGGTTATAGTAGGATGTAGATCAGAGGAAGAAAGGGAAAAAGTAAAGGAAAGAATAAGGACATCAGGACAAAACTTAAACGTAGAAGAAATTAAAAACAAGAATCCTCTGGTGATCCTTAAGGACGTGCTGCAGTACAACAGCGACGAAGAAATAATAAACGCACTGAAGAAACAGAATCAGCACATATTCGAACATCTGGGCAAGGAAAACTACAAAGTAGAAATAGCCTATAAGAGGCGAACACGGAACCCACATACAAGCCACATTGTGATGCGAGTGTCCCCCAAAGTTTGGCAGCGAATGGTTGATGCAGAGGCTGTGCACATTGACCTCCAGAGAATCCGAGTAGCAGACCAATCGCCGCTGATTCAGTGCTCGCTCTGCCTCGGATACGGTCATGGCAGGCGATTCTGCAAAGAGACCCTGGAGAAGTGCAGCCACTGTGGGGGGCCTCACATGAAGAATGAATGCCCAGATTGGCTCACAGGTGCAACTCCGTCATGCTGTAACTGCATGCATGCCAAGCTAGACAACACCAACCACAACGCCTTCAGCCAGGACTGCCCTATCAGAAGGAAGTGGGAAGCCATGGCCCGAGCAACAGTAGCATATTGCTAAGGGCAAGACCGGCACAAATTCCGACTCTCCCAGCACAAGGCCATACTTAGTAGCCCAAGCTAACATGCAAAGAAAGGCACTAGCAACGAATGAGCTGATACAAGAGGCTAGCAAGAGAAAGATGGCCTTGGCACTGCTCCAGGAGCCATATGTCGGAAGCACAGGAAGAATGAGAGACTGCGGAGGCGCTAGAATATTCCAGTGCACAACGCAGAACGACGTAACCACCAAAGCAGCAATAGCTGTCTTCGATCAGGATTTGGACGTAGTGCAGTGCCTAGAATACACCACACCAAACATCATGGTCATAAAAATCAGAACAGAAGCTTGGGAAACCGTAGCCGTCTCATTCTACTTTGAACCCACGCCAGCACCGATAGAGCCATACCTAGAGCAGCTAAAGAGGATAGAGGAGAAATTTGGCCGGAACCTAATACTCGGTGGAGACGCAAACGCCAAGAGTACCTGGTGGGGCAGTTCCATCGTCAACCACAGAGGAGAAGAAACGGCAGGAGCTCTACACGAAATGGGAATGCAGGTGCTAAACGACGGCCATACCCCAACTTTTCACACCATCAGAGGAGGGAAGCTGTACACCAGCTTCGTGGACATTACGGCATGTGCGACGGAACTGCTGGACTTGGTGGAAGACTGGGAAATAGATCAAGGAGTAACAAGTTCAGACCACAACACCATTTTGTTCAAAATAAGATTAACCAGATGTAAAGGTACAAAAGTAAGCAGGACAACACGCAAATATAACAGCAAAAAAGCTAACTGGAACCAATTTCATATGAAACTGGCCCAGTTGCAAATAGATAAAAACGTAAACAAAGAAGAAATAGATAAAATAGATAGCAAAATAAATTTAGAAAAAGAAATAGATAAATACATAAATATAATTACAGAAGTTTCGGACAATACAATACCTAAAATCAAAACTAAAAAAGAACTTACCTTACCCTGGTGGACAGAAGAACTTATAAATCTGAAGAGGGAAGTCGCCACCAGGAAACGTAGAATCCGTTGCGCAGCGCCGGTCCGCAGGGAGATGGTCGTCGAGGAGTACCTGAAAAAGAAAGCAGAATATGAGATTAGAGCAAAGGAAGCACAAGTAGAGAGCTGGAAGGCATTCTGTGGAAGACAAGATAGAGAGGGAATGTGGGAAGGAATCTACAGGGTTATGGGCAGAACGGAAAAGAGACAGGAGGATATTACACTGGTCAAGAATGGGGAAATCCTTGACCAAAGGAAATCCGCGGAACTCCTCGCGGAAACATTTTACCTAAACGACACCAAAGAGGACGACAATGAGGACCATAGGCAAACCAGGAGAACAGCTGACCAAGTAAACGTACTGGATCATGGTGAGTATCATGATCCACCGTTTGCCACTGACGAGCTTATGACAGCGGTGAACAGCTTCAATCCCAAGAAAGCCCCCGGAGCAGATGGATTAACAGCCGACATCTGCAACCACGCTATTAGCCAGGACCCTCGAGTCTTCCTCGCACTGGCAAACAAGTGTCTCACCCTCGGCCACTTTCCGAAAACATGGGAACAGGCAACGGTAGTCATATTGAGAAAGCCTGGGAAAGATAACTACACAACACCAAAATCATATAGACCAATTGGACTACTGCCAGTGTTGGGGAAGATTCTGGAGAAGATGCTGGTAGCGCGGATAAAGTGGTACATAATCCCCAAAATGAGCGTCCGACAATATGGTTTCATGCCACAGAAATGCACGGAGGACTCCCTCTATGACCTAGTAAGATATATACGTGGAAAGTTGAGAGACAAAAAACTTATAACGGTAATATCGCTGGACATAGAGGGAGCCTTTGACAGTGCATGGTGGCCCGCCATCAAAACAAGATTAGCGGAGGAGGGATGCCCCATTAATATTAGAAGAACCATGGACAGCTACTTGGAAGACAGAGCGGTGAAGGTGAGGTACGCAGGAGAAGAGGTGACGAGGACCACCACGAAAGGGTGTGTTCAAGGCTCGATCGGAGGCCCGATATTGTGGAACCTCCTTCTAGACCCCCTTTTACAGGGTCTAGAAAGGAGAGGTGGCCACTGTCAGGCATTTGCGGACGATATCATCCTGATATTTCATGGAGACTCCGCGATGGAGATGCAGGGGCGAGCGAATGACGCTCTCGCCTATGTTCATCGGTGGGGTGTCAAATAAGTTAAAATTTGCGCCACACAAAACCAACGCCATAATATTCACCAAAAAACTAAAATTTGACACCCCACTGCTGACCATGGGCGGGGTCGGCATTGGCATGTCGCAGGAAATCAAGATCCTGGGGCTCACATTGGACAATAAGCTCACTTTTAACAGTCACGCTGCAAATGTATGCAAGAAAGCCATAAACATATACAAGCAACTGTCCAGAGCCGCCAGGATCAGCTGGGGACTCCATCCGGAAGTAATTAGGACGATATACATGGCAGTAATAGAGCCCATAATACTGTACGCAGCTAGCGCATGGGCACCAGCAAGTACGAAACTAGGTATCCAAAAACAACTAAATGTAGTCCAGAGAGGTTTTGCACAAAAGTTGTGCAAATCATACCGCACGGTCTCCCTTAACTCGGCACTGGTGCTGGCCGGGTTGCTACCCCTTGACCTCCGAATACAGGAGGCAGCCGCACTGTACGAGGCAAGGAAGGGCGTAATTCGGCCAGCGCTAGGAGAAAAGGAGATCGAGCGACGCACTGCATACGCCGACACCCCTCATCCAGCGGAACATTTAGACCAGCAATTCATATGCCTCACAGACCAAATGCAAGTAGACACCCATAACTCGCAAGCAATAAAAATCTTTACGGACGGCAGTAAAATTGACGGCAAGGTGGGTGCATCATTGTCTCTCTGGAGCAATGATGTCGAAAGCAAAAGTCGAAAATTTAAGCTGTCGTCCCATTGCACGGTCTACCAGGCGGAATTGCTGGCTATATGCAGAGCTACCGAAGAAATCCTAGAGCGTACGGAACCTAGCTTCGGAGTCTACAGTGACTCAAGGTCATCATTGGAGACTGTAACAAACAGCCGCTCTCTCCATCCCCTTGCAGTCCAGATACGAAAAAACCTTAAAAAGTGCAAAGAGCAAGGTAAACGAGTCGAGCTTTTTTGGATAAAAGCACACGCTGGTCTGGAGGGGAATGAGAGAGCGGATGAACTTGCAAAGGAAGCAGCCCTAAACATGAAAACTAAACCCAATTACGACCAGTGCCCGATTTCATTCGTCAAGCGGCAAATCCGTATGGATACGCTTGACGAATGGAATCGGAGATACAAGTTGGGAAAAACAGCGCAAATCACCAAGCTCTTCTTCCCGGACGCTGTACAAGCCTACAAGTTAGTACATAAAATAAAACCGACAGGGACACTAACACAAGTTATTACTGGGCACGGTGGATTCTCTGAGTACTTGAACAGATTCAGGTGCAAGGAGAGCCCATCGTGCATATGCGAACCTGACAAACTGGAAACAGTACCCCACTTTTTGACCGAATGCCCTGCCTATGGCCTTGAGAGACACGAAATCGAAGAGGAAATAAAAACTAAAATAGAAATTAATAATATGTATGCACTTGTAATAAATAAAGATACAAGAGAGAAATTTCTCAAATGTTGTATAGATGTAGCAAATAAGGTAATTATAAGAAATAGATAGATAAGTATGTTTAATATTATATATTGTTATATAATAGAAACAACATAGGATTAATAAGATGTAATAATTATAAGATAGAAACATGTATACAATAAAAATAAAAACTCTAGTATTAAAGAAAGTAGAAATAAATAGCAACTTAAGAACGATAAGTATAATCTGTTAGAAAATAAATAGTCTAAGAAAACACGCTACATGTGTCTTCAGATAAGTGTTGACCAAGAAAATAAAATTATAATAGATCATAAGATAGTTGTAAACAAAGCCTCTGATCACGTCAGAGGAATATTGCACTCCTGTGTATAGAGCCGTAGCTTAAAGTAGTTGCAGTAGCAATAAAAACCCGAGCTTCCATTCATTTTAGTTATAAGAGCTCGCGGGCCGGGCTATACGCCCGGACAGGAAAAAAAAAAAAAAAAAAACCTAACCTAACCTAACCTAACTGTTTTTTTTTTTTTTTTACGCTGGGAAAAATGCGTTACGCATGCCCCCCATCGGGGGATGGGGGGGGGTATGTGGGACTCCCGGGCCGCTCCCGGTATACCCACTAAACAACCCAGCGGCACTCCCGCATCGTCTACATGGAGGAGGACTGGGAATCCGGCAGAGCCTTTACATCCAGTCCCCCGCCGACGACCGCCCGCTTTACAGCGGGGCCCGCACGCCCCTCTTTGCAGGGAGGGGCCCAGGAACGACCGTGAGTGCTCGGCCGCTCCCGCCCGACGGGGTGGTGAATATGTGCAATGCGGGAGAGGGCGCCCCCGCGCCTGTCTCCCGCTATTCACCACCTTTCAGCCCTACAACCAATCCTCTCAAAGGAGAGGTATAGGCGAGGGCTCCACACGTCCGGGCAGACTTGCCTCCGGACCGCCTTCAGCGCTCGCTCCAGATAAAAGCTCTGGGGCGCGCGCAGAAGGCCCACCATTACGACGGGTCATTAGTGGCCCCGCCGCCTGCCACTTCGGCCGCAGCAAATCTCCAATACTGCGGCCCCACCACGTCACCGTCACGCGCCGGTGACCCCGCTGCGGCCGCGGAAGGTAGGGAGAGCGGCGCACCTCAATACCGGCACTCCTCTCCCGCCGCGGCCCCATCCTCGGCTGCGCCGTCTTACGACATTGCAGCCCGCCTCAGTTGCGGTGTCCCCATAAAACACCGCAACCTACCTCCTGTTGCCGCTCCGACATAGGCTTGGGTCAAAGTCTTGTGGAGCGGCCCTGCTCGGGTACCTCTTAGCTTCGCCGTGGGTGACGAGGCCACGGCTACTGAGCCCCCCCGCCTCGACAATGCGGGCACCCACGGGGGGGAACCTAACCTAACCTAACCTTTTTTTTTTTTTTTTTTGTTTACGCTGGGAAAAATGCGTTACGCATGCCCCCCCATCGGGGGATGGGGGGGTATGTGGGACTCCCGGGCCGCTCCCGGTATGGGTATACCGGGAGCGGCCCGGGAGTCCCACAAACAAACTAAACAACCCAGCGGCACTCCCGCATCGTCTACATGGAGGAGGACTGGGAATCCGGCAGAGCCTTTACATCCAGTCCCCCGCCGACGACCGCCCGCTTTACAGCGGGGCCCGCACGCCCCTCTTTGCAGGGAGGGGCTCGGGAACGACCGTGAGTGCTCGGCCGCTCCCGCCGGACGGGGTGGTGAATATGTGCAATGCGGGAGAGGGCGCCCCCGCGCCTGTCTCCCGCTATCCACCACCATGGGGAGGGAAGACAGTAATCGTCGTCTTCGCCTGCCCCTTCTCCGCCTACCCCTACAACCAATCCTCTCAAAGGAGAGGTATAGGCGAGGGCTCCACACGTCCGGGCAGACTTGCCTCCGGACCGCCTTCAGCGCTCGCTCCAGATAAAAGCTCTGGGGCGCGCGCAGAAGGCCCACCACGGCCTCCTCCTGCGACGGATCATTAGTGGCCCCGCCGCCTGCCACTTCGGCCGCAGTAAATCTCCACTACTGCGGCCCCACCACGTCACCGTCATGCGCCGGTGACCCCGCGCTGCGGCCGCGGAAGGTAGGGAGAGCGGCGCACCTCAATACCGGCACTCCTCTCCCGCCGCGGCCCCATCCTCGGCTGCGCCGTCGTATGACATTGCAGCCCGCCTCAGTTGCGGTGTCCCCATAAAACACCGCAACCTATCTCCTGTTGCCGCTCCGACATAGGCTTGGAGGTCAAAGCCCTGTGGAGCGGCCCCGCTCGGGTACCTCTTGGCTTCACCGTGGGTGACGAGGCCACGGCTACTGAGCCCCCCCGCCTCGACAATGCGGGCACCCACGGGGGGGAACCTAACCTTTTTTTTTTTTTTTTTTTTACGCTGGGAAAAATGCGTTACGCATGCCCCCCCATCGGGGGATGGGGGGGGGTATGTGGGACTCCCGGGCCG
Source organism: Ligdia adustata (assembly GCA_947049295.1). NCBI lineage: Eukaryota > Metazoa > Arthropoda > Insecta > Lepidoptera > Geometridae > Ligdia > Ligdia adustata. Next base: position 13,481,503 of record OX346227.1, on the reverse strand, counting down.
CTCCCGGTATACCCACTAAACAACCCAGCGGCACTCCCGCATCGTCTACATGGAGGAGGACTGGGAATCCGGCAGAGCCTTTACATCCAGTCCCCTGCCGACGACCGCCCGCTTTACAGCGGGGCCCGCACGCCCCTCTTTGCAGGGAGGGGCTCGGGAACGACCGTGAGTGCTCGGCCGCTCCCGCCCGACGGGGTGGTGAATATGTGCAATGCGGGAGAGGGCGCCCCCGCGCCTGTCTCCCGCTATTCACCACCATGGGGAGGGAAGACAGTAATCGTCGTCTTCGCCTGCCCCTTCTCCGCCTAGCCCTACAACCAATCCTCTCAAAGGAGAGGTATAGGCGAGGGCTCCACACGTCCGGGCAGACTTGCCTCCGGACCGCCTTCAGCGCTCGCTCCAGATAAAAGCTCTGGGGCGCGCGCAGAAGGCCCACCACGGCCTCCTCCTGCGACGGGTCATTAGTGGCCCCGCCACCTGCCACTTCGGCCGCAGTAAATCTCCACTACTGCGGCCCCACCACGTCACCGTCATGCGCCGGTGACCCCGCGCTGCGGCCGCGGAAGGTAGGGAGAGCGGCGCACCTCAATACCGGCACTCCTCTCCCGCCGCGGCCCCATCCTCGGCTGCGCCGTCTTACGACATTGCAGCCCGCCTCAGTTGCGGTGTCCCCATAAAACACCGCAACCTACCTCCTGTTGCCGCTCCGACATAGGCTTGGGTCAAAGTCTTGTGGAGCGGCCCCGCTCGGGTACCTCTTAGCTTCGCCGTGGGTGACGAGGCCACGGCTACTGAGCCCCCCCGCCTCGACAATGCGGGCACACACGGGGGGGAGGGGGGGAACCTAACCTAACCTAACCTAACCTAACCACCTTGGTGGACCGATGAACTGGAACGCTTGAAGAGTGTTGCGAACACGAAGAGACGCCGGGTCCGCTGCGCTGCGCCCCGGAGGCGGAAATACGTAGTGGAAGAGTACCTGAAAGCAAAGGAACAATATGAGTTGGAGGCTAAAGAAGCACAAACCGCAAGCTGGAAACAGTTCTGTACCAAGCAGGATAGGGAGAGCATGTGGGACAGGGTGTACAGGGTGATAAGATGCAGGACGGAAAGACACGAGGACCAGCTATTAAAGGAAAACGGCGCCATATTGGGTCCAGAAGAGTCGGTGCAATTGCTAGCAAACACATTCTTCCCGGATGACAATTGTGACGTGGATGATGAAATCCACAAAGCAATAAGAAAAGCAGCTGGAACCATTTGCGAGGCAATGCCCGACGACTACGACGACCCACTGTTCACAATGCCCGAGTTAAAAAGAACCCTAAGTAGCTTTGATCCTAAGAAAGCCCCGGGATTGGACGGATTCACCGCAGATATATGCTTTAGGGCAGTATTTGCGGAAAAAGAAGTCTTCCTGGGGATTCTCAATAGGTGTCTGATCTTGTCTTGCTTTCCTTTACCCTGGAAGGAAGCTGCCGTCGTAATATTTCGGAAACCCGGAAAAAGCGATTACATGCAAGCAAAGTCGTACAGACCGATCGGGCTACTGTCTATACTGGGGAAGGTTTTCGAAAAAATGGTAGTAAAGAGGATCAGATGGCACTTACTGCCAAAGGCCAACCCCAGACAGTACGGCTTTGTCCCGCAGTGGAGTACCGAGGACGCACTCTACGACCTGAAACAGCAGATCCAAATAAACCTGCAGCGAAAGGAGCTAATGGTCATCGTGTCGCTAGATATCGAAGGTGCGTTTGACAGCGCATGGTGGCCATCTATAAAATATCAGCTTCTACACAAGAAATGTCCCCTAAACCTCAGACGGCTTGTCAACAGCTACTTTGAGGACAGGAAAGTAGTTGTAAACTACGCGGGTAACTCCTTTAGAAAGCACACCAGTAAAGGCTGCGTCCAGGGCTCGATAGGCGGTCCCACGTTCTGGAACCTGTTGTTGGACCCACTTCTTGACGATCTTACTGCTCGAGGAGTGTACGTACAGGCGTTCGCAGACGACGTCGTTCTGATGTTCTCCGGACAATCGGCTTCCAAAATACAGGGGAAAGTAAATGAGACCCTTGCCTATGTTCACGAGTGGGGTATCAAAAACAAACTTAAATTTGCGGCTCACAAAACAAATGCTATGATCGTAACCAAGAAGCTCAAGTTTGATACCCCAATCATGCGCATGGGCGGAGTCGACATCCCCGTCGTAAACGAAATCAAGCTGCTCGGTCTTACGATAGACAAAAAGCTCACGTATAACAAGCACGTTGCAGATGTCTGTCGTAGGGCTGCAAACATATACAAGCAGTTGGCGAGGACGGCGAAAATTGAATGGGGACTAAATCCAGAGATCATTAGAACGATATACGTCTCTGTGATAGAGCCTATCGTTATGTACGCCTCGAGCGTGTGGGCACCGGCAGCTGACAAAATTATGGTCCACAAGCAGCTGAACACAATCCAGCGTGGGTTCGTGCAGAAAATCTGCAAAGCGTACAAAACGGTCTCTCTCAATGCAGCACTCGTACTAGCTGGGCTCCTTCCTTTGGACCTCCGGATCCGGGAAGCAGCCGAGCTGTACGAAGCCAAGAGAGGCAGACCGACTTCTCTGGACTACGGCAAGCGTGAGATAGAGGAACGTGTGAGTTTTCTGAAGGGGTGTCACCCAGCCAAAGAGGAGGATGTCAATTTCATCTGCCTAAACGATATGCTGCCCGACACCCTAGAACAACACCAGCTTCCAAAAATCCAGATCTACACGGATGGAAGCAAACTGGACGGGAAAGTTGGTGCAGCATATTCATACTGGAAGAACGGGTCTGAAACGAAAACAAAAAAGATGAGACTAGAGTCATTCTGCACAGTGTTCCAAGCTGAACTCTTCGCCCTCTATCAAGTCACAGATTTCCTGCTGAAAGAGAGAGAGCAGGATGAGGTGGCTGTGCTGAGTGACTCGAGGTCTGCACTTCAAATCGTCCAAGACCCTGAAAACTATCATCCCTTGGCCTTCAAAATTAGGCGAAATCTCAATCGTGCCATTAAGTCTAAGGGTGGTAAGATAAGGCTGTTCTGGGTGAAAGCACATGTCGGAGTACCCGGAAACGAGAGAGCGGATGAGCTGGCGAAGCAAGCAGCCCTACACTTGAAAACTTCCGCGCATTACAGCAAGTGTCCGGTGTCGTATGCCAAAAGCGAAATAAGGAAGACAACAGTTCAGAAATGGAGCTAGCGATATGCTAATGGGGAAACGGCACAAACAACAAAACTGTTTCTGCCAGACGTCGTTCAGGCCCATAGCATACTGAAAAAATTCAAACTCACCCCTTTATTGACGCAGGTGATGACTGGTCATGGGGGGTTCTCCGCGTACTTGAACAGGTTCAAGTGCAAGGAAAACCCCTCATGCGCGTGCGAACCTGAAAAATAGGAAACGATTGAGCACTTGCTACTGGAGTGCCCAATTCACGATGCTGACAGGTACGACCTGGAATCTGTCACAAATATAAAGTTGACCGACACATCATTGTGTGAAATGATGGCTGGAAAAGAAACCAGGCCGCACCTGTTAGCATTTTGCACTAAAGTAGCAGAAACGGCGGTCAGACGAAATAAGACGAGATAAGACATGATGACACTGAGTGTCACCAAGTCTTATAATATAAGACTTAAAACAAGTAAAATATGCACAACCTTAGTTCGACAGAACCAAGCGTATGTGCATATGATGTCACAGGAATACTAAAGATAAGTTCGATCTAATCAAAAAAAAAAAAACAAACAAACAATTCATCACCTAAGATCAATAAAAAAAATAAAAAATAATAATAATAATAATAAAGTTATATAATATTGTACAAAGGGCTATAATACCAACACCTAAAAAAGGTCCCCGTTATGTCGGGGGAATTGTATTAAACTAAAAAAAAAAAAAAAACCTAACCTAACCTAACCTTTTTTTTTTTTTTTTTTTCGCTGGGAAACAGCGGGGCCCGCACGCCCCTCTTTGCAGGGAGGGGCCCGGGAACGACCGTGAGTGCTCGACCGCTCCCGCCCGACGGGGTGGTGAATATGTGCAATGCGGGAGAGGGCGCCCCCGCGCCTGTCTCCCTCTATTCACCACCTTTCAGCCCTACAACCAATCCTCTCAAAGGAGAGGTATAGGCGAGGGCTCCACACGTCCGGGCAGACTTGCCTCCGGACCGCCTTCAGCGCTCGCTCCAGATAAAAGCTCTGGGGCGCGCGCAGAAGGCCCACCACGGCCTCCTCCTGCGACGGGTCATTAGTGGCCCCGCCGCCTGCCACTTCGGCCGCAGTAAATCTCCACTACTGCGGCCCCACCACGTCACCGTCATGCGCCGGTGACCCCGCGCTGCGGCCGCGGAAGGTAGGGAGAGCGGCGCACCTCAATACCGGCACTCCTCTCCCGCCGCGGCCCCATCCTCGGCTGCGCCGTCTTACGACATTGCAGCCCGCCTCAGTTGCGGTGTCCCCATAAAACACCGCAACCTACCTCCTGTTGCCGCTCCGACATAGGCTTGGAGGTCAAAGCCCTGTGGAGCGGCCCCGCTCGGGTACCTCTTGGCTTCACCGTGGGTGACGAGGCCACGGCTACTGAGCCCCCCCGCCTCGACAATGCGGGCACCCACGGGGGTGGGGGGGGGGAACCTAACCTAACCTAACCAAACCTAACCTTTTTTTTTTTTACCCAGGAAAATCCAATTACGGATACCACCGGCTCGGGGGAGCGTGGTGGTTATGTGGGGCTCACCGCCCGAATGGCGGCATACCCACTAAAAACCTGGGGTGTTCTCCATCGAGTCGCCATTTGTCGGAACATGGGATTACGTTAGTATTCCTTCCACGAACCGACGCGTGGTCTATTCAGACCCCTTGCACATGGAGGTTTTTGCCTCCTCCCTCATAATGGCGATGTGTCAGAACACACAACATATCGCGCATCCTCGGAAACCTTGCTCGGTGGACGGCAGGCCCCCCCCCAACCCGGCGTCCACAGTTCCCAATTGAGGACGGGTAGCGGTAACGAATTGCCGTAACCAGTTCTCATTTTTCTTTTTATCACGTGACGACGTCCATTTGCCCTTGCACTTCAGCGCACGGCAATTCGGTTGTCCTTGGCTAGGTGGTTGGATCTGGCCTCCCGCCACGCCTTGCCTTCTTTTTGCGAGGTGGGGAGCAAGCTTTACTGCCCACGCGATGTTCAGCTCGCTTTCCAACAGCTGCACAAACTGCGCAGTACGGCAAGGCCGAGCAACTACCTGCCTTGTGGCCAGGGAGGCCGCAACGGTAGCATAAGGTGCTACGGTCTGTCTCGGCCTTGCACTGCTCCCGGACGTGTCCCACCTCGAGACAACGGAAGCAGCGCAATGGCTTTTGTGTCAGCACACGGACCTGTGCTGACACCCAGCCTATGAGTAGTCGACCACCTTCGGACAACTTCTTTGCTGCGGCTACGGGGCAACGCACAAAAGCTATGCCCAGGCCTGCAATGTTGCGACGAATGTCGCCCACTTTTATTGCTTCACGAGCACATTGACCGGCCTCAGCAATCGCTAGCGCAACGTCCTCCGGAGCAACCGAGTCGTCTAGGCCAGTGATGCGGAGTTCTGCGCATTTCATCGGCCTAGAAACCTTCAAATCTATCTCAACAAAGATCTCCTTCAGCTTTGCAGCGAGGGAGTTCGCCAACTCGCCACTTGTGTCACCCGGAATCTCCAGCATTCGGGCACCGGTGACAGCGACGCGGAACCCAAGCTGGGAAATTCCAAGCGACGCCAAATTAATTTTAGCTTTGGCAGCTAACAATGCCTTCGCGTAAGTAAATCCCTTCTCCACGCCACCAGGCTGAATCGTCAAGACGACAGCCGATGATTTTGGGGCGCGGAGTTTAGGGCCGTTTTTTTTGGCAAGATGATGTGTTTCCACTTGTTTCGCTTGCGAACGGGAACCCTGCGAAGGTGCCAGAGCTTCCGCCGTACCAACCTTTTTCTTCTTCCCCTTCGCAACCACCCGTGCCCAACTCACCAGAATCAGGACGACGAGCTCCTTCCACTTGTTGAAGGACCTCCTACCCGGTAGCCCCCCCCATTTTCACCCATTGGGCAGTAAACACCTTGAAAAACAAAACTCCTCTGATCCACCTTTCCAATCTCGCTTTAAATACCTCCCCCCCTCTCCTAAGTACCCCTTCCTCACCCCCTTCTGTCTATCCCCGTAACGCCAAGCCGTAGAGTCATCGTGCTTGGTATTGTTGGAACCAGGACGACAAGACAAACTTCTTGTCTCTGACAATTCGACCCCCCCCCCCCCCCCCCGGAGTCACCTCACCCCCGCGAGCTCTATCTCCGCATCAGTGCAAGACAGACCAGCCGTGTTTGGTGTCATCGGAATCTGGACGGAGTAAACAACATTTTGGCTCTGAAAAATCAGCCCCCCCCCCCCAGGAGAACACGCGCCGAACACCAGCGCAGTAACTTATAAGTAGTTATAATTAATTTAAGTAGTCATTAATTTCATTTAAAACTTAACTCTTTAAAACTAAATTTAACCCACCCCACCCCTCCCTTAAATTTCAAAATGTCGCAGAAAGGAGCATACCCTGTAACCACCACATCGTCCAGCTCTCTTGCCGCCTCCGCTTCCGCCGTGGCCCGAGGCCTCCGCAGCACGGTCTTGAGAAAAATGCACAAGACCAAATCAAGCAAATCGTCAAAGTCTGAGGTGACAAAAGCCGCGGCGAGCAGAGGGCAACAAAAAACAAGAACGGCGGTAAGTGACGATGTTCCTCGTGTGCCTCCCCTAGATACGCAGGAGAGATGCCCCACCGCCTCCAGCCCCGAAAAGCCGGTAAGCCCATCATCCGCCAGCATGTCCGCTCCGGATCGCTTGTCACGACGCAGCATGCTAGTCGTGGGTGGCAAGAGGACCGGCGTTGAAATGGACCTGGCCACGAAAGCGGCCAACGAATGGTTCCAGAGAGGAAAGGAGGCGATCGAGTCATCCGGCAACCTAAGGACAGATATAAAGAGAGTTTCAATAGAATCAATGCAAAACCTCTACGAGACCGTCCTGTCTCTTTCAGACTCGCGTCAACGCCATATCGCGACACTAGAACGCGAGCGCGCGCGTCATGCGAGGGAGCTGCTGTCGGTGGAGAGAGCCCATCAAAAAGGCCTCCAAAAAATTCAATCTCAACTCCTAAGCGAAGTAGGCTTAGCCAGAAGCGATATTTCCGCGACTCTAGCGGAAACAAAGGCTATCCGCGACTGGCAAGGCTACGAAACACGGGAGCCCCACCAACATATCAAAGAAATCTCGGTCACGTTGAAGGATCTCCAGGGCCAATTGGTGCAGCTGGACAAAAGCCCCAGCAAAGTTGACGTCGACCTAGAGCCCATCAGGCGGGAGTGCATAGGCTTCAAAGCCGGAATCGACTACCTGCTAAATCAACTCGATGGACTCAGGAGAGACACCAACCACGGCCAACAATGCACCAAGGAGATTCATAAAACGAGCACCGAGATTCATTCACAACTGAGGAACACACCAGCGCCAAAAAACAACACTGACCAACTCAACGAGATCAGAAAGATGCTCCAAGATATCATCACAAAAGAAACAATTTTGCCCCCACCCCTTCCCCCAGCAGTCATCAATATAGAAGAGCATGTGCAGCCTATCACGGAGAGACTGGAAGCAGTATCTTCGGAGCTAAGGACTATGAGGCAAGAAAAAAGGAATCATGCTCCCTCCGCCCTCAGCTTGGAAGCCGAATTGGCACTGTCAAAAGAAGCGAAAGCTCGGAAGATGACATATGCCAAGGCGGCCGCTAAGCCAACCGCCAAACCCAACCACACATTGATCGTATCCGCACCCGGCGATACTACAGCAGAAAAGGTAATAGACAGAATAAGAGTTGCTCTGGACACGAAGCAGTTAGGAGCAAGGGTCGACCGCGTCCGCAAGGGCAGGAAGCGAAAAGTTATCCTGAGCTGCGGGACGAAAGAAGACCTTAACCTCGTCCGGAATCGCGTCCAGAGCGACAAATCTCTGAAGGTGGAGACGGCAAAAGCCGGTAATCCACTTATAATAATCAGAGACGTCCTGTCTTACCACACTGATGCGGAGATCGTCGAAAATCTACTCGCGCAGAACAAACTTCTGCAAGGAGTAGATCTCAAAGATTCTACGATCATGGTGCGGTATAGGAGGAAGGCCAGGAACTCACACGAATGCCATCCAGTGTTGGAAGTGTCTCCTACCATCTATAAACGCTTTACAGAGGCGGAAATGGTATACATTGGACTCCAGAGGAGACCGGTGTCAGACCACTCGCCCCTGGTCCAGTGCACCAAATGCCTAGGCTTTGGCCACACCAAAGCTGTGTGCCGGGAAAGCGAAGCTCTCTGCAGTCACTGCGGGAAAGCGCATTCCTGGGAACAGTGTAAAGCGCGTAAAGAGGGACTTCCACCCAAGTGTAGGAACTGCTCGATAGCGCAAGCCCATCACCACGATGCTGACCTGGGACACAACGCATTTAGCGGGGAATGCCCAGAAAGAGTAAAATGGGATGGAATAGCGCGGTCAAGGATTTCCTATTGCTGAGGGCACCCTGGAAGTTACAAGCTCAGTCCAAGAACAGGTAAGCGGATCAGGTTTACGTTTCATCCAAGTAAACCTGCGCCGCGCCAAGACCCCAACGGCCGAATTTTTTGCCTCTGCAGCTGAAAGAGGAGTCTCAGTCGCCCTGGTCCAAGAACCCTACGTAGGGAATACGGGTGTTCTGAAACAATACCCCGGGACGCGAGTCATTCAGTGCAGTTCAAACAAAACAACACGAGCTAAGGCCGCCGTAGTGGTATTCGGTGACAAACTGGAGGTTATTCACGACCCTCAACTTGTCACCGAGACGGAAGCTGCGGTCTTGCTTGTCGGCAGCGGCCTAAGGCTAGGGGTGATCTCCGTTTACCTCGACAAGGACGAAGACATCGAACCATACCTCCAGAGGGTACAGGCATTTAGTGAGAAACTCGCGACCAAAGATCTTATCGTCGCTGGAGATACGAATGCCTGGAGCCCATGGTGGGGGAGCAAAGAGGAAAACTTGAGAGGAAAAACCATGAACTCTTTTCTTGGTGAAATGGACCTGCAGATTCTCAACACCGGAGACACGCCAACCTACGAAGTCTACAGGGGGGATACATGGTGCACGAGTAGAGTGGACGTCACAACATGCAGCGTGTCCCTTCTGGGAAGAATCGTGGACTGGCAAGTGGACAGAGGTCTAACAACCTCGGACCATAACGCAATAACCTTCACCTTGCGCCTGGGGAAGGCCTTGGAACCTCTAAGGCCTATAACTACCCGCAAGTATAATACAAAGAAGGCAAAATGGTCTGAGTTCTGTTCAAGCTTCAAGACTCTTCTCGAAGAGAAAGATCTAAAACCGATTTCCGTGAGAGAACTGGATAATCCGAAAGACCTTGAAAACATGATCACCAGCTACACTGATTGTATCCACGAAGCCTGCCAACTCTCCATCCCGAAGGCAGGCACTCGTAAAGGGAATCCATCACCCACGTGGTACACGAAAACGTTAGCAGATCTGAAGAAAGAGGTCTTGAGGAAGAAAAGAAGAATAGAAAACGCCGCTCCTGATAGAGTCCAAAAAGTAGTCGAACAATACCAAATAGCCAGAAAAAAGTATAAGGAGAAAGCCGAAAAAGCCCAAACAGAAAGCTGGAAAGAGTTCTGCACAACACAAGAAAGAGAAAGCATGTGGGACAAGATCTACAGAGTGATCAGGTAAACTTCTACTAGACAGGAGGATATACTCCTCAGAAGCTCTGAAGGAAACACTCTTACCCCGCAACGTTCAGCGGAACTCTTAGCCAATACCTTCTATCCAGATGATTCGGAAAGCACCGACCAACCGTGCCATTCTGAGCTGAGAAGACAAAACAGAGAGACACTACCAAACCTGTCGGAAGGTGATCCACCATTCACGTCAGCGGAACTGGAATTAGTTCTAAGAGCAATGAATCCAAAGAAAGCCCCAGGACCAGACGGGCTCACCGCTGATATCTGTGCTGCTGCAATATGTTGTCATCGGGAAGTGTTTATGGAAATAGCCAATAAGTGCTTGTTCCTTAAATACTTTCCAATGCAATGGAAGGTAGCGCATGTGGTCATCCTAAAAAAGCCGGGGAAGACGGACTACACTCAACCCAAGTCATACCGCCCGATAGGTCTTTTGTCAATGCTCGGAAAAATCATCGAAAAACTGCTTGTAGGCCGACTCCAATGGCACCTCCTACCAACCCTAAACCGGAGACAGTACGGCTTCATGCCGCAAAGAGGAACCGAAGACGCCCTCTATGACCTTGTAGAGCACATAAAGAATGGAGTAAACAGTAAGAACATAGTGCTCCTAATCTCTCTGGACATAGAGGGGGCCTTTGACAACGCATGGTGGCCCGCCCTTAAGCATCAGCTAGCGAAGAAGAGGTGTCCATCAAACCTCTACGAGATGGTATGCTCCTACCTAAGTGACCGGAAGATCAAGGTCAACTATGCCAGAGAAACATGTGAGAAAGAGACCACGAAGGGATGTGTCCAAGGATCAATCGGTGGACCTACATTCTGGAATGTTATTCTAGACTCGCTGCTGCAAAAGCTAGAAGCCAAAAAAGTGTACTGCCAAGCCTTCGCAGATGACGTCGTTCTAGTATTTACAGGCCAATCAAACACCATAAAGCATGAGGCCAATATGGTCCTGGAGGTGGTAGTAGATTGGGAAATTCGTAACAAACTCAACTTTGCAGCGCACAAGACCAGCGCGATGCTATTCACTAAGAAGTTGAGATACGAAAACCCAAACCTCACCATGTCCGGAGTCTGTTTGGGCCTTGTGGAGGAAATAAAACTCCTCGGTCTGGTGATCGATTGAAAGCTCACTTTTAAAGCGCATGTGACCGCTCAATGTAAAAAAGCGGCGGACATATACAAGCAGCTAGCGTGTGCAGCAAAAGTGACGTGGGGATTAAACAACGAAATACGCAGAACGATCTATGTCTCCGTGATAGAGCCCTTAATGACTTACGCTGCAAGTGTTTGGGCCGAAGCGACAGACCTCGAAGTGAACAAGTCACAATTAAATGCACTTCAAAGAGGCTTCGCCCAAAAGATTTGCCGGGCCTACCGTACCGTCTCCCTAACATCAGCTCTCACTCTCTCAGGCCTACTCCCCCTGGACCTCAGAATCCAAAAAGCCGCAACGTTGTACAGAGTGAAAAAGAATCGCTCAATAGACTATCTCCCACCGGAAGTTGAGCTCGAACAGCCCATCGGATATCTGGACCAACCCCACCCATCCACCCAAACATCAGTGGATTACGAGCTCATCGAAAGCCCTCTAGAACACCTTGTCGGACCCCAAATCTATACCGACGGCAGTAAAATAATGGGCAAAGTAGGCGCCGCCCTAACTTGGTGGGAGAATGGTAAAGAAAAAAACTTTTTCACATTCAAGCTGCACTCCGACTGCACGGTTTTCCAATCGGAACTTTATGCCCTTAGCGAAGCCACTCAACTGGTGAGAAACAGCAATGACCTAGAGGTCAGCATTCTGAGTGACTCAAGATCCTCACTCGAATTGCTGCGTAACCCGAAAACGAGTCACCCTCTGGCCAGGACAATAAAGGAAAACATTGGAAAGATCTACGCAGAGGGACGATGCGTTCGTCTGTTTTGGTTAAGGGCGCATGTTGGAACAGTTGGAAACGAAAGAGCCGATGAGCTCGCGAAATCTGCTGCCCTGGCTTGCGCTCCCCGGGACTATGAACGGATCCCTCTGTCCTATGTCAAAAGAAAGATCCGGGAGGAATCGGTCCAGAAATGGCAAGACCGATACGAAACCTCCTGCACTGGAAAGGTAACCAAGATGTTCCTGCCGGACGTTACAAAGGCATATGAGCAAGATTGTGATGTGTTGTGCTTGACAGAGACCTGGGGAAAAAATCATCAGATGCAGGCGATGACTGTTGAGAACTACACACTGGCGACTTGTTTTAACCGAATATTTTTTGATCATGGCGGGACCGCGATATATGTTAAAAATGGTTTAGATTTTAAAGTTAGAAACGATTTGAATAAAATGTCATTTGAAACAAACTTTGAATTAGCAGCAATAGAATTAAGATTTTCAAAAATAGTAATTATGGCTCTTTACCGTCCGGAATACGATATGAATTTATTTTTTGAATTATTAACAAAACTTCTAGATAAACTTTGCAAAGAAAAGAAACAAATTGTTATAGCAGGTGATTTCAATCTAAATGTATTAAAAGTAGACAAAAATATAAAGAAACTTGACGGAATATTAAAGAAATTTAATTGTAAATGGTTGTTAAATGAGCCTACTAGAACTGAGACAAATAAAAGGAACCAAACCAGTTCTACGTGCATTGATAACTTTATTGTAAATTTTAGCGGTGGTAGAGGATCAGTTTTAGGTTATAAACTTTCCGACCATAATGTCATTAAATTAGAATTGTTCAATACAAAAAATGTTAATAGTAAAAATACTCCCTATAAGGCTAGAAATTTTTCAAATAATAATCTAAATTATTTTAACCATATGTTTAACAAAGATTATATGAAAATAAAAGCAGAAATACTAATGACTAGTAACGCAGACGCAAGAACGAGGATTTTACATGATGCTTTGATATATTATTACAACATAGCTTTTCCAAAAATAAGTAAACAAGTAAAAAATATTCAAAAACAATGGTCAACTGTAGGTATAGAAAATAGTAAGAAAAATTTAGTTAAAATGGAAATTCTTCAAGAATTTGACCCTAGCGCAACGAGAAAATTAAAAATTAAGAGGTACAGGAAAATATTGCATAAAACTATGGTCGTAGCAAAGAAATTACAATATAGAGATAGAATTAAAAAGTCAAAGAATAAAATTAAAGAATCTTGGACTATTATTAATGAACAGGCAGGTCAAAATAAGCGACGCGATAGAAGTACTAGAATAAAATCAGTGAAAAACGAAAGCGGAGAAGATGTATCAGAAGCTAAAAAAATTGCTACTATTTTTAATGACTTTTTTCGCAACATAGCTCATAAGTTGACTTCCAATCTAGAAATTGACGGGGATAATTGCAAAAAGTATTTAGATTACGGTAATAAGCCATTGACATCTATCTCATTTGAACCAGTAGATTATAATGAGCTCAAAAAGGTAGTAGGTAACATGAAACAAAAACCTACATTAGATATTTATGATATAAGTACTAAAACTTTACGAAATCTAATAATAAACAACGATAATTTATTCGAATTAATATTCATTTGCGTAAATTCATGTTTAACGGACGGAATATTTCCTGACGTATTGAAACCGGGTAGGGTCATTCCACTTTTTAAAAAAGGGGATACCGATAATATTAGTAACTATAGACCTGTATGCATTTTGCCAGCTCTATCAAAAATTTTAGAATCTATTATTAAATCAAGAATTGTCCAATACTTTGAAAAAAATAATTTATTTACAATGTCACAGTTTGGATTCAGAAAAGGCCGCTCCACAGAAATGGCTATAAGAAAAGTGGTATATTATATTCTTGAATCCTTGGATAAGTCAAATAAATGTGCCAGTGTCTTTTGTGATCTTTCAAAAGCTTTTGATTGTTTGAGGCATGATATATTGATTTTAAAAATGAAATATTACGGATTTCAAGGCCCTGCATTAAATATAATGATAACTTATTTACAGAACCGTAGTCAAATTGTCTCTGTAAATGAAGAAACTTCTACAGAGGGTACGATGTCAATTGGTGTACCACAGGGCTCTATTTTAGGGCCAGTCTTGTTTTTGATTTATATTAATGATATAACCAACGCATTGCCGAGTTGGGCTCATATAAATTTATTTGCAGATGATACACATGTGGGTATCAGAGACAAATGTAAATTTAATTTAGACGATAAAGTTATTGCAGTTATGGAATTGTTAAAGGAATGGTTTGACGCAAATGGTATTATTCTTAACTCTGATAAAACCATATCAATGCAGTATCAGTCAAGGTTGGGTATTTTTGGGAATTCTATTACTAAAACAAATATATTTCTAGGTTATACAATTGATAACACAATTAGTCATAAATCTCACATCGATAAAATTTGCAACAAAATGGCAAGTGGTAATTATGCCTTATTTAAACTCAAGCCATTATTAGATAAAAAGTCACTCATCTCTGTCTATTATGCATACGTTCATTCTATAATAAGATACGCTATAACTGTTTGGGGAAACGCTAAAGATATCATAAAAGTTTTAAAATGTCAGAAACAATCTATAAGAACAATGAATGGTTTGAAAAAACGTAGTCCTGCGAGAATACACTTTAAAAATGATAAAATAATGACAGTTATATCACTTTATATTTATAGTAGTTTATTAGAGGTACACGAGGATACGGAAATACCGGAAAAAAGAATTTCACGTAATAATAAAAAAGGGCGAGTCCTGCCTGTCAACAGATTATCTAAGTGTAAGAAACAGGGACTTTACACCAAAATATTAATGTACAATAAATTACCAAATAGCGTGATGGAACTCAATTTTAAAATATTTAAACAAAAATTAAAATATTTTTTTGAAAGAAATCCTTTTTATAAACTCAGTGAATATATGTCAATGCAGCTTGTGGATTCATCGTTCTTGTGTGATGAACAACAATTACAAAATGTTAGTAATAGGTAAAGAAATAAATGACAATGTAAATGTATAATATAATAAGTATTTGTTCTTAGAACTATAAAAGTATTTATAAGTTAAGTTTCTTTTTAAAGTAATTAATAATTAAAATGTAACAAGACTTGCCTGTAACGAATGTTATTTAAAGGCCAATAAATATTTCTTATTCTTATTCTTATTCTTATCGCCTAACGAGGGCAATCAAATTGACGCCGTTCCAAATGCAAGCTTTGACAGGACATGGAGGTATAGCTGAATATCTGTACACGTTCAAGTTACGAGAAAGTCCAGGTTGCGAATGCGACCCAAGCATCCCGGAAACGGTTACTCACGTGCTCACTGAATGTCCCCATTTCATAGCCGCCCGACACGACCTGGAAATGCGGATTGACAGAAAGATTACAGAGTCGGAACTCCGTAACATCCTGGATAATCCATCAACTCGACAACATCTACTGTCCTTCATTGACAGGTTGTTCCGCATAGCGGCTAATAGAAATTCCACCCTCCCCCCACAAAACACACAGCTCTTATCCATCAGCACTACTACTCTTCCCCTCATCTCGAGTTCTGAGACCCCTGCCCCTAAAAGTGTAAGCATAAATCGCCTACTAGCTTGCGCAGTAACAGGGCAGCCGGGGATCAGAATTCGAGGAGTAGCTCTCTTCATGGACGGTGTCGATGAAAGGTTTGGAATGAGCTTTTGCATAGCTTGGAACAATAAGCGTGTTCGCATGTCACCGGGGCTTGCATGTCTGCTAAACGGAAAAACAACTAAAGTCACCATGAAGCGCAAAGCGTATGACGCTTTACCTGTCGGAGGTATTAGGCCACCAATGTAGACTGGTGCATTCGAAAAACAAAACGATTGCACTATTCGAATGGGCCGCCAAATCGCCTTTCGAACAGGTGAACGCACTCCTTACGTTGCTGGGTGAACTTACAGACATCACAGCCCGGGTGATAAGTGTTGACGCCATGGCCATCGAGTACTCGAAAGGAGAAGTCGCGGACAGGCTGGGTTGCATTGAAGCCGCTAAACATCACGAAGTCGTCATATATGAAAATCGGGGAGAGAACCTGAGTTATCTCAAGGCCCCCAGGCGAGATGGCTTACCTGCAACCGACAGCTGGGGAAGTCCGCTCCCTAGCTCGAGTAAAATGAGCGGCTCCGAAAGAGTACAGGCGCGATTGGCTCAGGAAGAAGCTGCAAAACAAGTAAAAACACCACCAACCAGCCGCGGAGTGACTGCGCTTGTTAACGCGTTAAGCGCAGTAATGCGAAGCCCATTCAAAAAGCCACGGACACCGCCATCGCCAGAACCCATTCTATTAACAAGTCCACCAACCTGCCTCCGGACGAAAGCCGACATGGGCCAAGTCAGTCCTCCCCGTTACGTTGCTGTCGCAGGACCAAGAAACCACGCAAAGAACGCATTCCTCGAGTTCTTGGCCGTCATGAGAGCAACAAGACAAGTCCACGCAAAAACCTGCGGGAAAATTCTGGAGGCCTTCAGACTTGATTTGGAAAGCTCGTTGTCGATTAAGCTCATGGTAGCAGAAGGAGCCATATATGACAATAAAACATCCCAGGTCATCGAGGGATGTATGTCCGAACACCATATGGCGGCGTTCAGCGCAACAAGCGGTTTTGTGGCTCTAGACAGCGACGAGACGGCACGCACTGGGAAGGCTAAGTATGTGATACCATCGGATGATCCAATCGTTGTCACAACCCGGGATACCAGGATCATGTTGGACGAAAGGATCCTTCAAATGGCAGAAACCATTGATGGGAGCCGAGCCGAAAGACAGTCCTGGGATGACTGGATGGTACCGAATATACGATGGGTCAACGGGGTTCCAGGATGCGGAAAGACAACATGGGTGGTTGGAAACTTCGATGTGGACAAGGACGCCATAATCACCTCAACAACAGAAGCAGCGAAAGACTTGAAGGAGAAGCTAGCGCACCGAGTAGGAGATCTGGTTAAAACCAGAGTGCGCACCATGGCTTCGGTCCTCGTAAATGGATTCAGGAATGAGAGCTTCACCCGACTTCTCGTGGACGAAGCTCTTATGAACCATTTCGGAGCCATCATCATGGCTTCGAGGCTGTCTGGTGTTAGCGAAATTGTCCTCATCGGAGACATAAACCAGGTCCCTTATGTCGACAGAGAAAATCTCTTCGATCGAAGGTACCAGCGCCCGAACTTGGTAACGACCATCAGCCAGGAATTGTTGTGCACGCATAGGAGCCCAATGGATGTCGCATACGCACTGAGGGAAATATACTCCGGTATATATTCCTCAGCAAGCCGTGTCCAGTCTCTAGAGCGAAGAATGTTCACGGACTCAAAAATCCCTAAGAATGCCCCTAGCACCCTTTTCTTAGTTCATACACAGGAAGAAAAGAAAACCCTCATCAACCAGGATTACGGGGCAGGAACTGGGTTGCGTGTTCTAACCATCCATGAAGCTCAGGGACTGAAGAGCGAGTCGGTAATCGTCATCAGAACCAAGGCAAAAATAAACCTGCACGACAGCGTCTCCCACGAGGTTGTTGCGGTCTCCAGGCACACGAGAAACTTCATCTACTACACGGATGACGCCGATGATGCAATCCGTCGATTTGTAGGACTGGCTGCGGCTGCGTCACCTCAAACTTTGATGAAATATGACCTCGAAATGGCGATAAAGAACCGGAACGCGGCGGTGGTAGAGAGCATCAAAAATATAATGATAAAAAATTGTAAATAGAACCAAAATAAAACATTGCTGTTATTACATTCCCTTCCCCAACGTCTCTCTCTGTCCTTTCACATAGTATTCAAAAATTAAAATTATGGAAGTAATTTAAAATAGGAATTACAATGTAAAGTCATTAAATAAAAGTAACAATTAATGTACGTTAGACGTACGTTCTCCTGTAATGTTAAGTAAAATAAGTTGTTATAAAATTAATTAAGCTAGTAAAAAGAAACAATAATTGTTAATAAAAAGCATGGACCCTGAAGACTATGATGCACCGAGAAAAAAAAAAAAAAAAAACAGTCGCGTGCGAAATCCCGCCAAAAACGCCACGAATCTAGCCAGTTCCGCGCTCGAAAAACCTCAAAAAGTGGAAAAAGTGCACCGATTTTCGTGAAAGACAGTGAAACAGTGCGTACAGTGCCCACCTAAAGGATTTCAGTGAAAGAATCAAATTCGGATCACAACTGTACCCGTGGGAGCCGATTTTCACCGAAAACGGTCACTTTTGAGGTTATCTTAGAAGAAAAGTGAAGACGCTGCACAAACAAGATCGATACCCAACATATTTTATGGTGTAATTGGGCAGCTATCCACAAGACGAAGATTTGAGCGAAGTTTCAGATTTATCCCATCGCGCCCTTAGAAAATACAGGACTTATAAGATTTCGCACGCGGCAACCACGTGATTGCCAGAGTTACCACTTCGCGGCAAACTCACCAGCAAACACACACGACGAGCTCCAAACCATCTGCAAGAAGGACCCCAGCCGAAAAAACCACCCTCGGACCCACTTCTGCCCTATAGAAGCCTATTTGCAGAAAATTGTCAAGCATCCCCTTTTTCCCTTCTTCCTGGAGGTAAGAGGAGAAGAGACGCGTAGACTTGAGGACTTTCAGCAGATAGAACACTTCAAGTCCTGGTAGGAGAACTCATCAGAATATTTTTAGAATAAGCAGTTTGTTATTAATTAACTTTTTTCGAAACCCATTACTCATTACCGACTGCAACTTAAGTTGGTAATCCAGATATCTCAGGTACGGGTGGAGATAGAGCAAAAATAACAAAAATTCGGATCCGATAACGGAAGCGATCATTGGGGCCACGGTCCGAACCCACCCCGCAAAAACCACCCCCGGGAAGATTTTTTGTTGTTTTTGCAAAAATTTTGCCCCCCCCGACCCCCCACCGAAATTTCAAGCTGTGAAAGGTGAAAATTCCACTCCTAACCCCGATTACCAATTGAAAGTAGCCGGCAAAATCCTCCCCACTTATTCCCTCCCGCATAAAAAATTTCTCATTTTGTTCTCTGGCTAAGAAGTACAACCATCAAAATCTTTAATTGAAGCCCAACATTTCTACATTTTCAAAATTTCAATAGCTCAATTAGTTTATTTTCTGTACATTTTTTAAAATAAGGATATCAAAATCCTAGCTACATCTTTTTAACGCGGTTTAGATTAAAATAGATAAGGAGGTTTTGAAAAACCCCCTGTATCTCGGAAACCGTGCGTCCTAGCCAAAAAATAACGAAATTAACAGATGGCATGGCATAGGTAAGTATGAGTACATACTATTATTTATTCCCTGGCTCAATTCTCAATTGCGTTTCTCTCTACCCGTCGCCTTAAAATATTGTTTATGTAAGTAACGATTTGCGCTACTAATAAAAAAACGCTTTTATATGCTTCCTCTAAATCTCTCTCAGATATTCAAAATAACATGAACATAGCTCTTACCTTAAATCTGGTTATTTGAGCACGGCTTATCCATATCTCCCATAAAGAGCAGCTTCGTTGTTTTTACCAACAAAAGAGTTATTCCGGACATTGAAGTACCTAGTATATAGAAATGAAACGATATCACGAAAAAATTCAGTAAAATTTTTAGGTTTGTGGTCAGATTCTATACTTACTGGAATCCCCAGTATTTAAATTATATAGTCAATTAATGTGAAAAATATCTTACGTTCCTTTTCTGGAGTATGGTGGGGTTCTCACCCGTTTTCGCACAAACTGCTTTACAACGCCATAATTCATAGTCATGTAGATTATGGTTCACTTCGTATTATCCTCGGGGCCGTGAAGTCATCTCCCATAAACACCATGCAGGTATTGAAGAATGTAGTGAGCCCCCGTTACATCTGCGGAGACAGTATTTATCGGACCGATTTTTAGTTAGGCTTATACAAAATATTGATCAGCCTCTCTTGCCCAAAATTGTAAAACTTTACTCCATTCTATCAGCTGAAAGAGAGAACTAAAAACAATTACCCATGTCTTGTCAATAGATTTATTAAATACAGTAAACTAAATATTCCCGTAGCACAATTTTCTATCAATCCTTTATTTTCTGTGAGCTTCGAAACCTTAGTGTATCAACCTGATACTCGTTCGTATTCTACTGAACTTTGGCATAGACAAAGACTCTCTGAACCCAGATCAACTATTTTTCAACAACGTTAGTGATAAGTGGAATGACTGGTTAACCTTGTTTACAGATGCATCTAAATTAAATAAAGATAGTGAAGTAGGTGCGGCGGTGTGGATCCCTAAGCACTAAATTATATTGAGTTATATATGTCCAGCCAGTTACTCCGTTTTCACTGGAGAAGCAGTAGCCATTCTGGAAGCTATTATATTTGTCAGCCCAAAGCTGAGCTTAAATAAGAAATAGAGTTTTAAGGGTCAAAAATAGATCCCATTATACGAGAAGATTTTGCTGTCCATTGTGAAAACGAATAGGCATCCGTCCATCTGTGACTAGGCTGTTTCTCATGAACTGTGATAGTTAGACAAGTTACATTTTCACAAATGATGTATATCAGTTGACGCTATCATAATATCAGAATACTAAAATCAGAATGAAATAAATATTTTACGGCTTCCATACAACAATATTGCCGTTTGTTGGTCGATATCAATAACGGCAACAGGTAGACGCCTGAAGTATTCAAACAATATTTCATGGTATATTTTTACTTTTCACTTTAGAAACTTTAGAAATAAACAAATTATATTAACATAAAATATTTAAGTTTACATTCAAAACATGTAATATTCGGTGCTGGAATATCTGGATCAACACCATAGACTACTTAACTGTATACGTAAGTTGTGTTTGTATTTCATTTAGCTTGCTTATAAAAATGTAGATGGCGGTGTTACACCTTAAATCACACAAATGGTCAAGGTACTCAATTTAATAAGCCTTTTGAGAAATAAATACTGATTGTCTTCAAATCGGGATATGGTTGTTTCATTGGTAACTACCCCTAGAGTCTACCCAAGGGAGGACAGACAGGAAGACCGTATTCATGGTCCTTCGAAAGCCGAACTCAACGGCGAAGTTGGATTTTTGCCGGGCGAGTAACTATCCTCATTAGTAGAAGCTGCCGGGAGAGTAGCTGTCATTTAGCGAGTTGCTAGTCGCACGGCACAGGGTTGTCAGTGCGCGGCGCTCCCACCAGGGTGAAGTGTTAATAGTGAGTGAAGTGAAGTGACTGGAGTAAGTGAACTGGACAAATTGTAAGTAGGAACTTTAAAATTTATAAGTGTTATAGTTTAGAGTAGATTAGTTAGAAATTTCTGTTTAAGTTAGCTAGGGACTTAGAATAGTTTAGGAAAAAACGACGGAACGGGGAATCTGTGCCGGTTTTTTTGGCTAGTGCAAAACACTTAGAAAAATTTGTAAAAAATAAAAAAAAACCTTTTCAAATATTGTGAATAATACTATTTGATACGCCAGTATGGTTGATTGGATACTTATGTGACAAAGTTAAGATGGCTATTTTAATTTGAGTTCTATTTACGAACACTGTCATAATTAAATTGTGCGTACTGCATACTTTCCTTATTACCTACTCGAAGTTCAAAAATGGAAAGGCTAATGAACTTTCAGGACGATTTGTATATACGCTTATCTAAATCTCGCACTAACTATAAGAAAACTGGGAAAGAAAAACTAACGAAAGAGTATATTGAAGGTAGATTAGAAGCAGCTGAGCAATTGTGGTTTGAGTTCGTTGCAGGTCATAAAGACTTAATGCAAAATTATAGTGGTGCTGATTTTTCATATGTCAAAAATGATATAAACGAAAAGTTTGATGAACTGTTTTGGGAGTTTAAATTAGATTTAAAAACAAAATTGTAATCGTTTGAGGTAGCACGGCAAAAGTCAGATAGTGCACAAGGGTCGACTGGAGAGAGGTCAAGGGCAAACGTCAAGTTACCGAAAGTGAATATCGACTCGTTTTCGGGAAATTGCTATTCAGAGTGGACAGCATTTCGCGATTTATTTGTATCGCTTATTCATAGTAATGAAGAGCCAGACAATGTTCAGAAATTACTGTACTTAAAAGGATACTTGTCAGGCGAAGCCAAGCGGTTACTAAGTAGCATTCCAATTACACAACTTAATTATGCAAGAGCTTGGAAACTGCTTGAGGATCGCTATAATAATAAAAGGTTTATATCAAATGAAATCCTCGAGACATTACTTAGACAAAGGAATGCTACTCAGGAATCAGCAAGTACTTTAAAGAACATTTTAGATACAACAAATAATTGTATGTCGGCGTTACTGAATATCGGAATAGAAATAGACAATTTTGACATATTAGTAATTCACATTGTTGTACAAAAGCTAGACCTAGAGTCCAGAAGACAGTGGGAGTTCAGTGTGTCTGAAAATAGTTCATCGGACGAACTACCTACCTATAAGCAATTTCAGGATTTTATCACTAGACGCTATAGAGCCCTGGAATTTCTGCACCCTCGGTCTGAGGCACAACAAAGTTGTAAGACTGTAAGTAAGATCGATGCATGTAGCAGTTGAACAGTGCTCATATTGTTCTCTAGACCACAATATTTCTCACTTCCTAGCAATTAAGAAACTTTCTGTTGGTTTGAGGCGTAGCTACGTTCAAACAAACAGACAGTGCTATTGCTGTTTTGCAAAAAAACACATTGCAATAACGTGCAAGTTAAATATTAAGTGTCGCATGTGTATGGGGCGACATAGTGATATTTTGCACCAGGAAGTGCAGAAAAACACCTAGCTGATACTGATGTGACTTGCAATAATACTCAAGTAATAAAATCTACTTTAGATGGCTTTACAAGTTGTAATGGCATAGAAACAACAGTATTTCCGCCACCAGTAAAATCATCTACAGGTATAACATGCAAGCCAAATTATGTCTTATTGCCGTAGGGCATTAGTAAAATCTGGTCCAGGAGAGGCCAGTGCTATAAGGTTCGGACGTTGCTAGACCAGGGGTCTCAATCATCATTTATAACAGAAGCTATGGTTAATCGATTGGGATTAAGCAGAGATGCAACGAATATACATGTTACCGGAGTTGGTGGAGACAAGGTCATGGTCTCCAATTCTGCGGTCAACATTATGTTGTCATCCTATGTTGATCCACAAGTGACGTTGAAGGTAAAGGCACACGTAGTAAAATCCATTATACCTCCTTTACCCGCAAGTGATATAAGGACTGCTGATTGGAAAAGACTACCACAGACGATGTTAGCCGACCCAAAATATAATAAATCAAATCGTGTGGACATACTATTGGGTGCTGATGTGTTTGGTCGAATCCTTCAAAACGGAGTGAAAAGAAGCTCTCAAGGTTCGCTTATTGCGCAATGCACGTCCCTTGGTTGGACAATATCTGGTGCTTTGCGATCAATGAGCAGCTTTTATACGCACTAATATAGTAATAAATATAGCATTCAGTGAATCTGTATTATGGTAGTCGGTGTGTATGCCAGATATCGTGCTCTTCCATTGAACAATTGATAGAATGTTATTGTAATCTGTATTGTAAAATAATTTATTTAGGTATATAACTGTAAGATAGTTTGTACTCTTTATTGTACCTTGCAAATTGGTATTTGGTTTGCTTAATGTTATTAAGGTGTCTAGTTTATATGTTCACAAAGGTTTCTATGAACAAGGTTAGCTTGTTCATGGTGATCGATATGTATACGTAAGTTGTGTTTGTATTTAATTTAGTTTGCTTATAAAAATGTAGATGGCGGTGTTACACCTTAAATCACACAAATGGTCAAGGTACTCAATTTAATAAGCCTTTTGAGAAATAAATACTGATTGTCTTCAAATCGGGATATGGTTGTTTCATTGGTAACTTACCCCTAGAGTATACCCAAGGGAGGTCAGACAGGAAGACCGTATTCAACTACTTTCTATGCAGAAATACCAACAGGTTCTTGCAGCATACTCGTAGCAATAAACAACCGTAAAACTTCACATTTTACCGAGTGTAAACCGAGTAACAAGCTTCGACTACAATTTTTTTTCCTGGAACTAATTCAAGAGTCATGAGTTCCTGTGGTAAATAAAAGTGTGCAAAAAAAATCTTATTGCAATTTCTTACATTGAAACTATGAATGGCTGCGGAATCTATACCTGCGTCAAACAAACCTCGAGATCACATACTTCGCTGGGCAGCAAACGTCTTAATACTGTGCATTTCAAGTGTTTTGTTGGTCGATTTAGATAGCCGTTATCTCCAGATATACGTTCTTTCTAATCTTATCGAATTTTTAAAATAATAATATAACGGCAAGAGTTTATGCCGCGGGAGGAGCTAGTTGACTATGTACTCGTCATTCCCTGAACATTCATGTGACGTTAGTTGTTGGCTGAACTTGGGCCGAACTGAACTTGGTTTTCACTTGTGTTATACTATTTATTACTTTTGTTTATTTTTGTATCTCAATAATTATAGTCGAAATTTTCCCCATAATTTGTAGACCGGACAGGAAATATTGGATTTCTTCTTTGGCTATTCAGGTCTGATCCCGGTTCTATCTCTCTTGCCTTTAGCCCATAACCGCTCCCCGCTTTCTCCTCACCCCTTATTTCTTACCTCTTTTCCTGAGGAAGCCTGTTTGTAGGAGAAGGTGAAAATTGACTGATTTACGCTACCAACCATTAATTAAAATTGCGAGGTAGCCTATCTACCTAGAGAGAGGAGGTCACGTGTTAACGTGACGGCAGCTTTCAACCTCGCGTCCTAAGCCCTCACTAATTTTCGATATAACGTTAATTTCAATTAGAACTTTCTATCAAAAAAATAATCAAATCGAAGAACGCGTTACCAAGTTAGAGTCAAATACAACTTTTTTCTTCTCTCCCACGTGAACTCCCACTAATTTTCGGGATAACATTAACTTATGGGACATAATTAGCCCTTTCTAATAAAAAAGAATTATCAAAATCAAAGTACGCCTTACTGAGTTATCATTTAATACATTATTATGTCCACCATCCCCTCCCACAGCAAGCACGGTGAATTTTAGAATAAAGTGAATGTGATATTACATCATGGTGCAGACTATATGTATCTCAAGTTTCATTTGAAGGTACTCGTAGTCTGAGAGTGACGCCTACTCGTACTCGCACTCGTACTCAAGATACATACACACTCAGACTGACAAATATTTTAAAAGTTACAGATTTAGGTTACGAGTAGCATCGATAACTACACAGTTCCAGTTTCATTATAAGTAAAGATTGTTTGCATGTTCTTAACAAATATTATTAAAAGCAGTCCACAAATAGAACTGAAGTTAATTTCTCCTAATGTTGGGAGAAACACTTCCACAATAATCAGTGGGACCTACTCGTATATACGAGTAGTACATATTCCAAATCTCTTAAAGTTTGGTTGAAATACTTAAAAACTGGCCGTCGAAATGTTAATTTGCTAGACTCGAACCAGAGACCCTTAATATCAGTCACTCACTCCTCAGTGAGGGAGTAGGGGAAGAGAAGGGAAGGGGAAGTTGAAGCTCCGTGGGATTCAAGTGAAACACAACGGTACATGAACTGAGTTTATTCGTTGACTCGTCGGCTAACTCGATCGGTCCACCTTATTGCTTGAGACTAGAGAGTAGAGTAGAGTAGAGTAGAGTAGTGTGCGCGGCGCCGAGTGTGCGGTGGACCGCCGAGCGGGGGCCGCGGGGGCTCGTCTACCATCACCTCACACTTCACTTAACCTAACTATGTACAAAATTAGTACCCGTTTGAACGAACGCATATGAGTCTATGTACAGCACTCGCGGCGAGTCAGGGCTCGACCGGGGGCGAGGGGGCCGGGGGCGCGGGCGCGGGCTCCGGCAGCTCCGGCAGCCGCGCCAGCGCCTTGTAGAGCGGCGAGTTGACGAACCGCGGGTAGGAGTCGCGGTGCATCAGCGTGTAGATCTGCAGCTGCGCCTCGTCGAACGTGTGCGGCGTCGGCTCCACCATGTTGCGGTTCACCACCTCCCGCACGCGCGAGTCCAGCGACACCTGCCGACAGTGAGTGACGTCACTAGGTGCCCGGCTGCCTCGCCGTCGACTCCATCCACCGCCACACTACACCCACCTCCTTGGGCGACAGGATGGAGATGTAGTCCTCGTAGATGAAGCGCGCTTTCTCCTCGACTGCGTCGGGGTCCGTCTCCCGCTTGAGCTCCTCGCACGCGAGCCAGAACATGATGTTCTCCTCGGAGTACTCGCCGCGCAGAAAGTCGCGGAACACCTTGCGACCCGCTGCAACACAACGCAACACAACACTACACATACATACATACATACAACCAGAATAACACTCGCCAACGCTTTCCTTATCAGATTTATCGCATTCTAAAAGCGAGTCAAGAGTTTGGAGTGATGAAATTGAATCGATTCACTTTCCTTTATTTTGTTGGGGGGCCAGATGTAATAATTAGTTCGAGATCGCTACTCGTATGAGCCGTGGCCACCTCCTGTCACGTGACACGGGAATATGAACCACAACCAACACTACAGTTGTATAATCATTATCATTATTGACAACGTCGTCCTTGACCCGGACCCGAGCAGTGGACGTGTTCCAGGCTAATGACATCTGTATGTATGATAAAATAATATCATCGTAATAGTTTATAGTTGTCGAATGCAGGTCGCACGCGGGAGAGCCGGCGCGCGGCGCTGAGTGTATACAGTACAGTATAGTTGGTACACGAGTAGAGAGTAAACAGAGCGCGTGTGTTTACACGACGCGTCCAATGTGTGCTGTTTGACCTGATTCCGTTGTGGATGCTCCTGACTACCGTCCGCCGTGCGCCGTGCGCCGTGCGCCGTGCGCCGACCGATGTGCGCCGACCGATGTGCATTGTGCATCGCGACTGTATGAGAGTACACTGTGGGTACGAGTTATATAAACGTGCGCCCCCATAGCTAGTAGCTAGCGGCGGATGAAGCATTTATTTTACAATTAGAAAAACTTTAACGCGGCGCATTCCTCCTCATTTTAAGCTCCGCGAATCAAAAACGAAACCTTTATATTTTATCCTATACTCCAGAGCGAAGGTGAAGAGCTTTCGGGCAATCGTTTTTAAATGATGAGATGAGATAGAAACATAATATTGCATGTGACCTGCTAGCGGCTGTAACTCTCGTACTCGTATGTTTCCACACTTGCTATGGTGAGTTAAACTCGTACCAACGTAAGTAGTTACTGCTTCAGGTGTGGTGTGTTCTTGTAGGATTGTGAGAGAGCTTTACACCTCTCAGAGTTGAGTTGACGGTCCGCTGTACTGTATCAAACTATATTACAATATATTAAATAGTTACTGCTTCAAGTGTGGTGTGTTCTTGTAGGATTGTGAGAGAGCTTTACACCTCTCAGAGTTGAGTTGACGGTCCGCTGTACTGTATCAAACTATATTACAATATATTAAATAGTTACTGCTTCAAGTGTGGTGTGTTCTTGTAGGATTGTGAGAGAGCTTTACACCTCTCAGAGTTGAGTTGACGGTCCGCTGTACTGTATCAAACTATATTACAATATATTAAATAGTTACTGCTTCAAGTGTGGTGTGTTCTTGTAGGATTGTGAGAGAGCTTTACACCTCTCAGAGTTGAGTTGACGGTCCGCTGTACTGTATCAAACTATATTACAATATATTAAATAGTTACTGCTTCAAGTGTGGTGTGTTCTTGTAGGATTGTGAGAGAGCTTTACACCTCTCAGAGTTGAGTTGACGGTCCGCTGTACTGTATCAAACTATATTACAATATATTAAATAGTTACTGCTTCAAGTGTGGTGTGTTCTTGTAGGATTGTGAGAGAGCTTTACACCTCTCAGAGTTGAGTTGACGGTCCGCTGTACTGTATCAAACTATATTACAATATATTAAATAGTTACTGCTTCAAGTGTGGTGTGTTCTTGTAGGATTGTGAGAGAGCTTTACACCTCTCAGAGTTGAGTTGACGGTCCGCTGTACTGTATCAAACTATATTACAATATATTAAATAGTTACTGCTTCAAGTGTGGTGTGTTCTTGTAGGATTGTGAGAGAGCTTTACACCTCTCAGAGTTGAGTTGACGGTCCGCTGTACTGTATCAAACTACATTACAATATATTAAATAGTTACTGCTTCAAGTGTGGTGTGTTCTTGTAGGATTGTGAGAGAGCTTTACACCTCTCAGAGTTGAGTTGACGGTCCGCTGTACTGTATCAAACTATATTACAATATATTAAATAGTTACTGCTTCAAGTGTGGTGTGTTCTTGTAGGATTGTGAGAGAGCTTTACACCTCTCAGAGTTGAGTTGACGGTCCGCTGTACTGTATCAAACTATATTACAATATATTAAATAGTTACTGCTTCAAGTGTGGTGTGTTCTTGTAGGATTGTGAGAGAGCTTTACACCTCTCAGAGTTGAGTTGACGGTCCGCTGTACTGTATCAAACTATATTACAATATATTAAATAGTTACTGCTTCAAGTGTGGTGTGTTCTTGTAGGATTGTGAGAGAGCTTTACACCTCTCAGAGTTGAGTTGACGGTCCGCTGTACTGTATCAAACTATATTACAATATATTAAATAGTTACTGCTTCAAGTGTGGTGTGTTCTTGTAGGATTGTGAGAGAGCTTTACACCTCTCAGAGTTGAGTTGACGGTCCGCTGTACTGTATCAAACTATATTACAATATATTAAATAGTTACTGCTTCAAGTGTGGTGTGTTCTTGTAGGATTGTGAGAGAGCTTTACACCTCTCAGAGTTGAGTTGACGGTCCGCTGTACTGTATCAAACTATATTACAATATATTAAATAGTTACTGCTTCAAGTGTGGTGTGTTCTTGTAGGATTGTGAGAGAGCTTTACACCTCTCAGAGTTGAGTTGACGGTCCGCTGTACTGTATCAAACTATATTACAATATATTAAATAGTTACTGCTTCAAGTGTGGTGTGTTCTTGTAGGATTGTGAGAGAGCTTTACACCTCTCAGAGTTGAGTTGACGGTCCGCTGTACTGTATCAAACTATATTACAATATATTAAATAGTTACTGCTTCAAGTGTGGTGTGTTCTTGTAGGATTGTGAGAGAGCTTTACACCTCTCAGAGTTGAGTTGACGGTCCGCTGTACTGTATCAAACTATATTACAATATATTAAATAGTTACTGCTTCAAGTGTGGTGTGTTCTTGTAGGATTGTGAGAGAGCTTTACACCTCTCAGAGTTGAGTTGACGGTCCGCTGTACTGTATCAAACTATATTACAATATATTAAATAGTTACTGCTTCAAGTGTGGTGTGTTCTTGTAGGATTGTGAGAGAGCTTTACATCTCTCAGAGTTGAGTTGACGGTCCGCTGTACTGTATCAAACTATATTACAATATATTAAATAGTTACTGCTTCAAGTGTGGTGTGTTCTTGTAGGATTGTGAGAGAGCTTTACACCTCTCAGAGTTGAGTTGACGGTCCGCTGTACTGTATCAAACTATATTACAATATATTAAATAGTTACTGCTTCAAGTGTGGTGTGTTCTTGTAGGATTGTGAGAGAGCTTTACACCTCTCAGAGTTGAGTTGACGGTCCGCTGTACTGTATCAAACTATATTACAATATATTAAAGCGGTTTTAAGATAATTATGACATTGGCGGAGGTTACTTAATAATGAATATTTAGCATTAGTAGTAGATATGTGTGTATCCGCGTGTTCAGTGTGTGAGTGCGCGGGTACTGGTGCGCTGCGCTGTGCTGTAGTGTGGTGTAGGTACCTGCGCTGCGCATGAGTCGGTCGAACGACTGCGCCCAGCTGCGGATCTCCTCCAGCGTCGGCCTGCAACAAACGTACATACATACATACATACTACACACGACGCGAGGGTACAAGCAGCGCGGCAGATCTACACTACTGATGCAATGTTTTTATTCATCTTCGAGTGAGAAAATATGAAAATAGATGTTTTTTTCAGGATGATTATAAAAGTGGCAGAACACTTGAAAAAACAAACATAATCTTATAAAATAACGTTACGAGCGCATACGACTTCTAGATATGATCCTAACATGGTACATATACTAGTTAGTAGACTAATTATTACTTGTCCTACGAGTATACTCACTTAGGCAATTAATAGATGGAAGAAACAAATCATAGAAATACAAAAACTTACAAATCTATCTCTAACTATATATTCAAAAAACTAACAGACATTGGTATTCAACTCTACAATATTTACAATAGTTTCAGTAATTTATGTTTTAGTAATTTTTTTTCACGACTTTTTATGAAAACTTACCTTTATAATATATGTCCCAAATACACTGTTATTTATTTGATTTGAAATATTTATTTTTTCACCTTTTTTTGAATGAATATCGAAAAAAATCCTAATATTCAATCGAAAATACACTCGTCAAAATATCAGCTCTTTTCAAAAAGTTGGTATGCTTTCTGTTTAAAAGGTAAGTTAACACCAAAGTTTGTGAAAAAAAAAATGTTTGTAAAAGATAAAAATAACAAATCCAAAAACTTGTTTTTTTTAATTTTTCACATAAATTTTGAAGTTATGTGAAAAAAGTGTAAATACAAAAGTTTTAGATCTTTTTATTACCTACAACTTTGCCATTTAAATTTTTTTCCATAGAACTTTTAGTTTTGCCGGAAATCGAGATAAACTGCTTTATACCCTATAAACGTTTTATACCCTTAAAAACTCACCCCCGAATACGAAAAACCTTCCCGACCTCAGATCGCCCGTCAATATAACTGTTTATTGTGTAAGTAATTAGCGATATTTTGAGTATATTTTACAAGCACGTCGTGTTCTTTTTTAGAAAGGCGTTCAGACAAAACTTTGACATAAAAAAACTGTTTTATATTAAATATTTTCCAACGTCCAGTTGACGAACAAAAAAAAAATAAAATAAAAATGAGCACATAGTTGTCTATATTACATTGGTCACTACGATATCAAATGCGAATGAGCCGTGGCTCATTCGCATTTGATATCCCAGCCGGCAGGGAACGAGTGTAATGTACTCGTATAGAGACAGACATCGACCTACCTACCTACCTACCTACCTACCTACCTACCACCTAATGGCTAGCTACTACTAATTGATTATCACGATAAGATTATCACTGACCCTTCACTGTTTTCGTGTTTCTGATAGATTTTTTGTTCCGGGGCGTATCCTTTTCACCCCCTAAATTGCAACGTAATTGTTTGTTATTGTTGTCAATCGTATCAGCGCAAAATTATGACTGCTTAGAAAGCTTGTAACTTAAAGTGATATAAAAGACATAAAAAAATATAAAAGTAAAGTCTAGTAAATAAGGTGTCAGTTATAAGAAAAAAAACCTACTGGAATCGGACAACATTAGAAGGTAGAAAAGAGCTATATGTTATTGTATGGACAAGTTGGCGGTCTATACTCGTAATAGCGGAGGAATATTTAGTGTTGTGGCGCTCCTGTACTCGTAGGTACTCGAACCAGTGTGTAGATATCTGTTCTCCAACAGGATGATTTGGTATTTGCATGACAAAATTTGGGGACCTATGCAACAGCACATTTATATGCGAAACATAAATCCGAAAAAAATCTTTTGATTAAGTTTTATTTACAACACGCAAGTGAATAATGAAATTCTACTTGTAAGAAACTAACTAAGCAACACCTGCTTCGTTAGATTCTCACTTACACATTAGAGACAACAAAACTCATCGCACCAGGGCCTTAGGAACCCTTCTTATGAAAATGAAAAGAGAACCATCAAAATAGTGTATACTATGATCAGACCACAGCCGGTTTGCAAGTCTTAGCATTCGAGTAAGTGGACTATATTTTCCCATAACAGTTCGATGTCTCTTAACATAGAAAAATGTATATTTCTGAGTTCGGAAACCAAGTCGTGGAATGGCAAAGTTAATTAATTGCAGAATTTCAGGTGCATTAATAAGACCATTAAGAATGTTGTACAAGGTATGGCTCTCGTAGCTATTGCTGTTGCTCCACGAGTGAATGTATACGAGTAGCTCAGAGACGTGAGTGTGTGTCTCTCCATGGATGAGCTTATAGTGCATGTTGTTCCGAACAACACTATCCCGCATCGTAACATACACCTACACGTACCGTGTGTGTGTACGTGTGTGTGTATGTGTGTGACCTCCGTGTTAAGATATAGACGATTACTTATGATTACGGTATATTGCTATTTCATAAATATTTAAAGTCTCATATTATAACATGATATTTTTTGATTATAATATTTTTTTATTATGTTCGTCAGCTGGACGTTGCAACGGTATTAAATTTCAAAGCAATTTTTTTTAAGTAATGTCTGAACGCGCTCCGAGACGAACACAGCATGCTTGTATTGAAAATACACTCAAAACTCAAAACAACTAATATACTAAAAGTTTAATCATCTGTTAAAAAAGAATTTCTTAATACTACTTACTAGGCTACGCACTGACAACATCAACATCCTGACAAACGCTACAGGGGCCTGATTCGCGATGACCACTATAACACGAAACGCGGGTTTCTTACGTTAAACTCGTGGTAAAACCTTTGAACAACATTCACGAAGTACCTACTCGCGACAGGCGAGTTGACACTGACATTAATGAACATAAACTGTGTATTGTAGGAAACCTTACTGCAGGAACAATTCCAATATGTAAGATTGTGATTAGCCACAACAATACTACGATAGCGTCTAGTATCAGTGAGTGAGTGAGTGAGTGAGTAGAGGCGCAGGCTCGTGCGGTGCATGTATAGGTGCACTCACAGCGCGTCTCCGTCCGCCAGCAGCGGGTCCTGCGGGCCTGGCTCGGCGGGCTTCTGTGTGTCGGAGCCGCGCGCCGCCAGACTGCTCCCGACCGCACCACCGCCACACCGCACCACCGCCACACCGCACCACCGCAACACCGCACCACATGCAACACAACACATACCGGCCTTAGCACGAGCCGCACCACCGAGCCATCTCACCGCGTGAGCAGTCACCGCGGCACCCAGCTCCAGCGACGGACCTCCATCGCGCGACCACTTACCACTTAGCCCTGGAACAAACAAACGTACAGCGGTTAGCACTCGACCGCGACATCACACCTCACCACCACCACACCACACCACCACCGGCATCACTCACCAGGAGCACGAGCAGCAGCAGCACCAGCACAGGCAGCACGAGGGCTTGCCGGCGGCGGCGGCGGGGGGCCGGCAGCCGCGCGCCAGCGCCGCCAGACTGCACATCTGCAACCAACAGAACACCGCGTGAGCGGGACTGGGGCGCGGGGCCGGGGGGCGCGCCGCGGGGCCGCAACGCGCCCGCCGAGCGCCGCTACACTGGCGAGCTTCGAGGGCAGTGGGTGAGGGTCGCGCGGGCGCGGCCGCGGCCGCCACCACTATTTATAGCGCGCGAGTGGAGCGCGCGCCACGGCATGGCAGTGCGGCGGGTCGCGCTCGCGCTCGCTCGCCTCTCGTAGGGCGCCTTACGATGTCATCGCGGTCGGCGGTGGCGGGGCTCGACATCTGGGCGCCCGGCTGCGCGGGCTGGGCGCGTCCGGAGCGGCGCGCGCATGCGCCGCGCGACCGATCGATGGCGGCGCGGCGCTCGGCTGCGGGGCTCGGGGCTCCGCGGCGCCGCGGACGCGGGCGCTAGCGGGGCCGCGGCCACATGCGGCCGGCGCGGGCGCGGGCGCAGGCGCGGGCGGAAGGTGACGCCGAAGGCTGCACGGGCTCGGGCCGCGGTCGAGGCGCGACTGCCGCGCCACGAGCCGCCGCCGCCCGCCCGCCCTCGGACGCGCACCTGCGTCCTGCGCGCCGCCCGCCCCCGCACGCGACACACATGAATGAAACTCCCCGCGGGACGGGGGGGAGGCGCGGGGCGAGGGAAAGCGCGCTGCCTGCATATTGATTTATCCGAACGGATACGCACAATATGCGGATGCGAAACACGACGTAGCGCGCGGCGCCGTCGCGCTCGCTCCTGGTACCTGGTACTCCTGGTGTCGGGTATTGTAGGAGAGGTGCGGATATTGTACATGACTTTGTGATATTATCTGATAATGACGTTACGGCAATAATACGTCTATGATATTAAAAAGCTATCCTCTACCATTGTATATTATTGAATATGTTCTTTAGTTGTTATATTGTACTATGTAAATGATATACATATATGAACTAGATAAGTTTGTATCTGTACTCGTACTTATACCTACATTTGTTATGTTTTCATAAAGTAAGTATACCGAGTCGCTGCGCACGTTTAGAACTACTCGTAGGTCTACGCGTATGTGAAGGCTAAGTGGTGGTACCCGAGTTACAGTTGTATTCTAATATCTAAGTTAGTAATAGTGTTCATGCAGGTGGTCACACATTAAAAAAAACTTATTTATTAATTGGCACGTTAAATACAAAAATAAAGAAGACTTATAACTAAAACGAGTGCAGTACTTAAAACAAAATGAAAATTAACGCGGCGAAGGTAATCTAAGATTAAATGTGCAAGTAGGAAGCTCGGCGCAGTGTTCCTCGCTAGGTAGCCCCGTATTGAGCCCCAGTAACCAACCCTCTCCATACCCGAGCGAACACATGCTCCTTCTAACATATCAATACTCGTAGTTGCTCTTATGACAAACAACATACATTGTGTCTAGTGAAGTGAACGAATTGATGAAATATACCTACGAGTACTGTATTTTATGTTATAACCTAATATTATTCATACAGTTCATAAAGAGTAAAACACCCAATCAACCAAATGTAAACGAAACTCTTTCATAATAAGTATTATATTATTATGTCTAATTAGAAATGCCTATTCCCGTAAAGCAAAAGCAATCTCCTCCAATTTTGTTATGCCTATTTTAATAAGCCGTCTTTATAATCGTTTTCCATCTAAGATCTGGCGCAGGGCTTTTTACCTCATCTGGTAGCTCATTATAAATACGAGGACCAATGGTACAGATGAATCGAGAAACAAATACGGTTCAGACTGCTTTACGATATTTGATTTTATCCAAATTTTTAGAACGAGTATTAACCGCTTGCCTTGATTGTTGTCTGTGCCTATGGTTTAATGAAATACAGTGCAGCTTTGGAAGCATACCTACGTCTGTTTTAGATTCAGTATCCCTGTTTCAGAATATAATGCATCCGTGTCATTGGTAGAAGGTTTTCTCATACTCGTAATCAGCTTGATAAAGTTGTTTTGCGCCAGCTGTGCTAAGGATATGATAGTCTTTGCAGCACCTCCCCATGCAAGAATTCCATATGCCGAATCATTATGTGCCATTGCAAAGTAAACGCTCAACAGCAGTTTCCCTTGTATAACATTTCGAACTTGCCAAAAGAAATGAGAAAGATTTCTTAGCCGCTTGCGTATCAAAAGTATCTGTTCCTTCCTGTTTAAGTGTTGATCAACTAAAACTCCAAGACACTTTATTGAACTCACTCGTTCTAGAACGGGGCATTGACTAGACTAGACTACACTAGGTTTGCCAGGATCAAAGATGTATTTGATAAATAGTTGGTTTAATAACCTTTATATGTATAGTTCCGCTCTATACATCTGTAAGTCAGTGTGGGTACGAGTGAGTACGTGTGGGTACGAGTGAGTACGTGTAGGTACGAGTGAGTACGTATGGGTACGAGTGAGTATGTGTAGGTACGAGTGAGTACGTGTAGGTACGTGTAGGTACGAGTGAGTACGTATGGGTACGAGTGAGTATGTGTAGGTACGAGTGAGTACGTGTAGGTACGAGTGAGTACGTATGGGTACGAGTGAGTATGTGTAGGTACGAGTGAGTATGTGTAGGTACGAGTGAATACGTGTAGGTACGAGTGAGTACGTATGGGTACGTGTGGGTCGCAATCATGCACCACATCATGCATACGTGAATATTTGGTACTTTGTGTCAATAAAATAATGTATTAGATAAAAAGTCGCTCATCTCTGTCTATTATGCCTACGTGCATTCTATTATAAGATACGCTATTACTGTTTGGGGAAATGCTAAAGATATCATAAAAGTCTTAAAATGTCAAAAACAGTCAATAAGAACAATTAACGGTTTGAAAAAACGTAGTCCTGCGAGAAAACACTTTAAAAAAGATAAAATAATGACAGTTATATCACTTTATATTTATAGTTGTTTATTAGAAGTACACGAGGATAGGGAAATACCGGAAAAAAGAATTTCACGCAATAATAAAATAGGGCGAATCCTACCAAGTTACCCCTTTTATCCAAAGGGGCAAGGCTATAATTAATTTAAAAAAAAAGATGTTAGCTCCTACCTGACCCTACAAGTAGGACCCTAACCTTGGAAGAAAAAAAAGAAGAAAATATGTACAATTGAATATTTAATTTACTAATTACAAACTGCAAAAAGATTAAAATTAAAATACTACCTTATAACTAAAGGAACTTAATGTTACTCCTAATTTAAACGGCCGGTCACAATACTCTGGTGGTAGATCACAGACGGAAGGGGTAGTTCATAGACGGAGGGGGTAGTTTATAGACGGAGGGGGTAGTTCATAGACCGAGAGGTAGTTCTCAGATGAAGGTGACAGTCCTCAGATGAAGGTGGCCATTCACAGATGAGGGTGGCAGCTCGAAGATCCGAAGGTGGCAGCTCACAGTATCGGAACGATGAATATAATATTTCAAGGTTGCACCGACCTTAACTTTAAGGAATGCTCCATCCACCCAAATGTATACTGTGTGTCTATGTCACATTATCCACATTCTCTTATATTCCTGAGAACTTGTGATGGTTTGATGAAAAATTCACTTTAAAATAAAACTGGTCGCGCCAACAGAATTCCCAGGCCTGCCTGGCCCAGGTGTGGCCGTAGTACGTAGTTGAAAGAAAACTTGAGCAGAACTGTCCTGGAGAATGCCTCGTGACGTCTTATATAGTCGCGAGCCCGTTTCCTAAAATCTATATTTTTAAATTTAAATATTATAAATGGCCAATTCAAAAATAAGTAAAACTAGACTATTTAACATAAAACCTTACACGTTCTCATAGAAAAAAAATACAACTTTTGAAAGATATGACGTGAAATGAAAATTATTGACGTTGTCAACAATATGTAAACAAACAAATTTTGATATAAAAAGGGCAATTAATACATTTAAAAGTAATATTTTCAGCACCAAAAGTATAACGAAATCATCAGAAAATTATTGCGGATATATTGACCAGGCTTTTACAAAGATATATGAGAAAATTATACAGTATGAAAGACAACTCAAAACGTTAGTAAAAAGGGCTTTACAATATAATACAGTAGTATAATACAAATACTACAAAACTCAGCGAATATATGTGAATGCAGCTTGTACGAGTAGAATCATCGTTCTTGTGTAACGAACAACCATAATAAAATATCACTAATAACTAAACAAAGCAACCATAATGTAAATATTTGTCAAGAGAACTGTTAAACTAAGAACTAATATTAAGTAATCGTATATAAATGAGATTTGTAAGTTAAATTTTTCGAAGTAATTATTAATTCAAATGTAATAAGACTTGCCTGTAACGAACGTTATTTAAAGGTCAATAAATATTACTTTAATTTATTATTTATTACATTCAACAGTGTTACAATCACAAAATAAAATAAAAGTATTAGATACATACAGACTATGAAAGCACATCACGGATAGCAACATAATACATAGCTCAACAGTTACTCATGTTCATATTATTTATAGGTAATTGTTATTTACAAGTCAGGTTACAATTAGTGTATAATAATAAACTAAAATTACACTTAAAATACTTAAGCATTTTCTTAAAAATAAAATCAATAAGTAAGCGAGTTCTTACTTCGAATAATAAATTTGAAATATTTCACAACAGTCGTCTTAATAATTTATATCCTATAAATTCGTCAAAATCATAGACCACTTCCTCGATAAGCCAGCGTTTTAGACGAGCTTTGAATGCACGAAAACTTGAAGCAGCGCGAGCGGTCACATCTTCCGGCAACCTGTTGTATACGGTACGTCCCACAACATGTCACTTGTGAACACTTGTGTAGCGTACGCATCACACCCTGCAGCTTGTCCTTGCCCCGGGTATCAATGCTATGGTTACAGCTACGTTTAGTGTAGGAGTCCAGGTTTATCCTCACGTATACCGCAACTTGAAAGATGACAATTGCCGGCAACGTAAGGATACCTAGTCTCCTGAAGTGTGGACGGGCGGATACATCCTGGGGTATCCTCGCGATTGCGCGGACGGCACGTTTCTGCAACCTGAACGCACGCAACCAGTCCGCGGTGCAACCCCAGAGTTCCGCGCCGTATTGTAGCACTGAGTGAACTGTAGCGAAGTAGCAACATCGCACGATATCCGGGGACACCACTCTTGCGAGCCGGGACAGTGCGAAGCATGCGCTAGCAATCTTGCCACATACTTTATTTATGTGATCCCTCCACTGCAATCCACGGTCCAATTGGAAACCTAGGAAAGCTGTAGAGGGGACTTGTAATATAATCACTCCATTTAGTAGTACCGACATGGGTCTATAGGTCCTTCCATTTAAACAGAAGTGGATAAAATGGGTCTTTGTTAGATTTAGCGCCAGACCATTTGCTCTAAACCAATAGGAAAGCTGTTGCGCAGTAGTATTAAGCTTCTGTTCTAAATCATCTATTGACGATGCCGTCACCACGCGGCCACGTCATCTGAGAGAGCGTCGGATTCGGACAAAATTTTGTTAGTCGTGTGCTAAGGCCGTTTTCAAATATTTTTCCGACGGTCGGAATAATCGCTACCGGTCTATAATTAACTATAATGTCACGTTTTCCTTTACTTTTGAATATAGGGGACACTTTCGCGATCTTAAAAGCCGTTGGGAATTCACTTTCTAAGGGGCAACTATTGTACAACTCGGCCAATATAGGAGCGAGCGGAACGGCAGCTAGTCTCAGCTAGCTAGTTATAGACACATGGAGTACAATCGGATATGTAAATAGAGTGAAATCATTACATACACAACAGAGTAACACATACAGACAGAATATAACAAACAAATAAATTTATTAGACAAATTCTCCGCTCATCAGCCGCCTAGCCGAAACAATGCTCGAGCAGAATAAGTCCAGGTCTATACGCTTATTAGCTTCATAAGAATAAGAATAAGAAATATTTATTGGCCTTTAAATAACATTCGTTACAGGCAAGTCTTGTTACATTTTCATTATTAATTACTTTAAAAAGAAACTTAACTTATAAATACTTTTATAGTTCTAAGAACAAATACTTATTATATTATACATTTACATTGTCATTTATTTCTTAACCTATTACTAACATTTTGTAATTGTTGTTCATCACACAAGAACGATGATTCCACAAGCTGCATTGACATATATTCACTGAGTTTATAAAAAGGATTTTTTTCGAAAAAATATTTTAATTTGTGTTTAAATATTTTAAAATTGAGTTCCTTCACGCTATTTGGTAATTTATTGTACATTAATATTTTGGTGTAAAGTCCCTGTTTCTTACACTTAGGTAATCTGTTGACAGGCAGGACTCGCCCTTTTTTATTATTACGTGAAATTCTTTTTTCCGGTATTTCCGTATCCTCGTGTACCTCCGTATCATTGTAAGAGTTGGTAGCTCCATACAAGTAGGTATTTTGCCTGTAGTTGGTATTAGCTTTAGAGATGTAAATAGGAGCGGTACGACGTAGTATAACGGGTAAGTTTAGCGACAGTTTAGTTGAACCACACTGAGGAGCTCGGGACAATCTAATGAATTAGACATTCATTTTAATATAAAGGTAAAGATAAAGATAAGTTTATTACATAAAAAAATTTACAAACAGATTTAACGATATAGGTATTAAGTAGTTACGAAATTACAAGTTGTAATAACAGTGAGTGCCAAACTAAGCGCAGGCAACATCAGCTATTTCCCTCCTCTTGGAGAGGAGAAGCAGGTGAAAGTTTCTACACTTGCTGAAATAGTCATCGGATTGGAGGGAAGTTTTAAAAGAAAATATATAAACTTTATAAATCTTTTGTTCATACGCTCACTCATACTGCGGGCTCCATACTTGGGATGCGTATTCAAGTATACTACGAACAAAAGTACAGTATAACATTTTAATAGTTTTAATGTTGGTGAAGATGACAGACATATGCATAACAAACCCCAGAGCTTTAGACGCTTAGTTGGCAACCTTATCGATGATCAATTTAGAATGATGAGTTCCACATCATCGGCTGAATTAATTGTCCTAAAAATTTTCATATCGTCA
The DNA here is from genome assembly GCA_947049295.1 of Ligdia adustata. Taxonomy (NCBI): domain Eukaryota; kingdom Metazoa; phylum Arthropoda; class Insecta; order Lepidoptera; family Geometridae; genus Ligdia; species Ligdia adustata. Next base: position 13,441,353 of record OX346227.1, on the reverse strand, counting down.
GCAAAATATAACAATTGTGAATTATGGAAGCAGGTAGATGTGTCGTTGATAACAATAGTAAACAGCAAGGGCCCGAGCAAAGAGCCCTGTGGTACACCACTGGGGCAGTGGCAGTAAACCCAGCTCGATATAATTACTTACCTACTACGACTGCCTGCGTTCTTCGCTCTATATAAGACGAAAACCACCGGGGTAAATTACCAGTGATGCCGATGTTCCGAAGCTTTGATAACAGGATTGTATGGTCAATTGTATCGAACGCCTTGCTAGGAAAACACAACATTGTATTATGTTGCATATAACTATATATATATATATATAATTTAATTCTACTTACACCAAGTTAAAATGGATAAAACCGAACATGCTCACTTAGTTATTCACGTGCATTGATGTGATTTAAGTAAACTCATCGCACAAGGGCCTTATAACCTTCCAAATAGTCTTTACTGTGGATAAGATCATAAACAGTTTCAAGTTCGTGCGTTCGAGTAGAGACCGAGCACCGAACTTACTGTGCTTTTATACTAACTATAAAATTGAAAAAATCCTGTTTTATTTGTTGGTAAATGTTTATCTTCTACCACGTTATTAAAATTTGCGCGCCACGTTGGGCGCCATGCTACAACCGGGCAAGGCTGTTTGAATATAAAGGTAATAAGCTTTCTAAGAAATTGTACGTCGCCCTCAGTAACATACTAACGCAACACTCTCAGCAGTCATTACCTGTCTTACCCTGCTGCCTTCTACTCGACATGCATACGAAGCACGCATTGTTATCAGTGTGGCGTGGCGTAACGAGGCGAGGTGTGGCAAGGCTGGGTGGTGCGTGGTGGCCGCGCGCCGCCACCGCCACCCTCGTTCCTTCTGCGCTCTGCATCTCCACACCATAACATTCCGTCTCTGGTGTGACACTAGCTAGCACCTGCTCAGCACGTCCATAGTTGGAGCTAGCGAGGGAGGGTACTTACGAGTAGCAGTCACAGCATAGCTGGCGATACATTTGTATTTATACACAACAATTTACTCTTAAGTAATCGGCTTGTGCTTTGTCTCAGTACCTACAACATATTTACATATATAGCGGAGTTTTTCATATATTATTAATGAAACAAAAAATAGAAGAGCCGCATGACATTATGACAGCACGGCTATAGGGTCCGAGCGCGAGGAGGTTCGCGGTCAATAGATAGCGCAGTGAATGAGGACGGGCGCTGGGCGGCGAGCGCAGGGCGGGCGGGAGCGGGGGCAGGGCGGCGGGCGGCGGGTGGCGTCAGTCGGTGACGGCGAGCCGCCCGGAGCTGTGGTGTCCCCCGCGCGAGCAGCACCCTCCCCCCGCCCCGCGGCCCCCGGGCCCGGCCCGCATCGATCGCCACCCGCGCGCCCCCACGTATCGCGACCGCTCCGCTTCTCGTTTCACCCTCTCGCCCGATCCGCATCTCGGATCGTATCGTACCTGCGATCGGATCACAAGGTTGTCGAGTGACTGAGTTACGATGACTCCTCGTTACACGGTGACGAGTGAGGACAGATAGCGGGCGCGCGTCGAGTCATGCACGGTATCGATTCTCAGCGCGCCGCCGCGGGCCCGACTCCTGTGTGAACGGAAGCCTCTTGCGAGCCCGCGACCGTGCAAGCGGTGGAGCGCACTAATCGAATCAGTGCGGGCGCAGTAGGGCGGCGAGGGGCGCAGGGCGCAGGGCGGTGAGGGGCGCAGGGCCGCTGCAGGTGCAGAGAGGAGGCGGCGAGAGCCACAGGTGGCAATGGAGGGCGGCGCGGGCGCGAGCGGCGTGGGCTCGCTCGCGCTCGACTGCGAGGACATGTTCAAGGAGATCACCAAGAAGCTGTACGGCGAGGAAGCGGGCGCGGGCGCCGGCGTTGAGTTCCCGGCTGCAGAGCGCGACGCGGATGAGGACGCACGCCCTGAGGAGCACATCACGGCGTGGGGGCTCGCGGCGCTCATGCAGAACGGGTTCCCACCACCCGGCATCCTGCAAGCTAACTTCGCACCGCGCACCGACCCCTCGCACGAGGACCGCTGGACGGCCGCCGAGGAGCCGCTGGCGTGGGCGCACTCGCGCGTCGCCGCCTACAACCCGGCGCAGCGCCTCTTCAAGTGCGCCGACTGCGAGTGCGTCGGTTTCCTGGCGCGCGTCGCCGAGCACTGGCTGGGCACGCACTCGCAGGTATCCCCCGCTCCTCCGCCCCCCCTCCGCGCCTCGCGCTCACCCTCTGACTGACACGGTGTTGCAGGCGCGCGCGTTCCAGTGCCCGGTGGGCGGGTGCGGGTTCGCGTCCGGCTGGGCGCGTTCGGTACGCACGCACCTGGCGCGCGACCACCACTCGGACCCGGCTGCCGCCGACCACTTGCTGCGCGACAACCCGGCGCTCGACGACCTCACGCGCTACCTGCAACGTCTCAAGACCAAGGTACGTAAGTGAGGCGCGGAGCTCGCAAATCTCGGCTACTCGGTATGACGCTGCAACCGTCCGCAGGTGGAGTCGATGCGCAACGAGAGGCGCGCGGGCGCCGGCGCAGGCGCGGTGGACGGAGCCGGCGCGGAGCCCGCGGGCGCTCCGGCAGGAGACGGCAAGCGGTACGCGTGCGCTGCCTGCCCCTACTCCACCGACAGGCGAGATCTGTTCACGCGCCACGAGAACATCCACAGGGACGAGAAGCCGTTCCACTGCTACCTGTGCCAGAAGCAGTTCAACCGCGCCGACCACGTCAAGAAGCACTTCCTGCGCATGCACCGCGACCAGCCGTACGACCTCAACCGCATCCGGCGCGCGGCCGCTAAGTCACAACCAGTGCCTCAGCCCGCGCAGGCGCCGCAGCCCGCGCTGCACTACTACGTGAAGCCGCCAGCGGAGCCCCCGCCCGCACCGGCGCCACCGGTGGTCGCTCCGCCGCCAGAATACCGCGCGGCGGCACCTCCCGCGGCCGCCCCGGCCCCCGCGCCCATCAAGCTGGAGCGCGCCACGTTGAAGGTGGAGGCGGGAGTGCCGGCGCAGCAGCACAAGCAGTCGCCGCCTGCCACGGCCGCCCCGCAGCCCGCAGCCGCCACCGCGGGGGGTGCCGCCCGGCGCAAGGTACATCACTGCATATGCATCTCACATACCCCGCGCGATCGCGTCCTCATGATGTTTCAACATTTATTTTGAAACATTTTCACTAGTTCAAATCCAATTCTTTATTAGTCGAGACTTTAGTCATTTAGCAGTCATTCGATCTTTTTTGTAAATTGGTGTTATTTTAAAATATTATGTAAATAGGCCTTTTGCCTACATCGTCTAACATAATCGAAAAGGTTATACAAAAACGACTAAATTCATTGTGTTAGATCTTTAACTAATCCCAAAAGTCTTTCGTAAATATCACTGTGCTATCTTGGAACTTTTACAAATATATCCAAGATGTCTTAAAAAATATTATAAAGAATATGCAATATGGTTTTTTTTTAATTGGTTCTCCAACAGGATGACGCATTAACAATTTGGTATTTGCATGACAAAATTTGGGGACCTATGCAATAGCCCAATTATATGCGAGACATAATTTAACTTTTAATTAAGTTTTATTTACAACACGCAAGTAAATAATGAAATTTTACTTGTAAGAAACTAACTAAGCAACACAAGCTTCGTTAGCTTCTCACTTACACATTAGAGACAACAAAACTCATCGTACCAGGGCCTTAGAAACCCTTCTTATGAAAATGAAAAGAGAACCATCAAAATAGTGTATACTATGATTAGACCACAGCCGGTTTGCAAGTCTTAGCATTCGAGTAAGTGGACTATATTTTCCCATAACAGTTCGATGTCTCTTAACATAGAAAAATGTATATTTCTGAGGGCGGAAACCAAGTCGTGGAATGGCAAAGTTAATTAATTGTAGAATTTTAGGTGCATTAATAAGACCATTAAGAATGTGGTACAAGGTTATGTCATCAGTGAGCAGACGTCTACTCGTACCACTCAGGTTTTGTATTTTGAAATATTTCAATCTTTGCTTATATGTAACTAAGTAACTCATTTCTTTTTCCTATCGACTCGTGAGGAAGCGCAAAAATCTTTTTTGAATTCTCTAAAGAACATTTCTATGACAATTATAGTGCGGATTCGAAATACTAGTAAAATACTCTAAAGTGGCTACGAACTAGAGATTTGAAAAGCGTTGTTTGGACATTTTTAATAACATATACGAGTAGGTATATGTCATCAGCCCTGCCAACACATTCTTATCATCCTTAATAACTTTCATAGAAATATTATAATGAGTTGCCGTACATTTGTATTTCAATTGATTCATTAGATATACTATTTGTGTCACGTGTGTCTCAGTCGAACAAAACGAGTGAGACTGAGTAAATCACAATCTGGGTATAATGTGTTCGTCAGGGCGAGCGGCGGTACGCGTGCTGCTACTGCTCGTGGTCGGGCGTGGACAACTGGTGCCTCAAGCGGCACCTCAACACGCACCTGAAGCCGTTCGCGTGCGCACTGTGCGAGTACAAGGCGGCGCGCGCCGAGCGGCTCGCCACGCACGTGCACAAGGTGCACAACAAGAAGGCGTGCGGCAAGTGTCCCTTCCTGGCCGACGAGCCGCTGCAGCTGGCGCACCACCTGCGGGACGCGCAGTGAGTCAGACTCTCCTCTCCCGCAGCCTCCTCCTCCTCCACCGCCGACACGACCACCGGCACTCATCCTACGCTCCGTGTGTGTTGCAGTCACATCGAGAGCCGCAATCTGAAGGTGCCCACGGCGAGCGCGGCGCGGGGAACGGCGGGGGCGGGCGGCGCGCCCCCCGCGCCTGCACCCGCGCCCCCTCCCGCCGCGTACGGCGCGGGAGAGGTGGGCGGCGCGAGCGCGGGGGCTGCGGGGCGGCGGCGCGAGCAGCGCGCGGCCGGTGCGGCGCGCCTGTTCGGCTACCTGGAGGCGTCCGACGGCTCGGGCGACGAGTACGAGGCGCCGCTGGGCGGAGAGTTCGGGGGCGCGGCGGGGGCGCAGCCCTACGTGCGCGACAAGGAGAACGCGGCGCCGGGCGCGCTGCACCACGCGCCCGCCGCGCCGCACGCCGCGCCCGCGCTGCACGACCACTGCCTGCGCTACTAGCCTCCACCCTCGCCTCCACACACGTCACCGCATCGACACCACCACGAACAACTTGATTCGCTTCATCGATCGAACCACAGAACTATCAATTACTAATATAAGTACCTAGTTACTCGCAATGGTAGTTCTACAGAGGTACCACAAAAGTAATTAAAGAGTTAGAACATCAGCTTCCTGATGCGTACCTGTAGTCGCGGGTGAGCCCGCCGCCGCCGGCGCCGGCGCCGCATACTAAATGAACGCTTTACTTGCGAGTAAATATATATAAAGTGAGTGCTGGTAGTAGTTAGTAGATAGGTACCTACGGTCGCTGTCGTTTGTATATACTTGCTTACCCTCAACGGAACACATCTCCTGGCTCCAGTCGAAGAGCCTACTCGCACTCCGAGTATCTATCTCTTCGAGTACTTTCTGTACATACTTATATTATTACTCTTGCATTTAAATAAATACGATACAAAGATTGATTTTTAAGTACCTACATTAAATTATGTTTTTTTTATCGAAAAAGAATGATAGTTACTCTAGTATAAGAGTTTTCTGTTTCAAGCTTAACCGTTTTATCAGGATTATATACAGTTCGTGCAATGTGTGTACCAGTATCGATACTTTCGGCTCCACGGACCAGTTTTGTTCATTTTACCAATATCCAGTAATACCAAAGATGTATTATAGCAAAAACTAGATTGAAAACATGATATATATGAATAACGAATATTAAAAGGTATGTATATGTCATCATCTTCCTTGTCCATTCAGAGTAACTAACCCTAGTCAGAGAGTGTCAGTTTTGAAGCCGGCTGAAGGCAAGTGACGCGGCAAAGGCCAAGTGACGCGTACTTAGTCTATGGGAATATAGTCCGTAGAAACCTAGTCGAGCTGTTACCAGTTGTGCTCGGGTGGACTCGTGTGTGACTGGACTTTACTGGCCTGACTCTCACTTGATCTCACGTGACCTGAACAATCACAACAGAACTCTTAGCAGTGGCCAAATGTATCTACCGTACAAACCCACAATCTGAAGAGTCATTGGCCACCATAGACGTAATGTTGGCCACCACACTCTGTTGAGTTTGCAAATTATAAAATAATGAAATTGATATCAAGAGTCCTGTCGTCGTTGTTAATAGAGTCACGTAGGTACTTGCCTACTCTGGAAGAGCAGTGGAGACTTTACTGGAGATTTCCCGCGAACAAATTGCTTTCTTATAACTCTTGCCCTCTCTTGAGCACATTGATAATACTTTAATGGTTTTTAATCCACTATTATAACATCTCAAAAATAAATCCTTGAGAAACACTAGTTTTCAAAAAATATACAAACGAAGACAGCTTTTTTTCGGTGTAGGCGGGAGAAGTCCACAGCTACGAGTACGAGTAGCTGACTAGCAATAACCAAACCTGTTTAAATAAACGACCACGTTGGCAGTTGGCAGTCGGCAGTCGGCAGTTCTGTAACCACTCAAATAGCAGACGAGGCACGCTGGCTATATGATTGAGCCTTCCTACTCGTAGCTCCTACTCCTAGTTCATAGCTATAAGTTTATTTTCAACTGTAAATGTGGATTATTGTTCTGAACGTGATAGTTCCCTAGTACTTGTTACGTAGTTTGTAACAAATCAGATCTCGTTGATTTATCATCGGTTATTATTTTGTGTAAAATATTTAAATAAACTAAAAGAAATATGTTTTTTTTTATTGTCTATCCTCACAAACGACGAAGAGAGAACATTGTATCTCATTTCGTTTCAAATACTTCATTACAGATATATCAACCTTTTTCCAAAACGAGTTTTTCTCAATGTGTTCACCTCTTGATATGGAATGAACCACGAGTTGTTGTGCATTGAATCGACAACATTTTCATATGTCTGCATTGAACCACTTACGTGTACACATTGAACCACTGACGTGTACACATTGAACCACGCCCGATGTGGTTCAATGTGTATGTACAAGTTAACTCTTTGTGCATCAACGTCGCTGCAAGCGTCACATTAAATTATATCATAAAAGGAACTCCATTTGCTGATGGAATCACTTTCTTATAAGGTACCCGCGGTATAAGTATAACTACACATAATATTAAGTATGTAAGTGAGATCGGCAACAAAGTTGAGGACCAAAGATGACTTGTGATTCGATTGATTCATAAGTAAAATAGCTAAAAATTAAATATAGAATTCGTATTGAAAAGTAAAATTTTCTATTGCATAGGTAAATGTTTAATGTATGAAATCGTCCGAGGGTTATCTTATTAAAGGTACACATTTAACCAACGCAGTACATAATGAACCACACAGCGGTACACATTGAACCGTGGTTCATTGTTAAACACTACATCATTGTTCAATGTAAGACATCCTCCACATGGAACTTTGGAGCCTTCTAGTGAACACAAACTGCAGTGTAAATGATCACGATATATGGCAATAGAAAATTTTACTTTTCAATACGAATTCTATATTTAATTTTTTGCTATTTTACTTATGATATAATTTAATGTGTCGCTTGCAGCGACGTTGATGTACAAAGAGTTTACTTGTTCAATTTCACATACACATTGAACCACATCGGGCGTGGTTCAATGTGTACACGTCAGTGGTTCAATGCAGACATATGAAAATGTTGTCGATTCAATGTCCAACAACAATATATATATATATATTATGTAGAACAAACACGACAATATTCGTAATACTGGTATATTGAGTAGGAGGGTACACAGTACACAGACACACGAATAATACATCATACAAAAATATAAAACCATTACAATAAATATCATTAAAATGTGCGTAAACACTACACAGAGAGCTCCTCCCCTTCCTCCCTCCCTCCCCACCCCCCCCCTCTCCGCACTAACTCACCGACACTACTCGTAGCAAAAATATATCGCACCACAAGTTACAAGCTAAGTAACATACACGCATAATGTCCGACACACTGCGAGCGACACTGGTCCTGTACCGTGGTGCTACAGCGGCGCGTGGGGCTCCGGGGTGGCGGGGTGCTGCGGGGCGGGGGCGGTGCGCGGGGGGTGCGGGTGCGGCGTGGGGCGGCGCAGCAGAGCGGGCTTGGCTGCTAGCGCGGGTTTGAGCGAGCCCCCGGTGAGAGTGAGCTCCGCGAACTTGGCGGCCACGCGCGCCGTGTTGCGCGCCGGCACCGGGCTCCCCCCTCCTCCTCCTTCTCCCCCTCCCTCTCCGTTGCCCTGCTCCGCAGTGCGCGACCTGCACACATACATACACTGCAACATTACATTTCGAACAAACGAGTGGGCAAAGTCAGAGCCATAATTTTTTTCATAATTGTTTTTTTTAATAAGTGTTCAATTTTTCCGCCTTAATTTTTATTGCAGAGATCCATCTTCAGACTCCACCTGAGTATCTGACTACTGCACCAGGGGTAGTACTTACCACGAGTCCATGGAGCCCTACCTCGATATGTTCATAGTACTTAGTTGAGAAGCTCCCATATAATGATCATGTTCAGTTGCCATCATATCGACTCCGCGGTTACATCCGGGGGGTGGTTATATAAGTCCCGTGACTTTTTGAATGAGTAAGTTTTCTAGGTATATAAGTATTTTATTATCCAGAATAGTGTAGGTAGTGTATGTATATGAGTGGTGTGTGTAGGTGTGTGTGTGTGCTGACCGTCTCTTGCGCAGCGTGTCCTGGTTGTGCGCGAATGTGTCAGCCGCGGCGGCGGGCTCCTCTCCCTCGGGCTCGGGCGCGGTGGCTGGGGCGGGGGAGTGCTCCGCCGTGCAAGGGGAGGCGGGTGGGGCGGGGCGCGCCGGCAGGTCCAGCACCAGGTCCGGCGTGCTCTCCGCGAGCCGACTGCGACAACACACATACACACAGTCACAATCAATTATAGAAGCATTTTGAGGCATGTACTGTTATTTTATTCTCATTGTAGCTGTGGCAGTGGTAGGTGCAGTGGTAGGTACAGTGGTAGGTACAGTGGTAGGTACAGTGGTAGGTACAGTGGTAGGTACAGTGGTAGGTACAGTGGTAGGTACAGTGGTTGGTACAGTGGTAAGTACAGTGGTAGGTACAGTGGTAGGTACAGTGGTAGGTACAGTGGTAGGTACAGTGGTAGGTACAGTGGTAGGTACAGTGGTTGGTACAGTGGTAAGTACAGTGGTAGGTACAGTGGTAGGTACAGTGGTAGGTACAGTGGTAGGTACAGTGGTAGGTACAGTGGTAGGTACAGTGGTAGGTACAGTGGTAAGTACAGTGGTAGGTACAGTGGTAGGTACAGTGGTAGGTACAGTGGTAGGTACAGTGGTAGGTACAGTGGTAGGTACAGTGGTAGGTACAGTGGTAGGTACAGTGGTAAGTACAGTGGTAGGTACAGTGGTAGGTACAGTGGTAGGTACAGTGGTTGGTACAGTGGTAAGTACAGTGGTAGGTACAGTGGTAGGTACAGTGGTAGGTACAGTGGTAGGTACAGTGGTAGGTACAGTGGTAGGTACAGTGGTAGGTACAGTGGTAGGTACAGTGGTAGGTACAGTGGTTGGTACAGTGGTAAGTACAGTGGTAGGTACAGTGGTAGGTACAGTGGTAGGTACAGTGGTAGGTACAGTGGTAGGTACAGTGGTAGGTACAGTGGTAGGTACAGTGGTAAGTACAGTGGTAGGTACAGTGGTAGGTACAGTGGTAGGTACAGTGGTAAGTACAGTGGTAGGTACAGTGGTAGGTACAGTGGTAGGTACAGTGGTAGGTACAGTGGTAGGTACAGTGGTAGGTACAGTGGTTGGTACAGTGGTAAGTACAGTGGTAGGTACAGTGGTAGGTACAGTGGTAGGTACAGTGGTAGGTACAGTGGTAGGTACAGTGGTAGGTACAGTGGTAGGTACAGTGGTAAGTACAGTGGTAGGTACAGTGGTAAGTACAGTGGTAGGTACAGTGGTAGGTACAGTGGTAGGTACAGTGGTTGGTACAGTGGTAAGTACAGTGGTAGGTACAGTGGTAGGTACAGTGGTAGGTACAGTGGTAGGTACAGTGGTAGGTACAGTGGTAGGTACAGTGGTAGGTACAGTGGTTGGTACAGTGGTAAGTACAGTGGTAGGTACAGTGGTAGGTACAGTGGTAGGTACAGTGGTAGGTACAGTGGTAGGTACAGTGGTAGGTACAGTGGTAGGTACAGTGGTAGGTACAGTGGTAAGTACAGTGGTAGGTACAGTGGTAGGTACAGTGGTAGGTACAGTGGTAGGCAGTGGTAGGTACAGTGGTAGGTACAGTGGTAGGTACAGCGGTAGGTACAGTGGTAGGTACAGTGGTAGGTACAGTGGTAGGCAGTGGTAGGTACAGTGGTAGGTACAGTGGTAGGTACAGCGGTAGGTACAGTGGTAGGTACAGTGGTAGGTACAGTGGTAGGTACAGTGGTAGGTACAGTGGTAGGTACAGTGGTAGGTACAGTGGTAGGTACAGTGGTAGGAACAGTGGTAGGTACAGTGGTAGGTACAGTGGTAAGTACAGTGGTAGGTACAGTGGTAGGTACAGTCGTAGGTACAGTGGTAGGCAGTGGTAGGTACAGTGGTAGGTACAGCGGTAGGTACAGTGGTAGGTACAGTGGTAGGTACAGTGTTAGGTACAGTGGTAGGCAGTGGTAGGTACAGTGGTAGGTACAGTGGTAGGCAGTGGTAAGTACAGTGGTAGGTACAGCGGTAGGTACAGTGGTAGGTACAGTGGTAGGTACAGTGTTAGGTACAGTGGTAGGCAGTGGTAGGTACAGTGGTAGGTACAGTGGTAGGTACAGTGGTAGGCAGTGGTAGGTACAGTGGTAGGCAGTGGTAGGTACAGTGGTAGGTACAGTGGTAGGTACAGTCGTAGGTACAGCGGTAGGTACAGTGTTAGGTACAGTGGTAGGCAGTGGTAGGTACAGTGGTAGGTACAGTGGTAGGTACAGTCGTAGGTACAGCGGTAGGTACAGCGGTAGGTACAGTGGTAGGTACAGTGGTAAGTACAGTGGTAGGTACAGTGGTAAGTACAGTGGTAGGTACAGTGGTAGGTACAGTGATAGGTACAGTGGTAGGTACAGTGGTAGGCAGTGGTAGGTACAGTGGTAGGTACAGTGGTAGGTACAGTGGTAGGTACAGTGGTAGGTACAGTGGTAGGTACAGTGGTAGGTACAGTGGTAGGTACAGTGGTAGGTACAGCGGTAGGTACAGTGTTAGGTACAGTGGTAGGCAGTGGTAGGTACAGTGGTAGGTACAGTGGTAGGTACAGTGGTAGGTACAGCGGTAGGTACAGTGGTAGGTACAGTGGTAGGTACAGTGGTAGGCAGTGGTAGGTACAGTGGTAGGTACAGTGGTAGGTACAGCGGTAGGTACAGTGGTAAGTACAGTGGTAGGTACAGTGGTAGGTACAGTGGTAGGTACAGTGGTAGGTACAGTGGTAGGCAGTGGTAGGTACAGTGGTAGGTACAGTGGTAGGTACAGTGGTAGGTACAGTGGTAGGTACAGTGGTAGGTACAGTGGTAGGAATTGTAAGGTTCAGTAGTAGGTAGTGGTAGGCAGTGGTAGGTACAGTGGTAGGTACAGTGGTAGGCAGTGGTAGGTACAGTGGTAGGTACAGTGGTAGGTACAGTGGTAGGCACAGCCACGCAGACGTCGTGTCAAGTTGTTACGTCACGTCGAGTCTTTATAGTCCTATATATTTTAGATCTTAAGATCGACTGCGAAGAGCTCAAAGTTTGATACGATAATATACACATATCGTAATTAAAATGAATGAAAAACATGAAAGATAATATGAGAGTCCCGCGGCACACTCTCCGCGGCACACTCTCTGCACCTCCTCCTACAGTACAACCAGCCTCCAACCTGCTCTACTAATAGTTATTTATTATACAAAAGTGCAAAGTTTCTTTTTAAGCGCGTGCTCACTGTTGATGACCGAGCAAGCGAGCAAGCGAAGGATTGTAAATTAGAATCCTGAGCGTTAGCGAGAGAATTAAAAGAGCACAAGGTGAAAAATCTTTGCACTCGAGTGCATGACGTAACTTTACATCCCACCTCAGCTAGGAAACGACTAAATACGAAAAATAAAAAATTGAATCACTCATTTTAGTTTTTTCACTTATTTTTAACATAAGGCTTTAACAATATGACGTGAAAAGATAATGGCGCGCCAAAACAAATTAAAAAAAAGTACAGCAAAAAGGTTCCGAGTCTGAGTTTATAACAAAATATAAAAAGTTGTATTATAAATTCGGCACCATAGAGGTAGAAGTAAATAGGTTTAACGAGGTTTTTAATTCACAAACTTAGTGCACACGATATTCTAAATTCAAATTTACTTTATCCTCTAGCGGATACAAACGGCTTTTCCACTCAGATATCGAATAGCATAAATAGTCTTTCCGAGATGGCGGGATGAAACTACGATTCGGCCCACACCTCGCACCTCAACAACGAACCACACATGCCGGCAAGCCCAAGCTTACGAACAAGCAGATTGTGATCGACCACAGCTCACATGTACTTCATGATTATCCTCCAATGATGCGACACACATACGAGTAGTTAGTGAGGTTCGATGCGGTTGATCGTTCAGGTAAACATTCTATCCTGTGCTGGACTCACAAGCAAGTAGAGTTCGCTGCTCCAGTGACTCCAACAATTGACCACACCCACATAAAACTTCTACCATCTATATATGTTGAGTGTTTTTAAAACATTGCGACCTATTTATCTCTGGTAAGTGTTGTGTGATCGAATCATAATTTACTAAATTGTAATTAAGGACTGGCTTTCTATTGATTATAGGAGTTTTTAAAGAATTAGTCATCGTTCAGGTCAGTCATGTTGTGGGTGTACGAGTAACAGCAGCAATGGAGCCAGGTGTACTGTGTACTGTGTACTGTACCACCTCTGTGGACGTGAAGTAGTCCACATCACCGAGCTGCAGACAACTGTTCCTGCACAGTGCACGTGCCTGCACGTGTCTGCACGTGGTGCGCCTCGGCCTGACGTGTCGGACTCAATTCTATTTCAAAATATTTTTATTAGAATACAAATAAATGGAATGTACTCGTATCTGTAACTGTACTGTGTACCTCACACTCCGAGCGACACACTCACCGGACCGGGGGCTGCGGGGGCTGCGGCGCGGGGGCGGCGGCGGGGGCGGGGGCGCACGCGGGGCCGGGGCCGGGGGCGCACTCCGCCACCTGCACAGTCAATACTGCCGGACACGAACGAGCCGGGGGCGGAGCGGAAGCGGGACGGAGGCGGAACACACTCCCGTCTCCGTGCCGCCACACACACACACGCACACATACAGTATAATATAGTTCGACCACGAATACATCTAACTAACTCTAAACACTGGTTTTTTAGTGACTATTAAATCGTTTTGTTCGTTTTATGAATAATAAAAAAGTAAAGGTGGATGCGACCGCACACGGTACAAGTACGCAAGTATCCTACACGTTACCGGTCCTCCCTGATGTACTTACATTACACTAGTCAGACAAGTGCACACTGCCACCTACTGTCGTCCTACAGACTACTGCACGTGCACCCGACACCAGCGATACTACACGTACAACTACATCGTTTCTCAACAACACACCGCTCCTCCACTCCTCCCCTCCACTACCCCTCCACTCCACCACTCCACCACTCCACCGCTCCTCCACTCCTCCACTCCTCCACACGATCACAAATTACTACTATAAAATGTAAGGCAAACTCATATAAAATCGTTTATTGCTAGTTAAAAAAATAACAAAAAAGAAATAATAGCAAACTAAATAAATGATTCGCTCACTCACTCACTGACAGTGACTCACGCATGCACTCTCACTCACTGGGGGTATCTAGTCAGAACTACAAAACAAAATGATGATACATACATGATGTAATATAAAGTAGGTAAATCAGTATACATATAATTATGATAACAAGTCACACACGAGTAGCGACGCAGTGCACGCGACACACTGCGCGGCACTGACTGCATGCGGGGCGGGGCGGGAGCGGGGCGGGCGCGGGGCGGGCGCGGGGCGGGCGCGGGGCGGGCGCGGGGCGGGCGCGGGGCGGGCGCGGGGCGGGCGCGGGGCGGGCGCGGAGCGGGGAGCCAGCTCGGCTCGACTATATTCAATAATTTTCAAGATGTTCCCGATATATGAAGGATGTCAGATGTGTCGTTCCGTGTTGGCTCCCGGCGGTGTGGTGCGGTGGGGGGTGGTGTGGTGTCACACGGCGGCGGGCACTACCTGCGGCGGCTCCACGCTGTCCCTGCACACACAACACGACACGTCACGTCACGTCACACACACACAGTGCGACAGCAAGGTGTGACGATACTGAAGGGTGTCATACATACTAGTATCAAGGTGAACCCACAGGAGAACAACATTTTGCTAATTTCAACAAAAAATATTGCATCCTCCATACAAGTTGATTCATCACATTTTTATTTGGAATGTTGCTAATGTTTCTTCTACAATGTGTTCACTTTGATCGGTAGATTTCTTCGGTATTGTCACACCTTTCTGTTACACGTTGTATACATCAGCAAGTAATAAGGGTTTAGAGATGGTAACAATTGTATAGAACTAGAAGAAAATGTAAACGACGTTTTCTGCATCAACATCTTGTCCCAGCGAACTACTGTGTAGTACATCGCTAGGTGAAGAACTGACCTGCACGCAAGGGCGGCGCCGGGCGCGGGGCCCGGGCCGGGGCCGGGGGCGGGCGGCTCGCACTCGTCGCTCGTCTCCTCTGCAACAACACAACGTAAACTCACATTCGCACCGTCGACATTGGTTCTACAAGAGGGTATTTAGTATATTCTGTCATGTCTTCCTGCACTATGTTTCTGACCTTGCAAAATTTTATAAAGATAAAAATGTCTGACTGAAAGGATTGTTAAATGTTTGTACAGCTCGTAGGTCGGATAAATAACATAATTTTTAAAATAGCTCTTTAGGCTCTTTCTGTAGTAATTAGTGTAGATTTAGGAGAGCCTCCCCACGACGACACGCCGCGCGACGACACGACGACACGCCGCGCGACGACACGACGACACGCCGCGCGACGACACGACGACATGACGACGTGCGGTAAGCTCTGATACATTGACAGAGTGGACAGTAGACACTAATGAGCAGTGTTTTGTCACACATATATCTAATTGTATTCAATATATAAAATAACTTCCTAATTCACAGTTTAATCAGCGATTTCTAATGGTCTAAAACTACGGCTAGGTGTTTTATTTCACTAGCTGAAGTTAGTTCAGTGCAATCGCAGACATTAGTATCACGACAATAGTGTGCTTTTAAATTAATGAACGAAGAAGTTGGTTGTCCGTTTGCATTCATACTAAACGTCAAATGTTTAGTTTAGTTTAAGTAGTGTAACGTTAGAAGATTCTCGTCTAACCATCTAGTTACTAGCTCAAAGCCCTCTTGTGCGAGGTTATCAAACTTAACCCACGTACGTCCTGAAAAAAATAGAACTGTATCGTCGGCAAACGTAACAACACTACCATTTGTAAGCTTGATGTCGCACATGTCATTAATATATATCAGGAACAGTGTTGGTCCTAAAATACTGCCTTGTGACACGCCGTACGTTATATCAATTTCCGTACTAGCAATTCCATCTATTGTTGTTGATTGCTTCCTTCTCGATAAGTAATCTTTAAAGAGGTTAAATGACAGTCCTCTAATTCCCATTTTCTGTAGCTTATTAAACAGCAGGGGAAGAAATACCGTATAAAACGCTTTAGCCAAATCTAAAAAAAAATACAAGAAATTTACTATTGCTATCTAATTTACTGAGTATTAAATTTGTCAACTTTTGAACTGCGTCTGAGGTAGACTGATTATTCAAAAGTAAATTTTTACTTTCTAGATATCTTTTCAGTCGAGTGTTTATAAGTTTCTCAAAAACGGTTTTTTAATGTCTCTAAAACTGACGTCGGCTCTCCTATCGATATCCGGGCGCGAAGAGTCCACCCAGGCGCACAACACCGTCACGTCATCGGCACAGGCCATCGAGTGAACCCTCTCCGGCGCCGGGACCACCAGGAGACCTTGTGCAACACTAATAGCTGTTGACACCCCTTGGTGGTGCTCTTAGAGCAGACTCTATTACCCCCCACGTAGGAACTGATATAAAAACTACTAAATTAGCTGTGAATATAAACAGGATTAAATAATGGCTTCTGCATCTAGAGCTGTGTCAGAGAGGGAGTATACGGTCGACTGTCTCCTCGTCGGGAGCTGCTATATGAGTGTCGGGTGACAGCAGACAGTGATAGCACCGGGAGACAGCGTTTGAACGAACATAGAGAGAGGTGAGCGGAACAACGCACCGTCCGTGTCGGAGTCGTCCGTGGGCAGCGAGAGGTTGTCCCTCTGGTCCGCGTCCTGCAGGTCGCGCAGCTCGGCCTCCGCCTCCGCCGCCGCGGCCGCCGCCTCCTCTGCGCCCTCGCCGTCCGCCTCGTCCTCCGCCTCCCCCTCCCTGCAACCACACACGCACACGTCACACGAGGGCACGCGGGGACCCGGGGCTAGGTCGGGGCGGGCAGGCAGGCGGAGACACTCACGGGTGCCGGCGGTAGAGCGCGTGCGGCGCGATGTCCTGCGGGAACACGCGCTCGTGCAGCAGAATGGTGCGCTTCACCAGCTCGTTGACCAGGTTCTGGTTGTGCAGCTGTCGCGGCGGGTCGCCCCACGCGGCCAGCAGCGTCGGCCCCACGCACACCGCCAGGTTCCACGCGTCCATCATGTTGTCGCGCGCGTGCGCTGCCACGTGTGCCAGGAACGCGAACAGATAGCGCAGCACCAGCAGCGCCGGCGGGGGCAGCGCGCCCAGCGTGCCGCGGAGCCGCGCGCAGAACGCCGCGTCGTCCGGCAGCGCCGCCACGCGCAGCAGCCGCTCCTGCAGCTGCGGTGGCAGCAGCGGCGGCCGCAGCTCGCGCAGCCATAGCTTTAGCAGTCCGCACACGGAGTTGAGGTCGGGCGGGCCGGCGCGCGCCAGCGGCTCCTCGCCGCGCTCGAAGGCCGCCCGCAGCGCCTGCATCTCCGCGTGCGAGCCGGACACGCGGAACACGCCCTGGTGGCGCAGGCCGTGCGCTGCGATCACGCGCACGCACTCGGTGAGCACGCGCGGCAGCCGCACCTGCTCGAGCGGCGCGCAGAACTGTCCGCGGCCGCGGCGCACGCAGCGGGCGGGCACGCCGGCCCCCGGCCCCGGCCCCGCGCCCGCACCCCCCGCGCCCAGCCGGCCTCGCAGCGCGGCCGCCTTGCTCTCGACGCGCGCGAGGCGGCCGGCGCACGCGACGTACGCGCGGAACTTGGCCAGGTAGTAGTCCTCCTGCTCGTCCCCGGGCGGGGGCTGGGGCGCAGGCACGGCCCCGGCGCCCCCTCCCTCGGGTCCGAACACGCCGCTCACGTCCCACTCACTGTCGCTACCCTCCATCTGCAAGTAAAACATACGACAAACGTTTTAAGATCGAACCGGAGAAGCTGACGCGCTCGCCCAATGCTCGAACCAAGGACGCCGCAATCGATGGTAAATCATAATTATGGTCATTGGGTCAGCTCGACTATCTTTCTGGACACAGGTTGCACAATTGCAAGTTTCCAACACTTGTGCAGTTGACCAGTCTGTAGAGAGCCTAAACAGGCGGGCGAGAACGGGAGACAAGTCAGGTGCACATGTTCTCAGTACTAGTGTCTGGGACACTAGCTCTGTTCACGTCTAGATTGTGATACGTACTCCACTCCGTACCTCTACCTGGCGAATGCAAATGTCTAACATTGTAGTCGGATTGCCATGTGCAGGTACGGCGCCACCAGCATCGAGAAGTTTCTGCTAACAGAGGAACATCTCTTTAGCAGTGTGAGCCAGTGACCCATCAGGCTTCATTAGTGGAGGCAGCTCGGGGCGGCAGAAGTTCACCTCGACCGATTTAGCAAGGGACCAGAACGCTCTGCTGCCTGCAGGATACCAGGCGAGTTTATTCCCTATCGGATAATGGTCGAAGCCTGATGGGTCACTAGCTCACACTGCTAAAGAGAAGATCCTGCCGTGAAACCATCTTACAGGACTTGGCAGCCTTGTGAAACGCTTTTTTCTTCTGACTCATATCTCTTGCTTTACGGTGTCTAGCATCAGCCTATTCTAGGCAGGTCTCGTGTTGTAGCACCTTAGCGCGAACACATCGAGGAGCACACAACAGCGCACTCATCTACCTGTGTGAACACAGCATTCTTACTGTACCACAGCTCGCAGCCAGTGACGTCACAGTTCGCACCTGTTTGACGAGCTCGTCCTCTGCGGCGTCCAGTGTCTTGGCGTTCTCTCGACACTCAGCACGGAGCGCGCGCGCCGCCGCCTCCAGCTGGCGCAGGCGCTGCTCCAGCTCCGCGCGCACCGCCGCCTCCGCCGCGCTCTCCGCCTCCCCCTCGCCCTCCCCCTCGCCCAGCAGCGCCTCCACCGACGCCGCGTCCTCCGCCGGCGGGGGCGCCAGCGGCCGGGGCAGCGCAAAAGCAGCCGCGTGCGCATCCAGTGCGCGCTGCCGGTCCGCCAGCGCATCGAGCGCGTCAGCCGCGGCGCGCAGCGCGCCCGCAGCGCCCGCGCCCGCGCATGCCGTGCCGCGCGCCTCCTCCGCCGCGGCCGCCGTGCGCACGCAACGCGCCACCGCCGCCTCGAACCCCACCTCGGTGCAGAGCAGCACGTCCGCCACGTCGTCCAGGTAGTACCGCTGCAGCGTCGCGTTGGCCGCCTCCAGCGCGAGCGCGTACTCGGCGCGTGCCCGCAGCGCCGTCGCGCGCGCATCGCCGTGCCGCGCTCGCCGCTTCTCCACCTCCTTGTCGAGCGCCTTCGTCTTCCTGTGCTTGGGAGGGTCGGCGCGCGCGTCTAGCGCCGCCCGCAGCTTGAGCGCGGCGTGACGCCAGGCGTGGTGCGCAGCGGCGTGCGCCTTGCCGCGCGCCTGAGCCGCCGCGAGCGCGGTGGCCACCTCCTCGTGTCGTTCGGCGAGCACGTCGCGACACTTGCGGTGCAGGCGCTGCGCGTCGTCGGCGGCGCGCGCCAGGCGCGAGGCGAGCGCCCCCCCGTACAGCGCGGCGAGCGCGCCGTGGTCCCGCGCGAGCGAGCGCGTGGCTGAGAGCGCAGCGCGCCAGCACCCCGCGGCGCCGAGTCCCTCCGCGCGCTCACGGTGCCGAGCGGCGGCGGCTCGCGCCAGCTTGTCCAGCGCGCGTGAGTAGTCGTGCTCGAGGTCAGCACGCCTGCGGCAGTAGTCGTGCAGCTCGGACGCGACGCCGGCGGTCGCCTCGGCGCGCGCCTCCAGCACGCGCGTCTGCTCCGCCAGCTGCAGCCGTATGTCTGTGAAACATTCACAAGTATTATATTTATGTGGCTGCGGCGGCGGCGGCGGGGGCGGCGGGGGCGGCGCGTGTGACGATACAATTATTACAGATATTTGTATTTGTAAATCAAACTCAGTCCAGGGACTGATGAAGGCTGTAGAATGTCCAAATATAATAAAATAATTTAAATGGGGTCACTAGAGAAGTTTAGAAAAAAAATTCAACTCGTTGCAAGTTTAAAAAACACAGGTCCCGTCGAAATAAATGCCTCCTTCATTATGGAAGTGGGTAGAAAATATAGAAAGAACATTACAATGAGTAGTAATACAAACGATCTTCAATACTTTGATTATACTCAAATGCAATTTATTTACTCTTACAGTATATATACTCGTATATACATTTGAAACACAAATTTAGTCAAATAATCTGCCCGACTTGAATCTGGTGCACACGGTGCACACGGTGCCCACGGTGCCCAGGTGCCCACGGTGCCCAGGTGCCCACGGTGCCCACGGTGCACAGGTGCCCACGGTGCCCACGGTGCACAGGTGCACACGGTGCTCACGGTGCCCACGGTGCCCACGGTGCCCACGATGCTAGCTGCGTTATGGCGCTGGATGACGATACCTTTGCGCCAGGAACGAGCCGGAGCGGGAGTCTTCTATTTATTCTATGTCCTAACTCCCTCATCAATATGTTTGCCTCACTGCCCCAACTGCCCAGTCTCCATTTTTTGTCGTTCAAAACAAACATGAATAATATACAAATATATTTTCTCACAACAGGAAACATAACTTAGACAAAAACTAAATATCTATTTTTGTTTCGTTACGTAAACGAATTTCTCTGATGAGAGATTTCATTTGTGAAACAATCCGAGACCACGGGTCAACAACCACTGGATTAGTGGTTCATCAAACATCTCATCTTTAGTATTTATTAGGTGCAAGAATTTGCACCGGTGAGTTTGTCTAGAGATCCCGGAGCCTTCCATAAAGCACTGAGGCAAGCCAGCGGGGGGGATTTAGTAGGTACAATTCTACATAACCCGGCTGCACCCTAATGTAAATATCTAGCAGTAGATTTGCCCCGCGCCATAAAAAAAAATAGGTGTAATGATTTTGCACGGATTAGTTAGTACTTAATATAAAAATACTTCATCAAATTTCCATTTGATGAAGTATTTTTAAGAAAGTTGTTACTGTTGTTAATCATTATGTGATTCTAGTTACATTTTTATGTACACTTGTGTACTCGTGTTGTGTATGCGCGGCGAACAAACTCGTTTTGTTATCGGTGGAGGTGGAGGTGGAGGTGGAGGTGGAGCGTTACCACCAGTATGTTTAGTTGAAAACATTGTTGTACGAGTATCTCCTGTAAGTGAAGTACAGTTTTACACAAACCGGTCCGCGTATTCTCGTACTCGTACTAGGAGCAGAGCAGAGCAGTCGCAGTCGGTAGCAACTGTACGTTACATGCGTGTCCGTCAGGCAGCGTGCCAGCGTGCAGAGCACGCAGCGGTCGGACACACGCGGGGGCTCGGACGGCGGGCGAGGCTCACACACATATTTATATTCTTCATTCATTTACTTACTTCCTTCAATTTTTAAGAAGTATCAAAATAAGCATCCTCGTCGCATTATCAGATCATCTTCATAATAACTGATACACATACATGTACGTTATACCTACATATATAAAAGGTCGGTGAGACGAATCGAAGGCATATTTTTAGAAAACCTGAGCACCGTCTTAATATGTCAAACAAGTTACCAAATGTTATACGATAAACTTCCTGGACCAATAAAGTCTCTGTCTAATGATAATATATTTATTAACAATGTCAAAAATCTCCTCCGTGACAAGACGCTGTACACCATTAAAGAATATTTGACAAATGACTACAGGCATGTTGCATGTGTGACGTTACATAGAAATTAATTAAGTATTTTTATTTATTTATTATTGATTGTATAACGCCCATATACCTACAGCGAATAGCAATTGTAGCTAATAGAAATGTTGACGAGAAATTGTAATTTATGTTATTTTAAGATATTAATTTACTGTAACATATTTATTACGATTTTAATAAATAATTATGTTATCTTATGTTATAATTACTGAGAGTGTGACATGTAAGTAGGTATACAAATATGTACTAGGATTTACAAATTGTAGTAAGTACATAGTATAGACTCCAACGGCTTATAATATATGTGTACTTTGTGACACTAGGTGTGTATGTGTGTGTATATCACACATGTACACAGAGAACGGACATTCACGCGCAGGTGTCTGAGCTGGCTGCTGGCTGCTGGCTGCTGGCTGCTGGCTCGTGCTGCGTGTGTTTACTGAGCCGGCTGCGGCTTTAGGATTGTTTGAGGACAACACCGAGGCTTCGACTAACACAACATCGCACTATAATATAAGATAAGACACAGCGGAGTGTGTAGCTGCTACAATAGAGATGGTGTGCGTGAGTAGTGAGGCAGGTACAGACCGGGGTATGCATGCGCGAGGGCTCCCAGCGGCCAGTCGGCGCGCGGCGCGATGCACTGGAACATGGTGCGCGGCCGGCGCGGCGCCTCTCAGCGCACTGCACCGCGCCCGCCGCCGGCACACAGCGGAGCCCTACCCCGCCGCACCCCGCCGCGCACGGAGGCTGCGCGCACCCCCCACCCCCCGTGCCATCCACCACAAGGGTTGTAGCACACCATACGAGTATAATCGCGTAAGCAAATGATCACCGCATACAACCGACTTAACTTCTCCCGCCATCTACATCACTTCAAGTAATACTAACTTGCTATGAGTCAGACTTTAACTAGTATAGAGCTCAATATCCAATGTAAGTGATAAGCTATTGCACCAACTGTTGCTACTGTATACCTTCCTGTATTTGAATGTAATATGAACAAATGAATACATTCTCTAACGATTTCCAAAAAAATAAATTACTCTATTCATTGCATTATTTTTTTGTTTGGCTTGATTTCACTTTGTTGTCTGTCTGTTTGTCCTCTGGAATGCGTGCAGGAATGCGTGCAGGCATCGAGCTGAAACTCATATCAAATATTCAACTCTACTGTCAGTGAAAACAATGAAAAGATACAGCCATTAATGCTCCAAATTTTCAACACTTATAAGGGAATCAAAACCTACAGGTACAAAGCAACGTCTTATAGCACAAAAGAAGGATACATCTTTAGTTACATCATTAAATATTTTTTTTAAGAATTTTGCAATGAAAATGCTATAACTTTTATTTATATACCAGCAAGTTTGTACGGAACTCTCGGTGCGCGAGTCCGACTCGCACTTGGTTGGTTTTTTTTTAATAACTTGTCTACGAATAGTAAAGTAAAGTAACGATCCGTTTCTGAGCTGTTGAGTCAGTGAGCCACGACCCTCACCGAGTGCATTACACAGCCACCGTAATCCACCCCCAGCCCCGCCACACACACAAACACACACACTCACGCACACAGACTGCACTCTGCAACCCGACTGTAACATGTTACATAAAACATACATTTAATAAAAACGTAAAATAAACGTGGTATATTTGTTTCGGAATGAATGACGACAACGATTATATCAGTTGTAGATTGTTGCGGTGCTAACTATCCGCGAGGTTACTTGTGCACGGAGCGGCGATGTGAGCCTCGGAGCGGAGAGAGCACGCGGGGGTGCGGGGGGTTCCTTTACATCCACATGACGAGGCGATCACTGCCATTATGACTTGGATGACGACTACTAATTTGTACGGGTAGCGGTTATACGAGTAAGCTTGCTTTATGTATACTAAAACGATAACATAATTATATAAGTTACTCTTCGGAAACAAATCCAAGATAAATCGGTCACCTAGTCAGCATCCTTCGTCCATACATACACCTCTATAAAGTTATATTGGAATATACTTAGTACAATTATGTAATGGTAGTTATTTAGTGAATTCGAAAGGAACATAATGAATGCAATCTCGGCACAAGCAAGCGTGCAGGTAACCACGCGGCAGCTGCGCCGCTCGCCGCCACCTGCCTCGGCCGCGGCTCCCCGCACCAGCCATCGCCTCACAATCTACACAACAAAGCGGAGTTTTTGCATCACCGCACTTATCTCGGGTACCTGACTACCGAGTGATGTAAGATGCGTAACCATTTGTTAGCAGCACACATTTAAATAATGCTTTATCCAGACCTACCTACACGCCAGCAGCCCCTGCATAGGTTACACTATGTACAAAAGTTATCAGTATTTGGATTCAGAGTTTCGGCAAACACGTGCCAATTAAAAATAGTTTCGTAAATAATGCAGACAGTAGGGCAGGTCGGTACGAGTCTGCGGCAGTTCGTAACATACAGCTCGTTCGAGGACGAAGGGCGACCGTCTCGAGTCATCTCCATGTTAGGGAAGGAAGGCAGCTCCGGTGTTATCTCTGAAGACGTAAAGCTTTCTCGCTCCTCCTCGCACGAGTGAGGCGACAGACGGCGCGCGACCCCGAGCCACTACAGTACAATGGAGCGGCACCGCTGCCAGCCACAGACCGGTTTCTTCAGAGCCGCTCCACGAGGAAAATAAACATTATCCACTCACTAACCACTCGCGCACATTTACCGACCAGGAAAAAAACAACAACTATGTGCTTTGTGTTTTATGACGCCTCCATATGGAAGTTTCCGACTAGCCGCATTGGTTTCAATTTCCTCATCAATTATGTAACAGGTTTGCGAGCGGTTTAGGTCAGTCAACATGATTGAGTCAGGTCGATGAGCATTAGTATATTATTAGGTAGTCGTGCAACTAGTGTGGAGCAGCACTCGCCCAGCGCTGGGTGAGTGTGTGCTCATTAGGTTGCAGCGAGCGATGCCGCTCGCAACTGCCACAGCCCATTGTCTCGCCTCCAGCTACATCACACTACAGCTCGCACTAACTAGCCGAGCGACGGATGTGTTCCCGCGTACGGATCGCTCACCTTCGCACGTTTTTATCACAAAGCCATTCACGTGGGAGTCAATGCTTCGTTGACCGCGGGAAACAGTTTATAAACAGTGCCGCGAGAGGAACAGCCACAAAGCAAGCGTTTCCTTCATCAGCTAGTTTCCTACACGTTATCTATAACAGTAGGATTGCGATGAGTTTTGTAATGTAAACCGCAGCGTGACGCACCACGTCACGTGTGGTAACTTGCGGTGCGCCAATATGCAGAGTTCAAGAGAGCGATGATGATCGATCTGTGCGCTAATTGCCATCCTTCTATGTGACCTCAATAATTGCAAGCCGATGGGTGAGGCGGCGGTGATTCGTCATCGCATGAGTACCGACAACTGCAAATAATATAATGCCGTATGATATTTTGATACGAAATTCCATTAATGATATCGGCAGAGATGCGCGAGTCGGTCGATCGGTCGGTCGAGGGGCACCGGGGCATACCGCGCGCGGCCGCGTCGCGTCGGTTCGCACAGAGATGTTTATGTTTACACGAAACTTCTTTACTTTTCGTTTTAAAGAGGTGACTCAATCTGTGAGAATGTGTTTCTGAGAAATTGGAAATGAGATTATTCAGTAGTACCTACAGTGTATTCCGCCAACCGCGGCGTTTCACAGTCCGTGAAAAATGTGAGGCGGTGTCCCTCTCCCTCGTCAGTAGTAGTCCCTCCGGCGCGCTCCTGTCCCCCCGCAAGGTCACGTCGATCATTGCCTCGACTCAGGGCGACGCGGGCGACAGACTTAACCGCTCACGCACTACGAGTATTGTCACTATCAAAACCTCGAAACTTCCGTCGAATCGAACTCCAAATGATATGCGATAAGTATGCGACATTCGGACGGGGTGGGGTTAATGTAGAGAACTACTCACGGAAATGAGCTCCGTCCCGCGTCACATATCGGTACGATAGAGAGGGTTGTCTGATAGAAGAGGACGAGGTCAACGAATACTTTATCGGTTAGTAGAATCGTATCGGGCGTCGGTCGTCTATCGGTCGTCTGTCGTGCGGCACTCGCGTGATCGGTTCCTATTGTTTGTTAATTAGCCGGCGAGTCATTAACGAGGGGCGGCAGCAGGGAGCGGCCGGGGTGACGCGGGGGCGCAGGCCGGGGGCGCCGGGCGCGGCTCCCACGGGTGCCGCCGCCGCCGCCGCTGCCGCGTGAGACAATCATCCAGTTAAGCCCGTCCGCCCACTGCTATATCTACGGGAGTGGACCGACCGTTCCCACTATACGACACACCACTTACCAATTAGCATCGAATGTACAAACAAACTGCAACATCTTACATCGACCACTGCAACATGTAACATTACCTACAGTATAGCGAGCATACAGCATATAGCATACAGCATAACAGCACATCAACATACATAATGTCGATTTCTGGTTTTCTTCGAGGCTAATTCAGATGTCTGTGAAATGTGTTGGGAGTGATCGTTGGACGATTGAATGGTGTCAATAGTGCAGCGAGCACAAGTGTATATACGACTATGTAGTGTTGTGTTGTATCGGTAGGAGCTTTCCGCGCGGAGGTCGGCCGCGCTGGCTAAATATAGTGGCGCCTGAGTCACGCGCGCCGCCGCCGCACCGCGCCGGCGCCGCCGCGCCGCACGACATCTTCCAGCCGCGCTTTGTCTTTCATTGCTTCGCCTCCCTCACATACTAGGTACACATAATCACATCTCGACAGAAGAATTCCTTCTGGTTATTTGGTAACCTAGAGGGTCTATATTCATTGTAGGGGTGTACTAAGAAAGAGGGTAAAGTCGCGAGTGAGATCTACTAGTTTCAGTATAATATAGGGATGAGCAAGTAATGCAGCGCGGGCGGGAGTGTCCTCCACTGGATTCACTCCCCACTGCTTCCCGTGTAGTGTTTCCATACACTGTACTAGTGTAGGTATGAAGTGTAGGGTCTCGCAGGGTACGGTTCAGTGCTCGCAGTATCGTGCGCCCCACGTAGACACTGATTTCCGGTTTCCTGGAATGTCCTCGCCTCGCCCTCTTATTGGTAACTTTAACGGATTTCATTGCTCAATAAATCTATAGCTTAATGCATAGATATAGGACATAGTACGATGGAATCAATCGTTCTTTCAAAATG
Source organism: Ligdia adustata (assembly GCA_947049295.1). Taxonomy (NCBI): domain Eukaryota; kingdom Metazoa; phylum Arthropoda; class Insecta; order Lepidoptera; family Geometridae; genus Ligdia; species Ligdia adustata. Next base: position 13,414,787 of record OX346227.1, on the reverse strand, counting down.
TCTGTCAAATATACATACATACACGAGCAACAGATGGTGCGTGTATAAAATGTTAAGAAGTTAGGAACAAAGGATCGAAGGAGGCGGCGCTCGAACGATCTGGCGAGCACAGATTTCAGCAGTAAACGAGTCTGCGACCGCGAGTGTAACGAGCGCTCGTTAAACGCTGCCGGCGATTGCGGTACATGTTCTTTACATATATGTGTGTATGTATGTATAGTGCTAGTTCTCTGCAATGTCCTGTGGATGGTGGTGTAGGGGCGGGGCGGGGGCGGGGGCGCGGTGCGTCGGCGCCGCGTGCGCACCACATGCGTGCGCGCGACACGGAGCCGGCGCGCGGGGCGGGCGAGGGTGTCGCGGGTGCTTCGTGTATCCACAAGTCCACTAACGACACGGCCACAGCTCCACTATTTCAACCGCGGCGTGTTCAATGATTATGTCACCACTAGCTAGCTTCACACTATATAGAGTAAGCCGCCAGTGTCTCGACGCTCGTGAAGGATGCACATCACCGATGGTACAGAGTGGCAGCAGTAGTGAGGACGCGGTGCGCATGTCGATCTGAGCTCACCGGGTCGTGCGAGTATTTATAGCGCAATGTTTTCACAGGAAAACTTTATAGAATACACAATGGCAGCCATCGGTCAATGACTGCGTGCGCGCCCTCCGCCTCACGTCTACGTACCGATAGGGAAAATACCCAGTTATAGAATATCTAAGCTCTACTTCGAAAATATACTTGAATTCTGCTCGAGTAATTAGCGACCTAAACAGACTAATGTATAATATGGGAACATGAAAGTATGAATTCGCATAATATAATGCATCGTTGGACGAATCCGTCTCATTATCTAAAAATATATTCAAATTTGTAAGAAAACTATTAGTTGTTTGTATAAAATAACGTTCAAGTATAATGTTAATGAAAGCAAGTGCTTAGCTCGAAGTGCAGGGGACTGTCGGTGAAGTGCCGACACCACCACCAGGCTCGGACATCATGTAGAGAGCCGACATTGTCTGGTACGGAGTGCGTCACAGTAAGCCGGTGAAAGGCTTGCATTCCCGCACCTCTACTCGTACCTATAGCTTCCAAGGCGAGCGCGAGGGACGCCTAATTATACCTCTTGTTTTATGAAAGTGAAAGTATTCGGCCGCGAGGTGTGCCTGCGCGCTGCTGCGGCCTGCTGCTGGCTCCCGAGCTGGCGGCGGCGCTCCGTACGTATCTCGTTGGCCATACACGCTTGTTAAGTTCTGGCTCATTAACATCACAATCACCGCGCAGCATACGTAATTATGCACATAACGTTAACGAGCCAGATAACGTTCGCTCTTTCGACCTCAGCATATAGCAGTCATTGAACGTCGCAAACAATCGAGTGTTAATACCTCGTGTCAGAGGTGGTTGTTAGTTGCCCTCGGTATGAAGGAGGTGGGAGGTGCGCGCCGAGGACGAGGACGGACTCCATAAGCCTCGCGATCACGATAAATTTTGCGACTTTATAAAAGAGAAAAAAACGACATCCACTTGATATGTGCTTTATAATTCAGAAATCGTAGCAAATATTTTATACCGCATATCTGTGCTACATATTGAAATAGCACCTTGCAAACTTCTTCCAGACAAACATCCATACATACAGACATACAGACAGACTATAAGCAGAGACACTTCGCTCGCTCGGTCAAATATACGTTATGACAGAAGAAACCCTACGCCCGAATCACAACTGGAACGAGAAATCTAATCTCATACACAGCGGAGAACTTTTGAACTAAAGCTTTTCCCTTTTGGACGTTGTAAAAGGAAATCGTTAATTATCTTACTTACGTGATGATAGAATATCAAGACCAGGACGCACCAAAAATAAACAATTTTGTTTCTAAACTACACTCACCGCTAAAAATATAAAATACTAACTGACGCGACGAACTTCGTACCGCCTAACAGTTATGTACCTATGTTACTCAACGTTTAAACCTTCCCTGAATTTTGTCAAACATATCAAAATCAGCTAAATCGGCCCATTCGTTCTAGTTTTAAAGAGACAAAGGAACATCAATTGATTCGTTTAGAGAGATTTCAACGTGATTCCATCCTTTTTGTAAAACATAATGAATTCACAGACTACAGTGAGCACAAACCTTATATGTAGTTGTATACTCGTATTCAGTTCAAAAAACAACAGAAACGATACAAGGGTACTATACCTACTGGTATAGTGGTACACCTATACCTATAGCAGACAAAAACAAAAAGCATTTTGTGTGTGTAATAAAATAATAACAATATCGCTCATCCGTTCGGGAGATTCCACCTCGCTCGAGTAAAAATGTTACTTACAATATTAACTTAATATCCCAAGTTCTTTTGCTTCAGGGGTTATGACAGTACCACCACACATTGAGAGATTTCTGACGCTAACAGATATATGTTTATCTGTCTGTCTCGCTTTCACGCCAAAACCACTGAACCGATCTGGATGAAATTTAGTACACAGGTAGATTGGACCCCGGGAAAGGACATAAAATACTTTTTAACCGACTTTAAAAAAAGGAGTTTCTGTATTTGACAAGTATGTGTGAATAGGAAGTACGCGGGTGATATCGCAGGGCACAGCTAGTTGTAATATATATTACTAAGTGATTTCTGACACAAACCGGTCCCAACTGAACACAGCGCCGCCTCGCCACCGCCTCGCCACCGCCTCGCCACCGCCGCGCCACCGCCGCGCCACCGCCTCGCCACCGCCGCGCCACCGCCGCCTGAAACTTCCGTTGGAACCGAGACCGAGAGATAGGGAAAGAGTGTCACGACGCTGCGGGTGTGAGGCGGAGGTGAGGCGGGAGTGCGACGCGGAGGAAGTCAGCAATGAGGTCGCATTAGCACGCTAAGTGCACATCAGCACAGCAGACGCAGCGCAGGAAGCACTCCCACGCGACAGCACTACACAACCATTTACTGACACATTAACTACCACCAACACCAATAACTCCTCTGAGACAATCACATCACTCGCACACACACACACACACACACACACAGGGTCTGGACGAGATCTGATTGAACCTAATTTACCAACATTATTTCAGTAAGTGACATGGATAATGGCTCTGTCTCATAAACTGAGCAAGCAAAGCGATTCTACTTAGGATCTGACAAAGTTTTCTTTTCTCTGTCAGTTTGTAGGTGTCCTAAATGTAGTAGTCGCGTACAGGTCGTACTTTACAATCAGTCGTGACCAAACTTGGTGTATGGAGTCTACGAATACTTAGATTACTTTTGTAGTTATCGGGGATTTTAAGTTGTAAGGGTATTTGTAACAAAATGAAGAAGAGTTCGTTACGGCGCCACTTACTATACGGCTGGGCTCCTAGATAGGATTGCTACGTAAATTGACGAAACATTTGTGAGCCATATGCTGTAGATCACGGACTTAAGTTCAACTCAAAAAAAAGTGAGGTTCTCATATTAAGTAGTAGAAAATTTGAACCAGTGTATGTTTTTACCTTGTGTACTTTACGGCATAGTTCTACAAGTTGTGAAAAGCTTTAAGTATCAAGGGACACATTGTTACTGAGGATTGAAAAGTAAAGATGATGCAGACATTGAGAGACAACATAGGGCTCTGGAGGTTCGCGGGAAATAAGATTGCACGAAAATATCCACGCTGCTCGAAAGAAGTCAAAATTACCAATAGTCAATAACCCTATACAAATATTAATTTCATATTTGAAACTTCCAAAAATGTCAGGCCATTGCCTTGAAACCAACAAACATCATTGATTTGTACGAGTATCTCTGAATAAAGCCACAGAATTAAATCTGTCATATATTGTTTGTTTTGCTTATTTTAGTTTTATAGTTGTAATAATATTTTATAAGAGCAACTTTCAATTGCAGTAGTAAGAAGGGTAATTCATGTACTATTCTTACTAGTTGGTAGTTAATCTGGTAATACATGGTATTTTAGACCTTATTTCATAAGTAATAAAATCTACTTAATATTTATTTATTTCATAACAGGCGAGCAGCTCCAAGCTGATGTGCCTATATCATATTGTGTTGAATTCATTAATTGTCCAATGCATTGCACAAGGTTTGCAAGAGACAGTTGATTGTCATATAGTCATTTATCCAATTTCAGGAGACATACAATCTGACACAATAAAAGAAAAATTTGCTGGACCCATTAATTTGACTGTTTGTTTGTACACAATGTGTATGAACAGGATCTGACTACTGAGACATCACTGCCCGTTTTATATACATATAAGACAAACACCTGTTTGTTTGTACACAATGTGTATGAACAGGATCTGACTACTGAGACATCACTGCCCGTTTTATATACATATAAGACAAACACCTGTTTGTTTGTACACAATGTGTATGAACAGGATCTGACTACTGAGACATCACTGCCCGTTTTATATACATATAAGACAAACACCTGTTTGTTTGTACACAATGTGTATGAACAGGATCTGACTACTGAGACATCACTGCCCGTTTTATATACATATAAGACAAACACCTGTTTGATTTTATTTAACATTATATGTGATGGTTGGAATGGTCCAACAACTATAGTTTTGATCGCGTTTGGTGAACTTCATCAGGGATCAAATGAGTTGTTTGTGTCAACAACAACTCACTGTTCACTGTCCTTCCAATAAAAAAAGGTGAAATGTATATATAGATAGCCAAGGCTAAACTTCTGTTTAAACTTCTAATACTCTAGTGCTCCTTTCCATAAATAAAATCACTAGATCAACATCATGTAATTATACACAAATGTACATGTAATTATATAAACAACATGTAAGTAGGTACGTCAGTACGTACTCCCTTACAGGATAATGCTGTGTTCTCCATTGTATGTAGTATCAAGAAGTCTTTATTATTTATTTACCAGTTCAATGAACTTAAAATGCACTTTCTACTGCATACAGCAAACCCATTCTCTGATCTCAGATCTCTTTCTGACTGAGTTGGTTTGAGTATTTACGTGTTGCTTTGTCAGTAGTTGTAGGTAGTGAGGAGTAGTGTAGTGTGGGTACTCACTGTTGAAGGCGGCCAGCTTCCTGGTGGAGCCGAGGCGCTTCATGGGCGTGCGCGGCTCCAGGTCGCGCTCGTCCAGCAGCGGCTCCTCGACCGCCGCGGCCGGCTCCTCGGCGCTCGCCATCTCTCACTCGCGGGTTCACCAGCGCGCATCCATCACTCTACACCGCCACTCATAACACTCCGACCACTTGCAGAAGCACCACCGTCACCGCAGTTCCAATATGAGCGGTATTCGATTACGATTCTAGCGCGCCGTGTTCGCAATAAAAATAACGTTCTCGCGTCGTTAGACGCCACTTCGCTTTCGAGATTGTGGACTTTTATAACTGACTGCACAACTATTAAGAACACCAAATACTTCCTAGTAATGCAATATTTCTATGTAGTAACAACTTTAACTAAATATTCAACGATGCCTCGATATAAAATATTTTAAATGCAAAGTTCAGTGAAGAGCACCAGCTTTGTTTGGCTTGAAAAATACACTACCAGTGTTGCCAAATGACAACTTATGTCAAGTGCTAAGAAATAGCGACAGTGGATATTTCTGATTCTTATCACTGGCGATGTCTATTTGTTTTACATTAGTCAGTGTTTCGGGTGCCATAAACTAAGGAATGTTTAGTATTCATGTTTATTAATTTATAGCTCAGGAAAAGGCAGGAACACGAAATTTACCATTTAATTCATAGGTAAATGTAAAGACGTTTACATTTACCTATGTAAACGTCTTACGTTTTTTTATATTTCTAACGCCAAACAAAGGGCAAAACTGTTGAAATTCGGCTATATATTTAACATCTATGTACAGTTTCGTCAATAAAGCTTCTGATTCTGAATATGAATTAGGCATAATTCAAGTAGCTTATTATGGTAAAAGCTGGTATTACTTGTAACTTTTTTTCGTAGTTATGACTTTGTAGGGGAAATATATTTTTCTTCAATAATCAGAATCGTAAATTGCTTTTCTGACTCTAAAATCACAAATATCTGACTATTGAATAATGTGATTTAACGGCTTGCTTTGGAAAAAAACCAGAGAATGTTCGACTCTTAGATGATTTTCTAAGGTTGGACTCGTTTTTATTCTTCTGAGACAGACAAGACAACTAACGCTTAAAATCTCATAATGGCCGAAAAAGTATTGAGAGTGGATAGGGCTGAGGAGCGGTGATTCCGTTCGTACTAAGGACATATTTTTTAATCTACCTACCTGGTAGATCAACGATCTTATTAATAAACGCGTCTTAAACGTCTTTTGTCTTGTTTTGACACGTGAAGTTCTCCATCGGATAAAACTAGACAAAAGACGTTTAAAGTCAAGACGCTTTTATTAATAAGACCGTCTCTTATTTGAATTGTTTTACAATTATTTCTGAATAGTGTCAAAATGAACATTGAACTAAATACTAACCCTGACCTATTCTTTCTGTAAACGGTCTTTTTATTGTGTATTTTTTTATAAGTAATTTATTAAACCGACTGATCCCCGGATGTCCATCTCGGAAAGTTGGCTTGGTAGTAATAAAAAAGAACATGTGTAGTAAAACAGATTTATTCATTACTTATCTCAAAAGTAATATTCGTTAAGTATTTACATAACATTGTTTCATGTAAGTGGTCAGGCGGGCGGGGGCGGGGGCGCTCACGTGTAGAGCCGGAGCAGCGAGTCTGCGCCGGCGGCCAGCAGCCAGGGCTGCGTGGGGTGCCAGGCGAGCGCCAGCGTGCACAGCTGCTGGCGGCGCTCGCCCGCCGGCAGCTGCTTCAGCGGAACTATCAGCGGGTTCTGTAGCAGGTCGCTGGAACATTACACATAACTCACTTTATGTCACCTAACAAAGGTTAACAAATAAGGTATGCATATTTTTTTATTTTAATTCGAATACAAAATCAAAACCATTAGAAAATCAAGGAAAGAGTAGTTTTTATTTCTTCTAGCAACGAGAGATAGAGAGTGAGAGAGAAGTTTCTAGTGGCTTCTGCATAAATGTGTGGAATAAAATCTGATAACTTTATTTGCATTGGGGACATAATCTTGAAATAGTTTTAGAATTTCTATACAATATTTTAAATAGAATAAATCGGTGTGTGAGTGCAGACTCACTTGTAGACCATCCCGTGCGTGACGACTATGTAGGGGTCGTCCCCGGCGGAGGCGAGCAGCGGATACCGCGGGTGGAAGGCGAGCGCGCGCACCGCGGAGCCGTGCAGCCGCAGCGAGCGGTAGGGGCGCGCCGACAGCTCCAGGTCGAACCACGCCAGCCGGCGGTCGAACGAGCCCGCCACCAGGTGGTCGCCGGACGGGTGCGGCGCCACGCTCGACACCCACTGCACGCCGGGGGACAGCTTGCGCGACAGCTCTTGCTTCACCAGGTCGTAGACGCGCACGGCGCGCTGCGTCGCCACGAACAGCTGCGGCCGCGTGGGGTGGAAGTGCGCGCACTGCACCAGCCCCGGCGCGCGCTGGAAGGGCAGCTGCGAGCGCCGCCGCGACACCTGGTGCACCAGCACGCTGCGCGACAGGCCCTCGCGCACCGTGCAGCAGATGTAGTCGCCGCGCCCGTGCCACGACAACTGACCGTCCGACCAAACATTATCGCATACAACTCCATCATATTATGTAACAATTGACGTACATTTCACATTTCTGACCTTCATGTTTAATACGATATAATGGAAACAAGTAATTTTATTCAGAATGTTACGTTACAATAAAAACTACGTTTACAGATATTTTTAACAATACAACTAAGTTCAGCATAATGTTATTCTCGTCAAAAGTAAAAAATGATGTCATTAATTATCTGTATTTGGCATCTGAAGGTCTTAACATAAATACGAGATTTTTTTTATAAGTTTTTTGTAAATAACTCAACAAGTGGATATAACAATCTAGAATGTTTAGTATAAACTCTCGCGTTATCTCGTTAGTTAACAAATGAAATGTAGTGAACAGTAGAGTACTGACGTGCACGAGCGGCTTGAAGTGCGTGACGCAGACGCGCACGCCGCGCTCCCACTGCTCCGCACTCACCGCCTCCCACTTCACTGCGCTGTTGGTGCGCTCGTCCACTACGAACATTTATTTGTACATTAAAAAACCAATCTTCACTGTAATACTGGGAAGAGTTTGTTGAAATATGTTCTAGGGAATATCGGGATTCGGGAGCGAAGATCAACACAGACTGATGATTCTGTGACAACTGATATATTTTATAAACTTAACTTTGCTTTGAAAGACAGTCACTCTCAAACAACATATAAATTACGGTTAATTTCTAAGACTGCTGTGCTTGTTCCCACTTGATCTTACCAACTAACTAAGAAATACAAACAGTGGGTTGCAGCCGGAGTACGAGTAATTGATTTCAACTGGATGCCTCTTCTCATTACTTGCAGACACGTGGCATTAACACAAAGAACGAAGTGATCCTATAAGGGTTTCTACTGGGGAAGTGTCGATGAGGTGTCATTGTAGTGACTGGAGCGAGAGGTGGTGTACTGACTGACGATGTCCCTGTGGGGCGGCGCCTCCTCCAGCAGGTCGTCAGTGCGCTGCGCCACGCGGTGCGCGCCGATGTCCGCGCCGGGGTTCACCAGCAGCAGGCGGTGTCCGGCCGCCGCCGCCACCAGGCTGAGCCCCCGCGCCGGGGTCCACGCCACGCACACCACGGGCTCCTCCAGCTGCACCGTGCGCAGGCACCGCCCGCTGCTCACCTGGGACATCACACACTACAGCGACCCAACGGTCTGAGACGGCACACTCTAACAATATTATTGGGTACCCTAATTCAGTACTGTGATCATATGATGGCGCTTAGTCAGATGACATAAAATTTCAAAAGGAAATACTCTATAAATATGAACATGGTGGAGATGCTGGGTAATAGATCCAGGACTTTCAGAAACAAAGCAGAGTGGATAAGAAAGGTTTTGTACCAGAGTCAATGTCCTAGAATGAGCTCAGAACATACTCAATCTGTACACATAACGTAGAAGCGCGAGTTACCTCCCATATCCTGAGAGTGCCGTCCTCCCCGCCGGAGGCCGCGTACTGTCCGCTGGGCTCGAAGCTGACGGAGCGCACCAGCCCCGAGTGTCCGCGGAACAGCAGCACTTGCGCCGTGGGGAAAGGCTGCAGGTGGCGCGGGGACGGCAGCTTGGGCACCAACTCGTCCGCCGTGATCGTCAGCTGCACGACATGTACACATTATAATGAGTCGTCACAGAGTAAAGGTCGAGGAGTCCTGCAGTCGGGGGGCGGTACTCACCCGCATCTTGATGGCTCTGGGCGCGAGGTAGAGGTCGAGACAGCGCAGGAAGCGCTCGCGCGTGAACCGCTCGTAGGCGGGCACGGCGCGCAGGCTCGAGTACTTGGTCGGCAGGAAGGTGTACTTGCGCTTCCACGGCGTCTCGCTCAACTTCTCCCACTCTTTCATCTGCACGCGACATATACTACTTGAACCAATGTGGCAGCTGATTGTGCATCAGTGGTCAGCAGGAGTTCACATCGTTAAGCTCTTGTACAAATGATATATCATGGAGCTTGCCATGAGGTCTATTACAAACTGAAACTGCTCGAAAGATATGGGACTGTCATTGGATATTGAAGCAACAAGATTAAAGGCAACGTGACGAAGAAAATTGAGCGCCTGTGTACTTCTCACTGAGAAAGGAACTATCGTGTGACAACTGCGCCATCCCGTAGGTACATATCGTTCAACGAAGTGTCAAAGAACATGGTCAGGGAGTACAGTCGAGGTGTTTCGCTCGAGTAGTGTGGAGCTGTACCTCCTTGTTGTCGAGCAGGTACTCCGGCGGCGGGTTGTAGCTCTCTGCGTGCGCGGGCAGCGGGCGGCGCGGCGCCGGGATGTGCTTGTGCACGCCACGCGCGCGCGCCTCCTCCTCCTCCGTGCCCGTGGAGCCCCACAGGTTGTAGAACTTCTTCTCCTGGTAACACAAGTCAGATAAGTAGGGCTATATGTCAGACGAGGTCAGCGTGTCGTGCGCTAGGTACCTTGTTCTGCCTGCGTTCCTGCGCTAGTTGCTTGCGCGTCTTGATCCAGCCCATGCGCAGCGCGTGCACGATGCGCGCGATCTGCCGCTGCTCTCCGCGGGACGGTAGAAAGGAGCGCTTGTGCTCCGGGAAAGCCCGCAGCGGAGTCGCCAGCTCCACGCTCGAGAACCACTCGATCCAAGGCTGACCAACACATACACTGTTATGTTATGACGCTGACTAGTGTCTCTGAGCCACACAGTACACGTCGCCAGTCTGTCTTAGTATAGCTTAAAACAGTAATTTTCTACTATTGACTCCATAGAGTAATGGATGAATGTGGAAAACATTTTGTTCATGCTTTGTGCTCGTACAGTGATGTATTTATTTAAAAGTTTCATAAATTCTACTCATACGTTTGTGTGAAAGGAAGCCAACAGTTACAATTTACTATAAAAGAGTTATTTAAAACAGTAAGAAAGTACCTGCATGTAATACAACAGTACCTGCATGTAATACAACAGTACCTGCATGTAATACAACAGTACCTGCATGTAATACAACAGTACCTGCATGTAATACAACAGTACCTGCATGTAATACAACAGTACCTGCATGTAATACAACAGTACCTGCATGTAATACAACAGTACCTGCATGTAATACAACAGTATCTACATGTAATACAACAGTACCTGCATGTAATACAACAGTACCTGCGTGTAATACAACAGTACCTGCGTGTAATACAACAGTACCTGCATGTAATACAACAGTACCTGCATGTAATACAACAGTACCTGCATGTAATACAACAGTACCTGCATGTAATACAACAGTACCTGCATGTAATACAACAGTACCTGCGTGTAATACAACAGTACCTGCGTGTAATACAACAGTTAATTTTATTAAGATTGTTGATGCTGATATATTCATTGATGAAATAGAATATACCTGTATTTTTTTAATAACTAATGTACCTTGTACTCGTCGTGGTTGGGGTCAGGCAGCTGTCCAGAGCGCAGGCGGTGGATGAGCTCCAGGTCCTCGGTGGAGAGCACCACGTCCTGTCCCGTACCTGGGTCGCGCACCGTGCGCCAGAACTCAGGATCCTCACACTTCCTGCAACACACTTAACATTCACTACTGATAGTTTACCTGTGACTGAACATCGGAATATATCGACAAGCTCTTGGCTGACTCAACTCATTACAACTTTCTTAAATACTGCCATAATATATTGTACATACACTCAAATATCAATTAAATACACCTAAAAACAAGTACTCTATCAACAATATACAAAACTCGTAGATGTTGTAAGAGCACTGACTAGATATTGTTATGTCCTTGCCGTGTGTCTCTCAGTAGTAGTGTGCAGTGAGCCTATTTTATATTGCACAGAAAAAAGGAGGTGTCAGATTGATTTCAAATGCATGTGGCTATGGGATTAATCTGATACCTTATATGATATGATACTCTTTATAATTTGTAACCATCTTTAGTTTTTAGTGGCACAGGGGTATACTCGTATGAAGGAGTGGAGTGTGAGCACGGGCAGTCAGTTATTCGGATGCTATAACCGGGAACAGTTCAAGTGCAAACTAAGTGTGAATCCAAGTGCTCAGTTCAGTGTGATTGTGAGTGAAAGTGTTAAGTGAAGTTGTTGTGAGTTAGTTATTGAGTGTTGTGAGTAATAAATGGTCACTAGTGTGAATTGGCATTGTTGTAGGTATGTTTGTGCTAAACCCATAGCTTGTAGCAATATTGCATACTGACTTTAGGAACTCATCGATCTGATCTCTTTGCGGTGGCTTCATGATTTTGTGTCCGTCGAGGTTGTATCCAATGTGTGGGTATTCATTGTACCACCACATGGGCACCTCCCCCACTGTGTTCTGTCGCTCCTCTTCATCCGATGTGTCTCCCGACTCATACTCATCTAAAACACATCTATTTGTTATCATCACATTGTTATGTTCCACGTGTACAAAGTAGTACTTAAGATTATGCACACAAATGTTTGACCTGTCCGGGGATCGAACCCGGGACCAGAAGGGCAGAAGGCAGGGTTGCTTCCGACTGCGCCCACCGGCCAGTCAAGTCAATAACCTGATATCTAATGTTATGGTAACAAAAACAATTTTATAAAATGAGTATGAATTATAATCACCCTTCTGTGCGACAGGATGTGTTGTGACGGCAGCTTTCTTTATAGAATCTGTTAATCTGTCAATGCTGGTTGTTGTATCTACTTTGTTGATTTTACTTGATTTTTGTTTCCTTAATTTTTGTTTGTGTTTTTTGTCAGTTTTGGTTTCTGAGTCGCTGCCACTAGAGTGTGTATGTCCGATGCCAGATTCTACTTCACTTTCTGCATCACCAACTTGTATTCTTCCATCACTAGCTTCTTCTTCTCCTTCATCACTTGCTTCACCTGAGCCATCCTCTTCACTGTCATCTTCTTCATTTGTACTATCTTCATCTTCAGAATCAGTGAGCTCCTACAATTATTACAATAATAAACAGGGGAATTACATTATTGAGAAAATAACACTTATAAACTATAATATAACATTTTAGTAATACTCAATTGATACATTTTAGAGAAAAGCAAAAAAAAAGCTTACTGATGATTCATCAGAAGCCTGGCCTGCTTGCTCGTCATCGCCTAGAGTGCTGTCAGCGTCGTCTCCGAACAACACCTCCTGAAATACCAACATTATAATATTATTCAGGTTATTTGCAATGATGTATGCAATAAGGCAGCGAATTAACAACTTACATCTTGTTCTTGATCGGAGTGTTGGGCCTCTTCCTCAGGCTCGGAGTCGGTGTCGTGACCGTCGAGGTTCAGCTCGGAGGGGAATAGTGCACCCTCTTCACCGGATTCACTCTACAACATAATGAAAAACAGATTCGGCAAATCGTTTTCGATGTAAACAATGCAAAATTGTTATTACATACCTCATTGTCTGAAGGCACCTTCTCGGCGGTTTTTTTAGTATCTATCTTTCGTTTCAATAAACCTGCACGAAATGGAGGCATTTCTACTTTTTTCGCATTATTTCCTTTGAAACACGAAGTTAAAAAATACACACGTGCCGATCTCGTACAAAACTGCAACAAGAATCAGTTGTCATTTGACTGACAGTGACATTGACCTATCTCACCTATCTTTTTTTCCTGATATATGGCACCTTACGATTTGTATATTTGCCGGCGTCAGGTTTACCCATTTTCATGTTATGAATGAATCAAGTTAAGTCAAATATCAAGTAATAAGTCATCATGGTAAAGTGACTAAACATGACTCACAATGTACCCTCGTAAAGCGGTGGAGACTACCAGGGTTACGATGGAGATTTCCCGCAAACACAAAAACCACATTATTCCGTCTTTACATATATCGCTTGTCCACACTTGTGCACATAAACAATACGTTAATGGTTAAAAAATCACTAAAACTTGCAGAATATTTAGTTTTGCAATAAATATGTACACAATCAGAGGCTATTTTTAAGTGAACGCGGGAAATACCCCCTATGTTCTTATTACTGTCAATTAGTGTCAATCATGTCAACTTGTCAATTCTGATTTTTAGGTTAGGATAATTATTAAACACAGAAGATAGATAGATAGACATAAAACAAAAGATATTTTCGTTAAATTTCTTTTGGAGCGGCTGTGTTAGTTAATAAATGTCGGAAATGAACTAGAACTGTTGGATCCTTCGTAATTTAGCCAGTTATCTAACCCGTCGTTTAGTGCAATGTTTCGTCGGTTTATAAAGGCTTTCGAGCCGGTTAAAATTCAATTGGTGCGTTTTGGGACTAATCTTTTTCTTCTAGTTATTAATTATACAAATATAATATAACTGAGCACTGTTGTCGAAACACCATTCGGAAAAGACATATTATCTAGTGTCACGTATTGTTCCTGTTATGTATGTGCATCATGATTAAAAACATTTTGTTCTAGGTGCGCGCTGCGGGTGGCAATGGGTCGCCGGGTGCAGGAAGTCTCTTCCAACAGAACTGTGTGAGTAAGGAGCAGCAACTGTCGGAGGCGCTGCGCCGTGCGCTGCCTGGCATCACCTACCTGAGCGTGCAGGACATCTCCGGGGGCTGTGGAGCAATGTTTGAGGTAACCAGTGCTCTGGTACTGGTACACTAATTGTCTGTGGCCCTATATAGAGCATGCATAGTCTGGAATACACTCATTTACAGTTAATGAATCTTCAGCAGCATTAAAATTGATGATTTTTATTTCAGGTTAGTGTTGAAGCTAAAGAATTTGTGGGCTTGAATCGAGTGAAACAGCATCGCTTAGTAACAGAGTCACTCAAGAGTGAAATAGCAGAGATGCACGGTATCCGCATCCACACCACCCCTACTCCTGATGCAGGTGGAAAACAACAGTGATATTCATTGTTTGTAAATACATTATATAGAATAATATTTTAGCCATAGTTTTTAATTGTTCTGTTGTCTTCTGTAAAAAGGTAGTGATCTGTTAAGTTTTGTTTCAAAGAAACAATGTTGCTATGAATTTTATGGTGTTGTTTTATTATTATCACAAAATTGCATGTTATAATAAATAATACAGTTAAGATGGGAATTGCAAGTGACATTTCCACATACATTATTAATGTGAAAGTGTGTTTGTTTTTCCATCTTGTCAGTCACTGAGTGGTGGGTGGACCCTTGGATGGGCCTAATGCTTTCCACAGATAGTTTCAGGTCAGGGGGGTGCCAATGGCAACTTTTTTCCCAGGAAACTATATCAGATCATCTATAATTGAACATCTCAGGAGCGTTCCTATTGTAGATAAATGTAAAAAAAAATATTTGATCTGTGGCTTTCAAAATTGGATTTAGTGGTTGACACTTGTTTCTTTCTTTTAATTCAAAATGGCGCTCAACCTAAGTGTCAAAATTCATCCCGTGGTTTTATTTCAAATTGTTGATGCTTACGAGCGTCGAAATGCTGATTCACATAGAGTTATTGGCACTTTACTGGGTAAGTCATGAAGTTACGTGCTCCAAGACCTAGAGTTCCTATTTACTAAAATACATTTGCGAAAGTTATATTTCTCTTTTCGCGCTTCCGAAGTAGAAGAAGAATTGCCCGTATAAGGAAGGCAAGAATCTTTCGTCTATTATTTTACACAATCATATAATATTCGTATCCCACAATGTGTAGTAGTATAGAAGCGGTGTTTTGCATAAAAAAATTTTGAGGTTATGTTTTGATGTCGTTGACTAAGTCGCGAGCGGTTGTTGCAGGCACCTCTGACAAAGGCGTGGTGGAGGTAACCAATTGCTTCTGCGTGCCGCACAAGGAACATGCTGACCAAGTTGAGGCAGAGCTCAACTATGCGCTGGACGTGTACGAGCTTAACCGCAGGGTGAATGCCTCTGAAAGTATTGTTGGTGAGTGAAGTGATCCAAACACTAGTTTACCTAGATTCATTTGTATCATGTCTAGCATGTAACTCATTATTTAAACATCATTGTATTTGTTTTGCAGTCAAACTACTCAAATCTTTTCTATTGATGGTTATTGCTGAGCCCTTGTTACATTATATAATAGTAGCCAGTTACCTGCTGCATTGCTTAATCTAAAATGAAATAGAAAATCACAATTTGATGTCTTTTGGGGCTGAATTTCCAAAAATCTTCTCCATACAGATTCACCTTTAGGCTCTGAGTCAATTCTTAGTAGATGTCAGTCAGTCAGGATTTATTTTTCTACATATTAAGTATTATTTTTTGGTTCTATCTCTGGACGAGATAAAAAAATTTACTCAAATGTTTTTTAATATATTCTTAATATGAAAGAGAATGAATACTAATAACAGGTTGTCTGGTAGAGATTGTCTTTTAGCACTAAGACTGCCTCTTGTGCCTGTTTTCAGTTGTATTTATATGTTGAGTTGTATTTATTCTATTTTTGAAGTGATTTTTGTGTATTGCAATGTAATAAGTTATTAAAATTATACTAAATAACATAGTTATGAAGAAGGTAATTTGTATAAGCTATTGCATTTTAGTTTGCAACAAAGTGAGAGTATGTTGTGTGTATGTGGTACTTCTGCACACAGGGTTCAGAGGGTATGATATGTGCAGGTTGGTGGGCTACGGGCAACGAGGTGACCAACCACTCATCTGTGATCCACGAGTACTACGCGCGCGAGTGCCGCGAGCCGGTGCACGTGACGCTGGACACGGGGCTGGCCGGCGCGCGTATGGGGCTCCGCGCCTACACCTGCGTGCCGGTAGGCGTGCCCGGAGGCAAGCACGGCTGCATGTTCACACCCATCAACGTGCAGCTCACTTGCTACGAGCCCGAGGTACTCTATACATACTCACCTACGTTACTCTTAGTTTTAATGATGGATTACTTCAATATGTTTAAGAAGATGGGTTTTCACGCATGCCTGATTGTCGGAAAGGTCCAACTATAGTTTCATTCACATTTGGTGGTCTTTATCTATAGTGTTAACTATAATGAACACTGTCAATGCTTTTCACAGCTTAATGATATGAGGGTCTATTACTTATGAATGTTCTGTGATTATTTGTATAGTAGATGCCAAGGAGAAGGCAGCTAGCTAGCAGACAGGACAGTGCTTCTCAACACCTATATATATATCTATACATACATATTTTAAAACTGTAGAGGTCAAATTTCTGTACAATAAAAAAAAATGCTAAGAGCTGTGTCAGAGAATATCAGAAGTAAAAAATATGAAATATTTGTTTGTTTCTCTGTTATTCTTGTTCTCTGTCTACAGGTTACTTTCCTAAACAACTGCACTGATTAAATTTAGTGTAGTGGTAGCTTATATCCTATATGTTAACCGGGGGTCAACATATAGGATACTTTTGATCCTGGTAAATTAAAGAGAAGAAAAAATAATACCCCACAGAGGAAATTGTGGGTATCAGCTAGTATTGTATATTCCAATAATGTTGTGAACAAGAATGTGATGAGATACGTGTTGCGTGGTTGCAGGTGGTGGGGCTGGGTCTGTGCCAGAAGACGATGGGCGGCGGCGGGCGCTCGCGGCAGGTGCAGCCGCTGGCAGACCTCGCGCAGATCTGCGACGCTGCAGGCCGCCTCTCCTCGCTGCTCGACCAGGTCTCTACACCACACAATACTTACATATCAATATTATCTCATGCAAACCTTAAAGGACAATTTTGTGCAATGTATTGGACTATTAATGAATTGAACACTATATGATATATGCACATCAGCTTGAAGCTCGCCTATTGTTAAAAAAGTAAATAAATAAATATTTTATTATAGAGTTGACTTTATGCACATCTAAATTAGTTGACTGATTTCACTGTAAACATTTTTCAGTCAAGTTTTACATTCTGAAGTATTCAGCGTGTCTGCTGATGAGTTAACACATTTAGTTAGTGAGATCCCCCGGGGAGCCGAGCTGTAGTGGTGTCGTGTGTTGTGCAGGTGCTGGTGTACGTGGAGGAGGTGGTCTCCGGCCGCACGGTGGGGCGCGCGGAGGCAGGCCGCGCGCTGCTCGAGCTGGTGCACTCGGTGCCCAACCTGGCTGCTAACACATTCGCAGACGCATTCGCTAACGGAGTCAAGGACCTGCTCATGGTGAGAACCCCCGCCTCGCTCTCCCCACACACACATACATATTTGTGTCTAAAGATAATGATTCATACTCGTGTATCTGCAGGTGGTGACTCTCGCGCAACTCATCAAGACTCAGCTGCAGCTCAACGAGAAGCTCACGCTGCTCACGTCGCAGTGAACTCACTCGTCACTCCCTGAGTTCGTGTCTCACAGTTTGTTGATATAACTATTCGCATTCCATCGCTAGATGTACATCGCTACACGTACGTACAGGATATTGTATCTGATTGTATTGTTGTAAAAATAAAAGATAATACTTTATAATTACATTCTTTTATTTATCACATATTTATTTACTTTCACAATGTGCATTATTAAAATATGACAAATTTAAACATTATTTGGTAAACAGTTACAGTATATATACAATAACCTACAAATATAATCATTATTACAACTGAATTTAAAACTATCATAACCACAATGTACTGTTGTCAATAAGTGTAAGTAGTGAACAGAGTGTTGTGTTGTGTGGTGAGGCAGGGAGGTCAGTGTGTGAGGGTGTACCGGTCGGGAGGCTCGAGCCGGCGCGCCCTGTGGCAGCGCCACACCCAGGCGCAGTGCACGCGCCCGCGCCCCGCGCCGCTGGAGTCGCACACCACGTAGTCCACTTGGTTCCCACCGTCCTGAACAACACAACTCATGTTCGAACTGTTGAGTATATCCGAACAACTTACTTAAATGACATTAACTATTAGGTGTATTCGAACGCCTTGCATACAGCGCCCCTAGTGTCTATTGGTGCAACTAATATATTATAACCTGATTTCTCCATTTTGTCATTCATAGTGTATGTTGAATATAAGTGAGTAAAAGTAGTACGTGTTGTATAATTTACAAGAATAATCCCTGGATCCCTACAAACGCTTCCACTTCGCAATATAATGGGAGATAAGGATACACTCCCGCGATTAAACGAGAAAACCAACTTCAGTAATTGGAAATTTAGATTGTGCTTAATATTGGAAGAAAAAGGCGTGAGCTACACGCTATCAGAAAACGTCGAAGATGGCGGCCAAGCTAAGTACTTGAAAGATGATGCGAAGGCACGATCAATTATAGTTCAATGCCTTAGCGACAAACATTTAGAAATAATCAAAGCATGCGCAACTTCAAGAGAAATGCTGAATAAGCTTGGAGAAACATTTGAAAGAAGGAGTATTTTAAACAAACTACATTTAAAGAAAAAATTGATTACGATGAAATGCGGTCAGTCTGAAAAATTGCAAGATTTTTTTTCCAGATTTGACGCTGCTGTGAGTGAAGTTAAAGCAACAGGATGCGAAATGTTTGAAGAAGATATAATTTGCCAGTTGCTTACGGCCATGCCGTCCACGTATGAACACATTATAACCTCAATTGAAACCATTTTTACAGACAAAACAATATCTTTGGAATTTACTAAAGCCAGACTGCTGGATGCAGAAATTAAAGTGAACCATTCCCGAAGTGAGCCGACAATAGCAGCATCATTCATCTGTTACTCATGTCGAATGCCAGGACACAAAGCTTCAAATTGTGCACAACAGCGGCAATGGATTGGAAATCATGGACCAAGGCAATCATTTCAAGGTCGAGGCCAATCATACAGCTCTGGACGAGGCCATAATACTTTCAATGGACGAGGACAAGGACGCGGGCAGATATGTCAAGGGCAAGGAGAATTTCAATATCAAAGTGGGCGGACATACAGAGGACGAGGAAGCGGCAGAAGCAGGTATCGAGGTCAGAACCAGGGCCATCATTATGGCCATGCAGCAGAAGAAGTTAGTGAGTATGAGATGTTGTTTACTGCGTTTAGTGTGAATAGTGAAGGAAAAGATATATCAAAAGGTGACATTCGATTTGTTGTTGACTCGGGAGCAACAGAGCACCTAATTAAAAGTGAATATTTATTGTGTGCTACAGATGTAGAAAATTTAGATAGTGAAACTAAGATTTATGTGGCAAATGGACAGTACTTAACAGCTAATAAACGAGGTAACCTTTTTGTTCAACAAAATGGTATAAATATCAAAATAAATGGTCTATTTGTAGAAGGCTTGTCACACAATCTTTTGTCAGTACAAAAATTAATTGAAAATAAACTCAGTGTAAAATTTTCTAACAACTCTGTTAAGATTTATAACAATTTGTATGAAATATGTGGACACATGACTGGAAAACTTTACACTATGGATTTGAAACTTAAATCACATAGATGTTTCTCAACTTCTCATAGTAATGACTTGTGGCATCAAAGGTTAGGTCATGCCAACAGGAAGCACTTAGCGATTCTAAAGCTGCCCTACTCTAACACTCCATGTGGACCATGTATGGAAGGTAAGTCTACACGTCTACCCTTTAAACAGGTGAGCCAGCCGAGATCCAGCTATATAGGTGAATTATTACACACGGATCTATCTGGACCAGTAAAAACTCCTACAAAAGAAGGTGAGGTTTACTTTCATTCTATAATAGATGATTACAGTCATTTTTGTGTTGTATATTTATTAAAAAAGAAGAGCGAAGCCGCAGAAAATATTATAAAATATATACAGTTTTTAGAAACACAAACAGGAAACAATACAAGAAAAGTAAGATGTGACAATGGAGGAGAGTTTAAAAATCAAATTTTAATAGAATACTGCTTGAAAAGGGGTATAGACTTGCAATTTACAAATGCCTACTCACCACAGTCAAATGGTGTCGCTGAACGGATGAATCGCACTATTTATAACAAAGCGAGAACACTCATGATTGAAACTGAACTGCCAAAGCATCTATGGGGTGAAGCTGTGAGATGCGCTGTTTACCAAATAAATAGATGTCCTTCATCAGCTATAAATTTTAAAATTCCTGCTGAAATAAGATATGGAGACAGCAATTTATCAAAACTTAAAGTTTTTGGGTCAAAAGCATGGGTAGTACAGTTACCTAAACAAAATAAATTTGAAAAGCGAGCAAGGGAGATGAGATTTGTGGGGTACACAGTAAATGGTTATAGGCTTTGGGACCCTGAAACTGATAAAGTCATATGTTCAAGGGATGTAAGATTTGATGAAAACCAAATAAAATATAAAATAGGAAAAGAAGATTTTGAAAATTTATCAAAATATCAATCAAATACTGATGATGATCAGACAAGCGGAGACTTTAACCAAGATGAACAAATTAACAGGGAAACAGACATATATGTAAAAAGATGCTTTGAAGAAAGTCAAATGGAAATAGAAGATGAAGAGGAAGAGTTAAATAATAATGAAGAAGAAGAACAACAAATGACAACACAAAAACACACAACAAGGTCAGGAAGAGAAGTAAGACAGCCAGCACGTTTTCTAAATTATAATGCAGAGCACAATATTAATGTTGCTTATTGCTTATTGACAGGAGAACCACAAAACTTTGAAGAAGCTATTGTAAATAAAGAATGGAAAGAAGCTATTGATAAAGAATTAAATGCACATAAACGATTAGAAACTTGGAGTGAAGCTACTTTACCAGAAGGTGTTAAGGCTATAGACACCAAATGGATTTTCAGACAAAAACAAGATGGGATCAAAAAGGCTAGAATTGTTGCCAGAGGATATCAACAAAATAGACAAGAACAGACATACTATTCACCAGTAGCAAGAATGTCAACTATTAGAACCTTATTAAGTTATGCGGTACAAGAAAATCTTAAACTCAGACAACTTGATGTACCAACTGCATTTTTGAACGGACGATTGGAGGGTGATATCTACATAAAATGTCCAAAGGGCTTAAACCTAAAGAAAGGAAATGTACTAAAATTAAACAAGGCTCTGTACGGATTAAAAGAGGCACCGAAATGTTGGAATTTAAGATTCCACCAATTTATGATAGAAAATGGATTTGAACAATCAAAGCATGATTTTTGTCTTTACAAAAACAAAAACACAAGACTACTAATATTCGTGGATGATATTCTAATACTGGGAGAAGAAAAAGAAATATTAGAGAAACTGAAAAAGGAATTTAAAGTAAAAGATCTAGGAGAAGTTCAAGACTACTTAGGATTAGAGATATCTAGAACAAATAATACAATAGTAATTAAACAAAAAAACATAATTCAGAAAACTTTAGAAAAATTTAATATGCAAGAATGCAACGGTGTATCAACACCAATGGAGTCTCACTTTACACCAGAAAATAATGAAGAAGTTATAAATGTACCTTTCAAAGAACTAATTGGATGCTTACTATTTATCTCTTCAAATAGTCGCCCAGATATTTGTTACTCTGTTTCATACTTAAGTAGGTATCTGGACAGACCAACAGCAAGCTTATGGAAAGCAGGTAAGAGGATTCTAAGATATTTAAAGGCTACTGAAGACAAAGGTTTAGTATATTTCGAGAGTAATAGCAACCACTGTTTGCTTGGCTACTCTGATGCAGACTGGGCAGGGGATAAATCAGACCGGAAAAGTACCAGCGGATCTATAATATTTTACAATGGTAATCCAATACATTGGTTTTCTAAGAAGCAGACATCCGTAGCCCTCTCCACCGCAGAAGCTGAGTATGTTGCAGGGGCTGTTGCAGTAAGTGAGCTTATTTATCTTAAAGGCATTTTAACTGATCTGACTATGTCACATACATACAAGAAAATTGTAACTGTATCTTATGTACCATCAGGTGAAAATGTATCTGATATATTCACAAAAGCTCTACCAATGTGTAAACATATGTATTTTTTGGAAAAACTTAAATTGTTGTAAAAAAAAAAAAAAAAAAAAAAAAATTTAAATATATTTAAGTAAAAAATTTCAACAAAAACTTTATCTCTAAAATATAAAACTAAAATGTGTTTAGAGACATTAAACTTAATACTTATTTGTAGTACATTATTATGGTGAACTTTATATAATTATTGTACATTATTGTAACTGTATTGCTGTAAACTAATGAAAGCTTTATTGCTTATTATTTTTTTATTGTTATGAACTAATACTTACTACTAAAATTAGCTACCTATTTGTAATATTAGAAAATAAAATGTAATTAAAACTCCGTGAAACTTAATTCTTAACTAAAACCGTACTAGTTTCTTTCATTAAAAGGACTAAATTGTTTATTAATAATTATATAGAAAATCCTTAAATTATGTCATACTTTACTGATGAATAAAAATGTTAATTAAGTTATCTTAGCTAGAAATGTAACATGAAGGGGCTTAAGAATTTAATCTTTAGCTTTTACTTGAATGTAGCTAGAAAATGCATAATATAAAATTATATACAATGTAGAATCAGAATTTGTCAATTTCTGAACTTATAGTAATAGTCGTATTTTGTAAAAAAATTAAATGGGGTTGAAGTTCTGAAATTGGGGGGGGATGTTGAGTATATCCGAACAACTTACTTAAATGACATTAACTATTAGGTGTATTCGAACGCCTTGCATACAGCGCCCCTAGTGTCTATTGGTGCAACTAATATATTATAACCTGATTTCTCCATTTTGTCATTCATAGTGTATGTTGAATATAAGTGAGTAAAAGTAGTACGTGTTGTATAATTTACAAGAATAATCCCTGGATCCCTACAAAAACACTTACGTATTAAAGGTTGAGGTCGAGTCTTGCGTGACTCGCTTAAACTTTTCATTTCATTACTATTTTAATGTTCCTTCTGTTTTGTCTCTTCTCTCATCGCAAGTTCGACACAGCAGGCAGAATCTCTTATGGGTAATATAAAAAGTAAAATCAAAAAACATTCAACAGCGCCATTTATTGACGGCGACCATTTTGGATTATATATTTATCATAGTGTAGTGTTCTTCTAGTAAAGCCATTTTATTTAGATTAGGATTAGGATAGGATTTTACACGATCATTTGATATACTACTATAACATAGCTTTTCTAAAAATGAAAAAACAAGTAATAAATGTTCAGAAAAAATGGTCGACTTTAGGTATAGAAACTAGTAAGAAAAATGTAGCCAAAATGGAAATCCTTCAAGAGGTTGACCCTAGCGGAACAAGAAAATTAAACATTAAAAGGTATAGAAAAATATTACGTAAAACAATGGTCGTAGCTAAAAAAATACAGTATAGAGATATAATTAAAAAATCAAAAAATCAAATAAAGAATCTTGGAAAATTATAAACGTACAGTCAGGTCAAAATACGCGACGCAATACAAGTAATAGAATAAAATCAGTAAAAACGAAAGTGGAGCAAGTATTACAGAATCTAAAAAAATTGCTACTCTATTTAATAATTTTTTTCGCAACATAGCTCATACGTTAACTTGTAATCTAGAAATTGACGCGGATGATTGCAAAAAGTATTTAGATTACTGTAGTAAACCGTTGACATCTATTTCATTCGGACCAGTAGATTATACTGAGCTCAAAAAGGTAGTAGTTAACATGAAGCAAAAACCTACGTTAGATATTTATGATATGAGTACTAAGACTTTACGGAACCTAATAATAAATAACGATAATTTATATGAATTAATATTAATTGTCTTAAACTCATGTTTAACTGACGGAATATTTCCCGACGTATTGAAACCGGGTAGGGTAATCCCACTTTTTAAAAAAGGGGATATATAGGATATTAGTAATTATAGACCCGTTTGCATTTTGCCAACTTTATCAAAAATTTTAGAAGCTATTATTAAATCGAGAATCGTCAAATACTTTGAA
The DNA here is from genome assembly GCA_947049295.1 of Ligdia adustata. Classification (NCBI taxonomy): domain Eukaryota; kingdom Metazoa; phylum Arthropoda; class Insecta; order Lepidoptera; family Geometridae; genus Ligdia; species Ligdia adustata. The sequence continues at coordinate 13,390,389 of OX346227.1, read as the reverse complement.
GAAAATAATTTATTTACAATGTCACAGTTTGGATTCAGAAAAGGCCGCTCAACAGAAATGGCTATAAGAAAAGTAGTATATTACATTCTAGAATCCTTAGATACGTCAAATAAATGTGCAAGTATCTTTTGTGATCTTTTAAAAGCTTTTGATTGTTTGAGGCACGATATATTGATTTTAAAAATGCAATATTACAGATTTCAAGGTCATGAATTAAATATGATGATAACTTACTTACAGAACCGTAGTCAAGTTGTCTCAATTAATTAAAAAAATTCTACAGAAGGTAGGATGTCAATTGGAGTACCACAGGGCTCTATTTTAGGCCCAGTCTTATTTTTGATATATATTAATGATATTACCAATGCATTGCCAAGTTGAGCTCACATAAATTTATTTGCAGATGACACACATGTAGGTATCAGAGACAAATGTATACTTAATTTAGAAAATAAAGTTAGTATCGTTATGGAATTGTTAAAGGAATGGTTTGACGCAAATGGAATTGTTCTTAACTCTGATAAATCCATCTCTATGCAGTATCAGTCAAAGTTAGGTATTTTCGGGGATTCCATTAGTAAAACAAATGCATTTTTAGGTTATACAATAGATAATACAATTAGCCATAATGCGCACAACGATAAAATTTTCAAGAAAATGGCAAGTGGTAATTAGGCTTTATTTAAACTTAAGCCATTACTAGATAAAAAGTCGCTCATCTCTGTCTATTATGCCTACATGCATTCTATTATAAGATACGCTATTACTGTTTGGGGAAATGCTAAATATAGCATAACAGTCTTAAAATGTCAAAAACAGTCTATAAGAACAATTAACGGTTTGAAAAAACGTAGTCCTGCGAGAAAACACTTTAAAAAAGATAAAATAATGACAGTTATACCACTTTATATTTATAGTTGTTTATTAGAAGTACACGAGGATAGGGAAATACCGGAAAAAAGAATTTCACGCAATAATAAAATAGGGCGAATCCTACCAATAAATAGATTAGCTAAATGTAAGAAGCAGGGGCTTCATACCAAATGTATAATAAATTACCTAATAGTGTAATGGATCTCAATTTTATTACATTCAAACAAAAATTGAAGTATTTTTTTGAAAGCAATCCTTTTTATAAACTCAGCGAATATATGTCAATGCAGCTTGTAGAATCATCGTTCTTGTGTAACGTACAACCATAATAAAATATCACTAATAACTAAACAAAGCAATCATAATGTAAATATTTGTCAAGAGAACTGTTAAACCAAGAACTAATATCAAGTAATCGTATATAAATGAGATTTGTAAGTTAATTTTTTTAAGTAATTATTAATTCAAATGTAATAAGACTTGCCTGTAACTAACGTTATTTAAAGGTCAATAAATATTACTTTACTTTACTTTGATGCGCACATTGAGGGAGCTGTGTCGGTATTCACGTTTACAAGTTATTCTATGTTTATTTATTGTTGAGCTGGATCTATGTATCTATTTCCATTGGCGGAGGATCGCTAGATGTGTATACGAGGTATATCGGTAAAGAGGTAACAGAAGTGCTGGATAGTCAGTCAAGACACGGACCTGCACCACTTGGCCTCCGTAGGCGCGCAGGTAGCGCTCTATGAGCGAGGCGCGCCGCTCCGAGCCAGAACACACGGTGAACGTGCGCCCCGAGAACAGCGCGGGGAGTGCGCCCCCCGGGGGAGCCGGGGAGGACGGGGGGCTCGGGGAGCGCTGCCCCTCCTCGTCCGTGGAGCCGCCGCAGCTATCGGTCTCTACCAACGTCACCGAGTCCTGCAACATTTACTGCATTGCCGTGGAAGATGGACGAGTTGGTAATGGGAGTTTATCATTTCCACCTTACAAATGAAGCATTTAATGTGAGCGCGCGTGGAGCTTCCCATTCATACAGGTTACAGCTTGTATTAGAGTATCGTTGTACTAAACAAAAAGTTTTTTTTTTCAATATGATGTTTTTTTCATGAAGAAATGATGAAAATACTTTTACTTAAATTTTTCCTGTGTATATTGTGAACTAAGTAATGGCTAACCTGTATTCGTTCGTCCTTGAGGAACATGACGTCAGAGCCGGCGGAGAGGTCCCCCGCACGCTCCGGGGAGCCTCCCCCCGCAGGCGAGGGGGTAGCGGGCGGGGCAGTGCGCTGTTTCTTCATGTTGTTTCGTACGCGTTCGATCTCGTCGTCCGTGTCGCACTCTGTGTAGTTACAGACAAGATTACAAAAAAAATGTATAAAATCATAAAGGGCCCGGACCAGAGCGTCTGTGGAGTATTAATATTTAAATAAATAAAAAAGAAGACAACATTACAATGTGTTCCTACATACGAAAAGAACAACGGATATAAGTTGTAGAAAGTGAGTGAGTATGATACCGTCGGCTGTGTGGTCTCCCCCCTCCCCGCTGTCCCACCCGGGTGGAGGCGACACTCTGCGCGCCGGCTCCGTGGCGAACCAGCGCGCGGGCAGGCGGCGGCGGGTGCGCGCCGTGTGCTCCACCCACTCCCCGCGCACCACCACGGCGCGCGCCCCGCGCTCCGCCGCGCGCACCGCACGCAGCTTGGGCGTGTTCGGGAACGCACAGCTGTACACAAATATAGATTCAGAGACAGATTATTATAGTCAGGTTGAAAAACATCCTGATAATAAGCGTTTCATAGTGTCGTACAAATTATCAACAAAATGCGCTTGCAAATATTAAATGGAATCCTAAAGCTACGTGGATATAATCAGGAACATAGTCAACCTTACATCCAGTTCTACATCTTCAACTGAACAAAAAAAGTACAGGTTGAGATAATATTCCAACGAACGTTCCAACAATATAGTTGTCCATGTATGACACGTGTCTTTAATTTTTGTACATCGACCTGTCCCAAAACTGTCAAAAATCACCCTTGTTCATCCGAGCTGGAAATAAAGCCAATGTTTCGAATAACCGGCCCATATCAGTGCTTAAGAGTCTCTTAAAATTATTAGAAAAGTATTGATATATGCTTCTAGTGAACTACTTAGAAAACCATAAAATTATATCAGACAATCAGTTTGACTTTTGCAGAGGAAAATGTACAGAAGACGCTATTCTCGAACATACAAATTCTGTTATTAGGCTCTGAAACTAAGAATAAGGCACTGTATTTTCCTTGACTTACTGAAGGCTTTCGATTCTGTGGATATTCCTACTTTATTTAGAAAGCTGGAGAACATTGGTCAGTCCTGAATATCTTTGAGGCTTATCTAACAGGAAGAAACCAATCTGTTAAAATTGATAGTTTTGTTAGTTTCATTCTACTAATTAACTATGGTGTTTCGCAAGGGAGTGTCTTGGGACCTACACTCTTTATAATTTATATAAATTGCCTATGCACACTTCCTTTTGCCAAATTTCCACATGTGGGGTGCGGGGTCACAGGACCCGCCACCAGCGACAGCGAGCTGCCTACCCACACACACATACACAAGTAGACGAGAGGTGTACTAACATGAGATGCGTGCAGTCTGGTCCCCAGTCCTGCCGGCAGGTGGCGCCGAGTGCGAGCGCGGCGCGGCGTGGGTTCACGTACCCGCTCAGCACGAACACCACGTCACGGAGCAGCAGGTACGGGGACGAGCTCACAGGACCCGCTACCAGCGACAGCGAGCTGCCTAACCACACACACACATACACAAGTAGACGAGAGGTGTACTAACATGAGATGCGTGCAGTCTGGTCCCCAGTCCTGCCGGCAGGTGGCGCCGAGTGAGAGCGCGGCGGTGCGCAGCGCAGCGCGGCGTGGGTTCACGTACCCGCTCAGCACGAACACCACGTCACGGAGCAGCAGGTGCGGGGACGAGCTCACAGGACCCGCTACCAGCGACAGCGACCCGTCTACACACACACACACACATACAAACATTGTTTAGTATTTCTTTCTAATTGGAAAGTAGCGAACTTCATAGCATAGTCATTCACAAAATAATAAACTATTCTTAGAAAATATAGCCAATAAAAGATGAATCATGCACCACGTATATACAGAATTTAAAGCAAAGCTTTTGAATCGATAGACAAGCATTTTGATTATGAAATTGTCCAAAGTAGGTTAAACATTATAAAGTAAGTTTACTGCTTTGCAAAAGATTACAGCTTGGATCTTTTTGTTCTTTTATTCGAAAGCCATGTCAATAAGGAGTAGCGGTGACTCGAATATTTTGAATTTAGTTTATGTTTATTACTTACCATTATCAGAGTTCTTATCGGAACGTGTTCGTTTTCTGCTCTCATCAGTTATTATATCTCCAGTCGCCTTGTCTCCTTTTCTATTATCAATCGCTTCCCTATGCTGCCCTCCACTGGTGCTGGCTCGTTCTCCCAGTCTCTTACTATCTCTACTTTGCGCCTTATGTGGTGGTCTATCTGCTCTATGTCTGTCATCTTTGCTCCTTTCAGAGACTTTCTGTTTATCGTTTTGTGTAACGCTGTTGTTATGCGAGTCTCTAGTTTTGTCACTTTGATCGTCGTTTTTAAGTCTACTGGTTTTGTCGTCATTCTTTTGTTTATATTTTTTGTCGTCATCTTTCTTCTTTTGCTCGTTATGTCTGTCGACGACTCTGTCTATCTTGTGATGCGGTCGGTCGTCCTCAGGTGTATACATGAGACTGTTCCTCTGTCGGTGTGAGTCGCTGTCGGCCCTGGTGTCGGCGGCGGGGTGGTGCGCGTGGAGAGAGGGACCGCCGCGACCGATAGGAGTCTTAGTCAACTTTATCGATGAGTCGGGAATATTTTTCAGCGCTTGAGATGTTGCTTGACGTATTTGAGCACCTGACATACAAAAATCCGTTGAAATAACCATGGCCAATTTCTTGCGTTATGATACAGTGTTTGTGTTCATGATGGTAGATGTTACCAGTGTATTATAATACAACATACCTGTGTCGGTGTTTTCATTATTTTTGGACAGATGTTTAACGAATAGCTCTCCGGGCCGGAATTCCTCCTCGTCCGACGAGAACGTGGCGAGGGTGGGGATTAGAGCGGGGGCGGGGGCGGGGGCAGGGGTGGCAGCCGGCTCGGGGGCGGGGGGAGGAGGGGAGCCCTCTGCGGAGAACACGTGCACGAACGATATACCGAACTGGAAACAAATGCATTTTTGTTCTTTACCATGTAGGCCAATTCTGCATCCTATCAATGTTTTGACCTTTGATGTTGCGCGAGTTTCATTTTTATTTCATATGTATACACTTTTGACAGACATCTTATCTCCCTTATATCAGAAATAAAAGGCTAGTATGATATAATATTACAGCGTTACATAGGCTTTTTGTACACAAAGTTATGAATCTCTGACGGCCAACGAGTAGTCTGTAACGCAGCTGCCGCAGTACAAAGTCACCACATGTATGCCAATATGAATCTATGTCGCTGTCTAGTTAGTTGTCGTCTAGTTAGTGACAAACCATCCGGTGTCTGATATTTACATTGTATACGTGATATTTGCTTCGTAGCGATTTAGTTTGCCTAAACAATTGTAGGTGGCGGTGTTACACCTTAAAACACACAAACGTTTGTAATGCCTAAATTAGTATCACTTTATAGAAATACATAATATTTTATCTGCTAACCAGGATTTGGTAGTATCATTTAAAACACTTATCTACAAGGGAAGAGACAGGGTGACCGTACTCATACGAGTACATAGCCTTGTGTGTGGAGGGCCTTAATAGACAATATTAACATTGGATCACTTTAGGACTGAGGGTGACAGGAGGAGTGTGAAAGTCGTTGGTATACCTTACAGTGCTTGTTGTATGGCTGCGAGCACACTACCCGCAGTCGGTCCCAGCGCTGGTCCCTCGCGGGCGCCGCCAGGGTCTCCTCGGGGAAGGAGCGCACGCGGTCCGCGTCCGGCGCCGCCCCGCGCCGCGCCTCGCTGGGACTCTGGAACACGCTGCTCGGGACCAACACCTGCAACCACATAACATGTTCCTCACACCCTATACTTAGTAGAAACACAATCAATATTTTTACAATGCACTCCAGTGGAAGATGAAAAATCCTACAGAACACTGTAGGATGATATCATGCAAACATCTTTATGTTTGTAATATTGCAACTCTTGAACTTTGGACAACTTAATAAGACAGGCTGTGACAGATGCTCCACCATTTTTGCAAATACACCTCCTTGCTCAAGAAAGCTTCAAGTTATTCTCTGATTGTTTCAATCAAAGATCAAAAGAGAAAGGCATCTAGTACAAAACAATTCAACCACACGCCCTCAAGAACACATGGACAGGCACAATACTGTCATAGCCTTAACACTTCATGCAATAAATTCAACCACACGCCCTCAAGAACACATGGACAGACACAATACTGTCATAGCCTTAACACTTCATTCCAGGCATACTTCATGCAATAAATTCAACCACACGCCCTCAAGAACACATGGACAGGCACAATACTGTCATAGCCTTAACACTTCAAGCAATAAATTCAACCACACGCCCTCAAGAACACATGGACAGACACAATACTGTCATAGCCTTAACACTTCATTCCAGGCATACTTCATGCAATAAATTCAACCACACGCCCTCAAGAACACATGGACAGGCACAATACTGTCATAGCCTTAACACTTCATGCAATAAATTCAACCACACGCCCTCAAGAACACATGGACAGGCACAATACTGTCATAGCCTTAACACTTCATGCAATAAATTCAACCACACGCCCTCAAGAACACATGGACAGACACAATACTGTCATAGCCTTAACACTTCATTCCAGGCATACTTCATGCAATAAATTCAACCACACGCCCTCAAGAACACATGGACAGGCACAATACTGTCATAGCCTTAACACTTCATGCAATAAATTCAACCACACGCCCTCAAGAACACATGGACAGGCACAATACTGTCATAGCCTTAACACTTCATGCAATAAATTCAACCACACGCCCTCAAGAACACATGGACAGGCACAATACTGTCATAGCCTTAACACTTCATGCAATAAATTCAACCACACGCCCTCAAGAACACATGGACAGACACAATACTGTCATAGCCTTAACACTTCATTCCAGGCATACTTCATGCAATAAATTCAACCACACGCCCTCAAGAACACATGGACAGGCACAATACTGTCATAGCCTTAACACTTCATGCAATAAATTCAACCACACGCCCTCAAGAACACATGGACAGGCACAATACTGTCATAGCCTTAACACTTCATTCCAGGCATACTTCATGTAATAAATTCAACCACACGCCCTCAAGAACACATGGACAGACACAATACTGTCATAGCCTTAACACTTCATTCCAGGCATACTTCATGTAATAAATTTGCCTTTGTTATGAAAAAAGCATACAGCCTGATGTGTGATAAATGTATACATGATATATATATTTAGATCTAAAATAATCCCTACACATTGCCTATGGCAAATGGAGTATTGTAAAGGCACTTTGTCTGAGTCTGTGGGCTCAGGATACTATACAAATAGAATATGGAAGATGCCAATAGTAAGAAGAGGGTCAAGTATGCAGCCTTGGAGCTGCTTTAAATGTTTGTACCAGTGGCAGTGGAGACTTTGGGCTGTTGGGGTGCAGATGCAAAGCATTTTGTTAGGTATATAGGATATAGACTTAATGAAGTGACTGCTGCAAAGAATGACATCTTTGCACCAAGAAACAATCTGATCGATTCATTGCTATTTTTTTTCTATTCAACGCGGTAATGCTGCAAATGTGATGGGCATTGCGCCAGGTTATTTGATTGATGTGCTAAGTTTATTCATTTATTTTATTTATTACTTAATATTCAAATGAAATATATTTTATAACATTACATCATATTAAATAAATTTTATAAATATAGTTTATAATCATTATATTACTATACAAATATAAAATAAAAACAGAATAAATACATAATTGCATTTAAACTAAATTATGATGACATATTCACTAAGCAAATAAGCCTTTTACTAGAATAAAAAAGAAAAACTACCTTTGAGATAAATTTTCAAATCAGCTGCATAATTAGAACACATACTCGTACCATACAATACAAAACTTATAAAAGTAAGTGTAGATATTGGTAGACTTTTTTTTAAATATAACTATCATTCAAAGGGACATATTATGTTACTATAAAACAGGTTGCTTACCTGAAAGGGTTCATTAGGAGACTCAGATCGCCCAACAAGCACCTCCACCAGTGCCGACTGGTATGCTCCAATGTTCACCGAACTTATCTGAGGACAAAACATTTATATTGATCATGACAAATCAATGTCACAACTTTGGGAAACAAACTAGAAAAATGGACTCTATCCCATACCATGGGATCACAGCCACTAAAGCAGTGCCAATCCGATGGGACAAGTGAGATAGAGAGAATGTGTAACAAAATCAGTTTACGGCTTCAAAGTGTATTGAAATAAACGTTTCTACGAAATAAAATTTCCAAATATATACATATGTATGAACCAATATTTACTTCTCGGTTTACTATTCTATCCTTATCGTGTAGCTGCACCTAGTATGCAGTGCAGCTCAAACCGCTTGTACCTTTACAGCCTTGTTCAGTTGCAGCACCACAGAGCACGACGGCTCGCCTTTGCTGCACAGCCATTTCTTCTTACTCACATCCCACGCCAGCAGGTTGCTGGCTGGATTCTCCTAACAAACAGTCAAATTAATTATTCGGAAATACTGCTCGACTTTATGTAACAGTATCAATTTTACTTCATATAAACTTACGGAATCTTCGCTACTGAAGCTGACAATATAGTCTATTTTTACTCGGGGCATGTTTGTATTATACTAAGTATTATTTTTAATTCAATTCTAAAACTAACATGTTGTTATTTGGTTTCATTGGATAGCCCGCGAATTTTATTACAGATTTTTTTGAGGTTATGTTGTGACAGCTGCCACTGCAGCCAGCTGACGGTTGTCAGTTTTTTCTCTCTTTGTCAATAAGCCATTGCACTCTGTGTATTGTGCCATTATTTGACATGTGTGTCAAGACGTCTTAGTGACCCCATCGTTTTTAGAGGTTTTTAGGGTTGATTTACAGATTTGGCTTTAATTGCGCTTTAAAGAATCAAAACCGATCAAATATTATAATAATCTTCTAACTTCACTTAAGTAGGTACGTTATCATTTTCTTTTTTACACGAGTACCTAGTGTACGACTATTTGTTAACATTTGTTTCTATGAGCAATTCCGTGTCAATCAACGTAATTAGCTATACATCAATGCAGATACCTATAATTTCCTACACGCACTAACCACTACATGGCTACGAGTACCTATCTATGCGAAACTTATACGTCACGGCTGTCATAAGCATGATAATACTAATATAAGCATGTTAAACTAGCTGATACCCGCCACTTCGACCACATGCACAAAGCGTATGTACTCTTAAACTTATAAGAGAATACCTAGAGAGTTGAGGTGTACGTAAATGAATATATAATGACCAAATGCGAGTCAGACTTGCGCACGACAGTTCCGTACCATTATCTAGTAATCGAGCCCAGGGTATAACGCCTGCGATGGGGTCGTACGGATAGCATAAGAAGTGCCTGGGACTTCTACGGAGGGGGTTATAGTACCCTTACCTACGCATGCTTGAGTATCTCTTCCTACGTAGCTGGGCTGAATCAAACACAAGCGAATTATAATACTATTTATTTTTTAAAGTATTTATTAGTTACCTACTTATATTACCAGCTGTAATGTTACTATTGTAATATTTAGTTCAAACAAATACAGTATATTCGGTACTTAGGTATCTTCTATGAACAGATCTATGTGTTTTAATTTAGCGAGAGAAAAAAAACAGTTTTAATAACGTACCTATGTATTTGAGTGCTCCAACGTGCTGGTGGTGTAGCCGACAGAACTGTCCAGCTTCAGGCGCCGCGCTCTGCTCAGCACGGAGGACTCTACATCATCATCATCAGTTGGTTGTACACTACTCTACTCCACATGTTTACCTACACCTACATAATCACTACCTATACCTACCTACACAACACAATATATCTACTACTTATATGTACATCATAATTATTGGCATATATTTACACTAAGTAGTTGTTAAATATAATTATTTATAACTTGATACTTTTTAATAATTTTGCAATTTATCAGAGTCCGGCACATTCGGGGTCCAATAATTCCGTTGCAAGGTATCGTCATAAGATCAGTTTACGTCGACGCGACGCTCGTTCCGGCCTCCTCACCTGGATCATCTGAAGTCGGGATTGATTTGTAAATAGTGAAAAGATTTACAAGAAATCCGGAACCCATCTTAGTCAACTCTTGATAATCTTGTGCTTGTGGATCTTGACGACGACCGGCTGCTCCTTGGAGGAGGCCACCTTCTTGGGGAGCGCCTTCTTGGGGAGCTTGCGGTACGTGTACCCGCCGGCGGGGGAGGGACGCGCGTACAGCACCGACACCTCCGCGCTCGAGAGGGACTCCTCCGGGGCGGAGGGCGGAGCGCGAGCCAGCGCCCCCGCCGGGAGCAACGGCACCGCGTACCCGTCCCACTCCAGCGCCAGCTCGCCGGACGCTGCAGCGGCAGGCAGCGCGGGGCGGCGAGCGCCCCCTCGACCGTACACCGGAGCCGGGGCCGGCGCCGGGCCGCTGGGCTCATACATCAGCTCAACCGCGTCCACGTAGGGCCGCGAGCCGCTTCCACTCGCGCCGTACGGACGAGACTCCGGCCGCGGCTCGCCTGCGCCGTAGAGCTGCGTGTTCGAGTACGACGTGGCGTAAGGCCGCACGTCGTGGTAGGGGCGCGACTCAGCGGGCTCCGCGTAGGGGCGCTCCGCGTATGGGCGTGTGTAGGCCGTGTGCTGCACGGAGGTGGCATAGGGTCGCGGACGGTGCGGGGGTAGAGCCGAGGGCGCGGGCGCTGCGAGGGGCGCCGGGGACAGCACGCGCAGCACGGGCACGGGCGCGTGCAGCGGCACCGCTGCGAACATGTAGGGCTCGTAGTCGCGCGCCACCTGACGGGTGTAGTAGCGCGCCGCGTCCCGCCGCCGTGTCACCGGCCCGCCCTGCGCCTGCACCTGCGTCACCAACGCGCCCGCCACGCACATCACGACCAACTGCATCTGAAATGCACCAAAAACAAACAATACAATTCACAACATACTTTTGTAGAATCACGCACTCCTTCTAACCAGCTAGTAAGAGAACCGTCTGTGTTTATACCAAGCGATCCTTTAGGCTGTCTTCTCATGATGTTCTATAATTCAAGGTTTTGACTTCGACCAGCGTAGCCTTTTTGGTTTTGCATATCATGCCTAATAGGGCAGGCTCGTATCACATCTAGTAGAATAGCATGTATTTAGCTACCCGTCAAAGCTTGCCAGGATAGCAGAGAGGATGGAAGCGGACGGGTCGGGTGTCGGGTGGTGGGTGGTGGGTACTCACGAGGGTCCGCATGGTAGTGTCCGGTCGGCAGGCGGTGTCCCGAGCGACTGCCTGCAGCCGACTCGCCACCGCGCTGTTTCCTACTAGTACAGCACTTCACATTTACATCGACATACTATAGAGCTGTTCTGAAAAAAACTTCATTATGTGCTCTTAAACAATTATATAAATTAAAAAATAATATTCCAAAACACTTGAGTTGGATTTACAAAACTATTGCGCCCGATAACAGTTCCATAGTCATTAGTAAATATTGTTAGTTCACAGCTAGAAAGAGAAAGTATGTAAGATGTCATTTATAACTTTGTTTGTTACCTATCTTTCTAAATGTGTAAATTTTTGAGAACTTAACATTAGAGTAGTCAACTGAAGGTCATGAGTATAAAGCTTGTGTTTACGGTAATGCTCATTTGATGCTTATAATAAAATACTTTAAGGGTAAAAGTTTAAACACTAAACCACATTGGATTGTAGATAATGTCAGATAAATTCAACCATTTTTGGTTCTTTGCGTCTAAGTTGGCTAAACATTTAATAAGTGACGTCTGCTTGTACACTTGTAATACTTTTCAACAAATACAACTTGTCATAAGAGTTGTATCACCTCTGTGTAGATACATGTTGTAAGCGCATGTAAAACTAAAACTACCATGTTGACAGTAGTGCAGTTCCTTCCTGACAGTGGCGTGCCGGTTGCAGGCTGCAGCACCGGCCGCGCTGCACGCGACACACATTACTGCCCACTAATTAGTGAGCACGATTACCCACCACATTAATATAACAATAACCTGGTTTAGAAACGACAATGAAGTCAGGAAGCTGTACCTTTGTAAGTATAGAAGAAGGAGACAAAGATCGCAAGTAGTCGCCGCGGGCGGAACTCAAAAATGATTCTTAAATCAAGGAGACCTTCTGCAAGTATTTACACACTAGGTAAGCTTGAGTGAAGAATGTACCAAGTAGATGGAATGATGGTAGTAGATCAAATTAAATCATACCTAAAAAAAATTTTAGACGTGAAGCCTAATTTACTTTATACATAATACATTTCATGCATACCTATAATGAAAGAGCAGGAAACGGGTCATTCTTATTGTCATAGTGATCGAAACATAGCATTAAGTTCGAAGACACTAAATTTCATTATCATTACAGCTGCAGGTACTCGTATCTCTCAATTGAGTATACCGACTGTCTTTCGTATAAATAAGAACTTACGTATAGAGTACAAAACTTTTACTTTCTTTTATGTTTGATAACGAGGGGCTAATCTTCATATTACTCCGCAAAGTTGTTAAATGTTCAGCCAGTGGGTATGACCCGGCAGCACCCCAGTTACTAACACCCTTTCTCCAGCTCCTGTCATTGTCCTGAGCAGTAACACTGGGATCTCGCGTGGACTTTACACTCCAAGCAACCTTTCCTCCATAACTCAACGTAGTAATGTTGTTTTTTCAGAAATATTGAGAGTTAGAGCATTGAGTTATATAATTAGGTGTATGTGCAGTGATACGAGTATATCAATCACTAAGCGTGATGCAACACTCAGTGCGCACCAGCTCACTCAACAACCTACGTTCTTGTAATGTAAACTAGGAATCATACATTTTCAGCCACTCTCACTAAATGTTTTCACGCAATTAATCTAAGGAAGACAGAGGCAGATATATAATAATAATTAATAACCTAGTAAGCATGTTACTAATAAATGGCTACTAGGTAATTATAATGTCTTAGGTACTTAAGATACTTTGGTAAGATAACTTACTTATTTAATTTGATAACACAATAAATACTGGCTTCCGTGTCGATTGCTCACAAATATAAATTAGACGGATACAGAAGTTATAATAAAAATATAAAGTAAAGTAATATTTATTGAACTTTCAATAACGTTCGTTACAGGCAACGTCTTATTACATTTGAATTAATAATTACTTCGAAAAATTCACTTATAAATCTCATTTATATACGATTACTTAGTTCTTAGTTTAGTAGTTCTCATGACAAATATTTACATTATGATTGCTTTGTTTAGTTATTGTTAATATTTGATTATGATTGTTCGTTACACAAGAACGATACGATATATATTCTACAAACATAATACACCAACATTTATGAATTGTATCTCGTGTTCAGTCAGTTTAGAGTGATCTTGTAACACATACATAATTAATGTTCCTAATATAAAACGAGTCGCTAAATGTATCGCTGCGAACGAAATAGATAAGGTAACCTTCAATGTTTGCAAAACTGCGGTCTAAATCTAAACGCGAGATTTGTCCACTCTGACGCAACTATTTGGTATAAGCTAGTTAATAAATTATATTAGCTGGTCGAGAGGTTGTGGTCGCGGGTGCTACGGATGCGGACACCTGACGACATTGATGGACTGATCGTTATCGGTTACACGATATATAATTGGGGTAATTGATCACACGCAAATGAAGAAGCAGATGCTTTTCTACGTAATTTGATGGAGCTTTGAAGCTAACATAATAAACGCATTACAGACGATTTAGAAATTGAAGTAAAAAGTAAAAGTGAAGTGAGGAGCTTTTGGTGAAATCGTATCAATGACGTAGTTCCAGGTATCGAATATAACTTCGTCACATTATTAACAGCTAAGATTTTTGTAACACTTTAAGAATTTATCAACGCGAGTCATATTTCCAAGCTTCCGAACATTTTGTTTTTAAAAAGAAGTAAAAGTAAAAACCGTGTATCGTCAGCTTAGAAGCTGAGGACAAAATGCATTTATGGACAGTTTTTCCACAATATTGTTTTTTTTAGGTATATTGTTATAATTATTCATAATGATTAGTACCAAAGACTCAGTTTCGACTTATAACACCCCCTAAACTCAGTCTAGTCAGGGAGGACGTATGTCCTGAATTGGCCAATTGAATTGAATGTTAAACTGTCTTGGTAAGGAGAAGCAATAAGAAGGCCCATGTACTCGTATGTGATAAGTAATATATTAAATGCTTGTTTTGGTGTATGTTTGTCGGAGAGCGGTCACCAGAGCGGGTGCGCGATGGGCGGGTACAGAGCGGGCACCACCGGAGGTACCGCTACCACGTTCTTCACGGCAACCACCTGCAACTTATACATGTATACTTTACTGAAGCACTTATTATTACGTAGGCAGTGGCTCAGACTGGAATATAGCTATAATGGTGAGAAGTAATGTTCAGTCTATTAAACTACCGCTTTCAAGCGCGATGGTCAAACCACATTAGCTATGTAGCATTCAATGGGTTATATTTGATAATGTCTCAAAAGACATTAGTGTACAAGATAATTAAGGATAGTTTACTGTATCAACATGTGCAAAGTACCAGCTCCAAATTATTCTCTTTCATATTCATTTTGTCTTTCAAAACCTTGTAACTACATATTTAAAAAGTGAAAATTGTCTTACCCTGGGTACTGCGACGAGTTTCTTGACGAGGACAGGCGCAGCGACCACGGCGGGTGCGGCTGCGATCACTGGACCTCCGTATCCCAGACCTCCGTAGCCGAGTGCGCTGTATCCCAGACCTCCATAGCCGAGTCCGCTGTATCCTAGGCCGCCGTAGCCGTATCCCAGCGCTCCGTAGCCGAGCCCGGCGCCGTAGAGGCCGCCGTACCCGTAGCCGGCTGGCAGGTACCCGCGCTTGTCGCGCTTGCCTTCCTCAGGAGACGCCAGCGCGGCCGCTAACAGAAGTACGCAGCAAACCTATTTTTTGTTATCAGAATTTAGGAATCATAGATTAACGCATCAACTACCTTTGCTCCAAGGAAAGTGTAGTGCATTTACCATACGTATATATTATTACAACTACTATAATATGTGTCATTTAATACAGACGTCGCTTGTAACACTCCGGGCGCACTTAGTTTATATACATTAAAGATGTAACTATCGTCTATTGTAAAAAGTATTGCTGTAGTAAATGTCGACTTACGAAAGTTTTCATTTTATGGTTTTCTTAGTTTGTAAGAATTATAGAAGTTAGATGATGCGGTGCGTCGGATGAGACTGACACTGTTGCCGGATTTTGGTTGTATTTTATAGTATATCTGGTGAGGCCGAAACGCAGGTGACATTTTGCAAATGTGTGTCTCTCCCGTGCTTCTTGTGACGACATATCGCTCTAGATGTCATTCATAGAGCCGATATTGTGACATCTTCGCCAAAATATTAATAAATTAGGAATACATTAGACGAGAAGCCGAAGTCGGCGTGGCAGGTGGCAAGTGAGGTATGGTGATTCGCGGACAACCTTGCCTCCGTATATCAAGTCAAGGTAAACACATTTGCCTAAACACTGATGCAAAATAAATCTTCACACCGTCTTAAAAGCGATATACTTCAAAGATGCGATATTATCAATTTGTAGATCAATTTGACTTAATAAAATATTTTAAAGTCTCCGGAGTTTGAACATTTTTCACATTAGTTATTATCATCATCATCATCTTAAATGAATCAGCTACAAGAAAAATTACGCTCTCGATAATAAAAAAACACAAACCAACTCTTGGTAGTTTTGTGCTTTGGTGTTAAAAACTATTCAATGGTTAGGTTACCTTGAGTATCTAGTAGCAGTAAATAAGTCACATGCTCAGACATAATCATAACATGCTGAATATTTAGCTCTTTGGAATAGTCCACTCTTGCTAAATATACTTGCTCTAATTTCTCTGTATCTGTATCGCCATTAATCCACCACCAAAACTGCTGTTAATCTTATTCCTACTAACCTTTTCAAATAATAAAAGTCTCGGGCGTTGGTTTTCTAATATTTAAGATAATAATCGCGAACGAAATATCGGGTTCAGCTACTCGTAGTTATGAAGAATAGGTATACTGATGGATGAATAGAAAATAAATGTAATAGTTCTTGCTGAAAAATGTTCGGAGGAGGTTTCAGATTCAGATTCAGATTCATTTATTGTTCACTGTGTTACATAAGTAAGTTCTTAATCAACAGTCAGGTCATTCCTTACATCTAGTTAAATTAATTAAATTGATTGAATTAATGAATAATATTTAATAATTATTCGTGTTATAGGCATGCTCTTAATACTAATTTAAGACTATAGTAAAACATATCCACTTATAATTATTATGTATTAGTAAAGAACTCTTGTCAAATTATATATATCATTTTAATTTTTCTCTTAAAAAGTCAGCAATTTTTATAGTACCTTTTTTTATTATAAAACCATCTTGCCTTGAAGCTAGCGAGACTTTCCGATTCCAGTATAACTTTTGGCAAATGATTGTATATTGATTGCCCCATATCTTATGAACCTCATTTTTCAAAACATAAAATACTGCCGTTTTCATGCCTGTATATTTATGAAATGACTCTCTTTGTTCGAAAAAACTTGAATTTATATGAATTTGGTAAAGGTACAAAAAGCATAAATAAATTTAAAATATCTCGGCACAGAACAGCATGTTTTAGGAACAGCATGTTTTAGGAAGAGTCATTTCATAAATATACAGGCATGAAAACGGCAGTATTTTATGTTTTGAAAAATGAGGTTCATAAGAATCCGTTAATTTTAGGTGGCAGACAGATCTTGAACACTTCTTTTGGGCTCTGAATATTGCCTCTCGTTCTGAACAGTTACCCCAAAATATGATTCCATATCGTAAAGTAGATGTTATATATGCATGGTAAGCTGTAATTATCGCAGGTTGATTAACGACTTTTGCCAATAAGTAAAGAGTGTAGGTATAACTGCTAAGTTTAGATCGTATAAATTCTGCCTGAGCTTTCCAATCCAGATCAGAGTCCAAATGCAAACCTAAGAATTTTGTAACGGTAATATCTTTGACGTCATTATCGAGATAACTTGTGGTAGATGTAATTTGCCTATATTTATTAAATGTCATTACATTCGTTTTACTAAGATTAATATGTAAATTATTTAATGTCAAACAATTAATAATATTACTTAATGTTAAGTTCATTTCCGGCTCAAGTGGGGTCTGTTTTTCTCCTACAAAAATAGCAGTGCTGTCGTCAGCAAAAAGGACCATTGGCTGTTCAATAGCTCGAGGTAGGTCGTATATATATATTATAAAGCGCAGCGGTCCCAAGACGTTTCTTTGAGGGACACCGTATGTTACCAAGCCCTTGGAAGACGTATATTTAACTTCAGTCTTTGTTTTGGGACATATTTTCGTAATTAGTGTTTTTTTTATCTGTTGCTCAGGTAAGATTCAAATACATTCAAAGTACTACCTCTTACTCCATATGCCTCTAGTTTGAGAGCAATAATATTGTGATCAACATAATCGAAGGCTTTTGTGAGATCCGTAAACCGGCAATTTCTTTTCACGGCCAGACATAATAGTTCTCATCAACTTAAAAATTGCCATATCTATTGACTTCTTTTTCCGAAAGCCTACTTGTCCGTCAACAAGAATATCATATTTGTCCAGGTACGAGTACAGGCTGGCATAAATATATTTTTCTAATATTTTAGAAAAGACAGGCATCAGTGCAGTTGGCCTGTAGTTGCTTACAGCTTTTTTATCATTTTTTTTATGTAAAGGGTTTTACTATGCTTAATTTTAATTGTTCTGGAAATTTGCCACATGTGATACACAAATTCATAATATGACTTAGCAAGGGGCTTATTTTCAGACTAACTTCCTTTATAACTTTAGTAGTTATATCGTCTTACCCTGAACTACGGGTGTTTTTTAAAGACCTAATAATTTTTAAGGTTTTGTTTCTATACTCGTATTAGATTATCCTGGTCTCCAACATGTATGTGAATCGTCCAAACTCCAAGCATGATCGGAAAAGGAAGCCATGCTCGCCCAGCTATGGCACTCATAATAACACGTATGCGTGCGCGCAATGAATTTGATTGTAATCATCACGCACGCGTCAGTCGGCAACAGTTGATTTACCACCCGCGAGCAGCACCAGCGCGTCACGGTCGGTTAATAACAATTACTTAGTTTAGTTTAAACTATTCTGTTACATTATCACTACTTAGGTTCGATTATACCAAAGGATTAGTGAAATAATTTTGTCGCTTGTGTGACGAGATATGTATTTGTGGGGTTCTATGACATTGCACTCGAGCTCTTCAAACCTTTACCTAATTATTTTGAAGAAAATGACAATCATTTATTTAAGAAGAAAAACATAAATAATTAAAATTATGAAAAAATTTATGTCCGTGTGGACCGTGGGACTTAACCCAAGAATGCAGGTAGTATTCCCGCGTTGAAATACCCCTGAAATCCTTTGAACAAGGAATGAGCCAACTCTCTTTCTAGTGGCATTCAAACGTTTAGGATAAATGTTTTTTCAATTAAATTTTTGGTACTAGGACCCCATGGACCAAAACTTTCTACACCAAGCGGTACGAAAATATAGTCTCCTGAAAGAGACGCCGCGTGGCATCTTCGTTTCACTGCAGGCGGGAAGTCAACTAAATTTGCTATATAATAAATCAACGTTGAGCCTGAAGCGTTGAATCTGGATCAATTAAATTTGTAGGTGTATTTATTATAGGGTGTAGGGATGTACTAAGAAAGATATGCTAGTTTGTTTGTACACCTTATTCCTAGCTAGAAACACTAATATATAAAAAAAAACTCGTTGAAGGCTAGAAATAGCATCGCTTACAACCATACAGAAGTTCCGAGGCTTTGACAAATTACTATTTTAGTGAATTCGATTGGAATTAGATTTATTTTCAATCGTAGTACTAGTAGTATATCGCTATCTTTTTTCATACTTTTTTTGCAAAAATGTGTTTTCTTATCCTTCACTATACAAGTTATATACACAAACAACGCCGTGTCACATTCTACTTTCGTTGCACTCTTCTACTGCAGCCTGAGGAACTTACTTAATTTACCTGGGTAATGTTCTGTTGGGGCAACCCGATAGGTCTCCCCCTCCCAACTCGGTTCGGCCCGTTAGTTACTTTCTCTATTGGTTTGGATCCTTTTCCATGTTTCACACTATATTTCGTATTAAATATTTGTTTATCAAACAAGATAGCGATGTTGCCGTCTACTACTGATTTTGAATCATGAATGTCGAAGATGAGTCTCTACTTCTGAATTATATGCGGTAAAGTTTTGTAAATGATTATAAATTGATGATATGAAACATGACTGGAAGATGGACAGTTAATTGTTCTTTGTATGCATAGGACAAAACAGTGATAATTTTTATCTGTCTTAACTTTCGCATTCATACGTTTTAATTTAATGCAGCTAACTTGCTGTGGTGGGTTGGAGCATTTGGATTATCTTTAGATCTTAAATGGTCTATAGGTAAATTCATCTAACATTTTTGTTTTTGATGTAGTAAGTCATTTTGTTTTTCGTAAGGTGATAAGCAGAGCGGTAGGTACTGTCATGTACTGATGTTACACGTCCTATTAGATGGGGCCTCTGGAACGAGTTGTAACTAGTGTTCATTAAGACAGTCTAGCATCCCGGCACTAAATAAACATAGATTCATAGTAGGTAATCTACACGAATTAGATAGGTTACTATGAAGCTATGTTCATGTTCATTACAAATTCAATATTTATCACGTTGGGGAGGCTCAGAAACACTACTTGAATTGTTTGTTTATAAAAAAACATATTTAAAAGAAAATAAGATTTATTGTAACATAAAAAATAAATAGATCACAGACTATAAAAGTGCTAATGGGGTGAAGTGAGTGTTCACCACCAGCCAGCCGAGCCACCGCTGGAGTAGGAGCCACCGTAGGAGCCACCGTATGAGCCACCGAGGCCGGAGTAGCCTCCGAGGCCGGAGTAGCCGGAGTAGCCGCCGGGACCGGAGTACGAGTAGCTGGGAGCGGCGATGATCTTCTTCTCGGTGATCACCCTGGGCACGGAGACCAGCTTGCGCACGCTCACCACCTGCGGGACCTCCACCACCTTGTTCACGTTCACCACTCGGTTGACGGCCACCACTTGAGCCGCGGGCGCCGCATAGCCGCCGCTGTAGCCACCGATGCCGCCGTAGCCGCCGCTAATGCCGCCGTAGCCGCCTCCGATACCTCCGCCGTATCCGCCGATGCCGCTGTAGCCGCCGCTCAGGAAGCCACGCTTCTCACGCGTCTGTTGCTGCTCCGAGCCGGCGGACACTGCCGCTACCAGCAGGCACAAGCACACCTGCAGGGAAATAAATATTTTCAGCTTAAGATACTAAGATCATTTTTTTTATTAATATTTGTCAGTATTGTTGTTTTTCTTCTTGAAGTGAATTTATAAAACTGTTGACAACCAACTCGCAATACTTAGAACTCAATTTGCATTCAGATCAACTAATTCGTAACACTACACATAAAAATAATTGCGGTTTTAGTGAACTCATTTAAATTAGCCGACAATTATTTTGTCATTCACCGTTGCTAAAAACGACATTTGCATTTGAATATTTTTTAATATTTTCTCGCGATTTGATTGTATATCTCGTTTGTACTCAATGAGCGACACTTACAAAGGACTTCATGTTGTATGTAGGTGGTGTGGTGCGGTGTCAGCTGTCAGGTGAATGATGTGTGAGCAGCGCCAGAAGTAGCATATATAGGAGGGTGAGGAGCAAGTGTCACAACGACGCGGACGCAATGTCCTTGCGAGCCCCTCCTCTCCCCTCCCCGCCGCGAGAAAATGTCGTCGCCATCTCGTCTGTCGAACACGATTAATTTTATTTGAAGTAGGTAGGTGGTGTGCTGCGCCAAGTCTCACAGTCATAAGCCGCCCAAAGGGCACTGACATGATCTACAATTGTTTTCCTGGGAAATACAACTAAATCCAAATTAAAAATAAATATCATGTCATTCAACCTATGGTAGCACTCAGATACAAGACAGGGCTCGAATGTACGTTGCTTAACTTTTGTGAACAATTTGTAATGCCTCATCTTTATGACGTGCTCTGAGCACTGCTATTTTATTTTATATAAACAGGTAAATGAGCGAGACTGTAATGGTAACAAACCACTATATTAGCGCACTAACTCGAAATTAAAAACTGTAATCTTTAACTATAATGTTACCTAAACTAATGCCGGGATCATTTCCTGCTGATAAGTATTGTGTTTGTTACATAAATATATAACAAATTGAATTTTATTAATTAATTCAGAAACGATATCGTCTATCCAGCTAAATTTGATCTGCCTCGAAATCACGACTATGTTGTTGATCACGACTGTGTTTAAAAAATGACTGTTAGAGATCGGACACAATCTTTATGTGTAGGTAACTACATACCATTTCTTCGCATGTAATGCCCGTAACTTACACAAATTGAGAACAATATCGTAAGCGTTACATTGTATAGTGTTTATTGTTTAAATAGTAAGTATTAATACTATGTGTATGGTTCTAAATGTGTCTGCGTTAAGTCTTCTTGGCTTTAATTCTTGTTGTGAATGAATACAGCGAACGCATTGGTAGGGTTAAAGTTTATAACGCTTGTTAAGACTTGCTATCCCCTGGGTAAGAAGTGTGTACATCCCTGTGTACGTATGTGGAAGCTATGTGTTGATACTCGCACGACTATGATCTATGTCGCAGCTATAAAGACTGACTATGAAGTAATCTATGGCACAAATCACTGGCAATAATACTTATTGAGTATTTTAGTGCTATAACTCTGATCTGGTTATTACAAAGTTTCACGTGTGGTTTTTATGGAACATTTTAATTGCATATAAAACCTTTTTCGATTATTTATAAATAAATATTTTTTAAATAAAATAAAAATATATATGTGCATACTGACTATAAAATTTTAAGTAAGCGTAAACAGTTTTTGAAACTACATTTACTTCTACCTCTATGGTGCCGATTTAACATACAACTTTTTTATTTTGTTAAAAACTCAAACGCGGAACCGTTTTGCTGTACTTTTTTTTAATTTGTTTTGGCGCGCCATTATCGTTTCACGTCATATTGTTAAAACCTTATGTTAAAAATAAGTGAAAAAACTAAAATGAGTGATTAAATTTTTTTATTTTTCGAATTATAACGAAAATCACAGTATTTAAATTATTGAATTTAATTAATAAGGCAAGATAATTTAGTTAATGTTATTTGTGTGAATACCCTCGGCCGAAAAACTCAGTTAGTCATTGTTAGTTTGGACAGATGCGGTTGGTCGAGAAATTTGACGTTTTGTTCGAGTTCTTTATCCGGTGGGAGATAATAGGAAAGGAAGCAGTCCAGAAAGAGCGTGTGCTGAGGTGAGAAAAACAGTACGGTATGACTTACAGATTGTTTGAGCGAAACCTCTTTGAAGGGCATTTAGTTGGATTTTGTTGTAGTCAAGGTCGGTAGCCTGAGACCATACACTAGATGCGTACGTCGTCATGGGCTCCACCACTGCAACGTATATTGTTCTCGTGATATCGCCGTTCAACCCCCAAGTCACCTTTGCTGCACGCGCTAGCTGTTTATATATGTCCGCAGATTTTTTGCATTGTCCGGTCACGTGTGAATGAATGAATGAATAAACTCTTTATTGCAGACACAAAACATCAAATATAAAAATTCTTACATCTAGTGCCTTATCGCTAAAAGCGATCTCTTCCAGGCAGGTGTGCTTTAAAAGTGAGCTTTCGGTAGATTACTAAATCCAAGAGTTTGACTACTTCGACGAAATTTAGCCGAACGCCAGACATGCTTACAATTGGGGCGTCGTATTTCCACTTGTTTGTTAAAAGCATCGCGTTAGTCTTGTGTGCTGCAAAGTTAAGCTTTTTACGACTTCCCCATTACACTACCATGGGTAGTGCTTTATTGGCTTTTAGCTCGATGTTCTTAGGTTGGCCTGTGAACACGAGAACAACGTCGTCTGCGAAGGCTTGACAATATTTCCCTCAACTCACAACGAGTCTAAGATTACATTCCAGAATGTAGGTCCTCCAATAGATCCCTGGACACCTCCTTTCGTGGTTTTTTCTCGAATGTTGCTCTGGCATAATTGACCTTGATTTTTCTGTCGCTAAGGTAAGAACATACCATTGCGTAGAGGTTAGATGGTCACTTTTTTTTGATTAGTTGATGTTTAAAGAACAGATTAGAGTTTTGCATCGATAACTATATCCCATCGAGGTGTTTCTTAAAAATTATCTAATGCTAATGTACAAAATTTGGCTTATCACCTTTAAATATAAGAATACTGAATAGATTATTTTATGAAATTTAGACAAATAATAAACATCCCGCTGATAACAAAGCAGAATGGTTACTTGATCTGTGTACTCTGCATTCGTTAGGTTGAATAAGGGAACAGAATAAGGAAAATAAGATGTTATGTGTAAAAAACTAAAAATGAAATTTATTGTAAACGAAAAATAAATAGATCACAGACTAGAAAAGTGCTAATGGGGTGAAGTGAGTGTTCACCACCAGCCAGCCGAGCCACCGCTAGAGTAGGAGCCACCGTAGGAGCCACCGGAGTAGCCTCCGAGGCCGGAGTAGCCGGAGTAGCCGCCGAGACCGGAGTACGAGTAGCTGGGAGCGGCGATGATCTTCTTCTCGGTGATCACCCTGGGCACGGAGACCAGCTTGCGCACGCTCACCACCTGCGGGACCTCCACCACCTTGTTCACGTTCACCACTCGGTTGACGGCCACCACTTGAGCCGCGGGCGCCGCATAGCCGCCGCTGTAGCCACCGATGCCGCCGTAGCCGCCGCTAATGCCGCCGTAGCCGCCTCCGATACCTCCGCCGTATCCGCCGATGCCGCTGTAGCCGCCGCTCAGGAAGCCACGCTTCTCACGCGTCTGTTGTTGCTCCGAGCCGGCGGACACTGCCGCTACCAGCAGGCACAAGCACACCTGCAGACAGATTTCAAAATTGAATTAGAACCAGTTATAGGAAGAATCAACATAAATTATTATAGATTGATCACCAAGTTATCTCCAGTTGTCCTAAGAAAGGTTTGTCAAAAAAATATTCAAGATTGATCAATTCAATCTTATTCAATTCAAAAATATTGATTCGACGCGATAAGAAGTTTTATAAATTAAAATCATATGCATAAGTTGCCCGCTGCTACTATAAAAAAAAATACGTTTGTTTTTGTATTTAAAGAAACATCCGCACTTACAAAGGACTTCATATTGGCAGATAGTGTTGTTGAAACGTATGTAAGATGAATGATGGTGCTACGTTCGAGTCCTGCGCGTTATATACACGTCGTCGGTCGGCCGGTCACCGCGCAATCGACCTCGGCCTTGCAGCGCTTCGAAAAATACAATACTTTTTTACCCTCAACTCATCGGTTCATTGACACCATCTATTTGTACCAACTTCCAAAACGTAGAGGTATTTAATGAGACAGTTTTTTTGTTACTTCATTTCTCGGAGACGGGTAGACCGATTTTATAAAATATTTTTGTTTGTTATGGTAAAGTTTCCTACTTTACCCGTTTTTTTATTTTAATTTTATCAAAATCTGTTTGAATGTAAATAAGTGAAATATAATAGTTGTATCAGCGCCTGCCGTCACGGTAATCGTTTTTTTTTTTACAAAGAACATGACAGATTCAGGCCAGTATTCAAAATGGAGGCTCCAGTAAATAAATAACGTTTCACACTCATAGCTAGAATTTCTCCAGTATCGCGAATGCCATGCAAAATTTATATTTATGTAAGTTAATTGTATGTTATGACCATACCATACCATTACATTACATTATTTTACTATTATCATTACAAAATAAAATTGATTTGAATTGGAACGTATAATACCGTCTTATTGCTAAACGAGGTCTAGCGCTAGCACAAAGATTAACCTCGGGATAAAGTTATTCGTTTGAACATCCTAGTTTAAATATGGTACTATCTCACGAAACGTCAAAACTGCCACGAACAGTATGTCAAAATTACTTTTCATCTAAAATCCTCGAGTAAATTCTTGTTTTTTGAAAACATTTATACATATATCAATTTAAGGGAAGAAAATATTTAAATATAAAGTTATGATCAAACGGAACGTATCAAATTAATGAACAAACGTTTTCTATATTTTATCTGTGAACTTTATTCAATCCAGGGATTAGATATGTGTAGTATGAGCTGATCCACCGATAATAATCTAGGATATGTGATAAAATGAGGTACTAAGCATTTAGTATGGGAACTAACTCGGACTTCTTAGTTCTGGTTTAAACAAAGGGTAACATAGATTTTTGTAATAAGACGAGTTTAAGGGTCCTTTTTAGTGTACTCTTTTTTGTGTTTTATAATAAGTAAAATGTATATCTTTTATTTTTTTATATCAGAACAACATTATTTTATTAGATACATTAAATATCTCATGTAAGATGATAGATAGCAAAACATAACTCAATTACTTATGTAAGTATAACGCATCCAAACTCATCATGTGAATGTGATAAATATTATTTGACGTCTGTTAATTTATTATTATCATAAATGTTACTATCTCCAAGTATTTATTTCTTTTAATACATATTTCGGTAATTATAGGGACTATACATAACCTAGCAAAAACTATATAAAGTTATAAACTATATGTACAAAAGCAATATCCAAAAATTATAACTAGCTTAAATCTAAACCACTGCCAGTTGGTGGAGTACCCAAAATGTTACTATGATATTTTCCTCAGTTCTTTGTAATAAAAAAATACTGCAAAAAGTTGTAAATTATAAGTTGTTTCAAAAGAAAAAAATAATAAATTAATTATTTAGAATGAACAAAGTTTTCTGTTACCGTCAATTTCAGTAGCAGCATCTTAATGCTGCTACTGAAATTGACGGTTCCAGTGGCTAGTCTTAACTAGTCACTTCGCGAATACAAAAAATGGCTTCCCAAGAAAAAAAAATCATAGTTATACAGAACTTTTTATGTTTAAGCTGATGAGACAAAAATAATAATATTGGAAATAAATAACAAATTAACTAAAGATAATAATTCAAAATTAATTATAAGCATTTGCTTTCCCAAGGATCGAACTTGAATCGCTGGAGGTTGTATTTGTTTAGCAAAGAAGCGGTCGAGGTCGAGCAAGGAGCGCCGCCGCGCCGCTCGTCGCTCGCTTGCGCCACGAGCCGCCGCGCTCCTTATATATGTGATAGCAGACTGCATGGCAGCATCAGTCTCCTGACACCAACCAGGACAATACTACCTATCAATATGAGATCCTTTGTGAGTTTTATTAACACTCAATATTTTATTTAAAATCTCCACATGTTGTTCATTAGTAGTATTTTGCGATATTTTTGTATTAGCTAATTTTTTTGCAATACAAATGACTTACCTTGTAGGTACTTTGTTTGTTGACCTAGTCAAACTTAATCTACATCATTTAAAATATTAAGTCCTGATTGACTGACAGGTGACAAAAAACGCTGAGTCTAAACCGCTGAACTTGGAGTATGTTCTGATAGGATTTTTAGTAATTAAACTTCAAATCGGGTCATCGTTCATAGCTTTTGACACGTGCAACACCGCAGGTGAAACCTACTATAGTATCTAATATTGTGTCTAAATTAATTTTGAAATCTGTCCGCAGGTGTGCTTGTGCCTGCTGGTAGCGGCAGTGTCCGCCGGCTCGGAGCAGCAACAGACGCGTGAGAAGCGTGGCTTCCTGAGCGGCGGCTACAGCGGCATCGGCGGATACGGCGGAGGTATCGGAGGCGGCTACGGCGGCATCAGCGGCGGCTACGGCGGCATCGGTGGCTACAGCGGCGGCTATGTGGCGCCCGCGGCTCAAGTGGTGGCCGTCAACCGAGTGGTAAACGTGAACAAGGTGGTGGAGGTCCCGCAGGTGGTGAGCGTGCGCAAGCTGGTCTCCGAGCCCAGGGTGATCACCGAGAAGAAGATCATCGCCGCTCCCAGCTACTCGTACTCCGGTCTCGGCGGATACTCCGGCTACTCCGGCCTCGGAGGATACTCCGGCCTCGGTGGCTCCTACGGCGGCTCCTACGGTAGCTCCTACGGTGGCTCCTACTCCAGCGGTGGCTGGTGGTGAACATTCATCTCACGCCTAAACCGTGACTCTAGTCTGTGATCTATTTATTTTTCGTTTTCAATAAATTTATTTTTTATTTTTGAAACATAATGTCTTACTTTCTTTATTTTGATTTTTAACAAAAGTTGAAATAAAATTATGTAAAGTCACCTACTCGCAAAATAGCCAGCAAGGTATAATTAAGACTACCAAGAGAAATGCATGTTCAGTTGAAGTATAATATTATTAGCAATTGGATACTATTGGTAATAATGAGAAAGCAGTTCAAAGTTCATAGAAAAATTAAATTTAACAATAAGAGATGATAGTCTAATGGATTCCATAGACTTTGTCGTTGACTTCATAAAAAACTTCATTATGTTGGTGATTATGATGAAAAGCCGCTGAATTTAGATGTAAAGTTCTCAACGGTATTTGGTGGGGTGCATCAAAACTTAACAAGTCTATGGAAGGGTTCTTATGACAAATTTCATACTTAATTTTTATAATGTGTGCCATCTTCGCGATATAGAAAAGCTATAGTAATTTGTAATATTTAATGGCGAAAAGCTATGTAATTTTTCTTTAGAAAAGTCGTTGAAAAAGTAGTTTTTAAACATTTCTATTTTTCCAATAGAATATACAAATACGAACGAGATACACGATAGCAGAAGTTATTGGTGCTTGCGTCTATGACATACTAGCTGTGCCCCGCGGTATTGCCCACTGTAACTTAACTATCCCACAGGAACATTAAAAGTATCCTATGTGCTTCTCCTGGTTCTAAGCTGCCTCCCAACAATTTTCAGCCGTTCTTGAATTATAAATAGTGTCTGAAGTTTTAAATCAAGATAATTTAATATAGTCAATAGACACATATATTTATTTCGTCATACCACATTACATTTTGTATTTCCATACATATGACACATGTGAAAGTGGGTATGTTGGTTACTTTGTCATATTTCGCTGAAAGACAAAAGCACAATCTTCCGTTTACTGAACAAGTGTGTAGGTATGTGGTTACAAAAGTACTGTATTAATCACATTTCTATTACCATTTTCTTCTTGATTCTTCTACTAATATCATGAAAGCAAAAGTTTGTATATACGTAAGTGTTTTAAAATTTCGCACCATCGGATAGCTTTAACACAGGTTAATTTGAGTCCTGGGCCCAAGTCTGTTATTTGAATCGTCTCAGAATTTCAATTTCATTGTGCCAAAATATCTATTTTGACATAGAATAGGCCACAGTTAGTATTAAACAGAGCATATTTTTTAATACTACTCTGATCTTTTCTGTGTCGAAACGGCTATTTTGGTACAATGAAATCGTAATTCTGAGACGATTCAAATAACTATTTAATATTTTGTCTCAATAAGTACAATACGAGTAACAGACATTATGCTATTGCTTACTTAAACACCTTCACAATAAAAAAGCTTTTTCAAGCCTCATTCTCAATTACACTGTACATAACTTAGGTATATATTAGGTATGACAATTTTAGGATTTTAACAAACATACAAAAGAGTTGTTTCGAAAATGTATCTTATATAAATCTCCGGCCAGCACACTGTACATGATGTACATATATATATATATATATATATATATAGTCCCTAACGTATTATATATATATCTTTAATCTGTCAAACAAATTGAAAAGAACGTAACTTATCGCATTATACAACATTAATTTCGAATCAAAATATTTACATATTATTTACGCAAAAAGGAGATTTACGCATTTTTATTGTGTCAATTTTGACATTTATGACGGGCGGTACAATTTAAAAACCAATGTGACCATGTAAGTGTACCGAGGGTACATTAGCCGTCCTGGCCGAAAATTAAACAAGTCCTTTAAATTATTTATGTTAATTTAGAGCGAAGACACGATTGAAAAGACGATAAACTACAACCCAATATGTCCTTGGAGTTTGGAATCAATGAAGTTTCATGTAAGTCGTTATATAAATTGCACATTTTAGTAACGGGACTGTTAAATAAACATTATTAGTGGTAAATGGTAAGATAAATAGCTAATAATTTCGCTTAATACGAGTTGAAACCCTAATTTAAATGTTTCCTAACAAGTCAGAACCATAAAATCCATTAGCATTTTTTTGTAAATGACACAAATGACATAAATGTATGAAAATATACTCGTACATTCCTAACGCTACGAATCCTTGTTGAGACACGTATGTACTAGATGCGTGTCTCGATGCCTATTGCAGGAAAAATAACGCTTATAGCAGATTTACAAGCAATTAAGATATAGGACACTCGATTAACGAAATTTCATTACTTTAAGAACATTCTTGGATAGGATGGAAACGGATGGCATGTTATATACTTAGTAGGTCCCGGTTGTTTGTCTCAGATTATGATCTCAACAGTAATATGCTACAGGCAAGTCACGAAAACTGTGTCGACTTTGCGGAAAACGTTGGGATGAAATCAGAGAACGAAGTAGAGAAAATAGAAAGTATATTTATTGACAAATAAATAACATAAAATCACAGACTAGAAAAGTGCTAATGGAGTGAAATGAGTGTTCACCACCAGCCAGCCGAGCCACCGCTGGAGTAGGAGCCACCGTAGGAGCCACCGTATGAGCCACCGTATGAGCCACCGAGGCCGGAGTAGCCGGAGTAGCCGCCGAGACCGGAGTACGAGTAGCTGGGAGCGGCGATGATCTTCTTCTCAGTGATCACCCTGGGCACGGAGACCAGCTTGCGCACGCTTACCACCTGCGGGACCTCCACCACCTTGTTCACGTTCACCACTCGGTTGACGGCCACCACTTGAGCCGCGGGCGCCACATAGCCGCCGCTGTAGCCACCGATGCCGCCGTAGCCGCCGCTGATGCCGCCGTAGCCGCCGCTAATGCCGCCGTAGCCGCTTCCGATACCTCCGCCGTATCCACCGATGCCGCTGTAGCCGCCGCTTAGGAATCCACGCTTCTCACGCGTCTGTTGCTGCTCCGAGCCGGCGGACACTGCCGCTACCAGCAGGCACAAGCACACCTGCAGAAAAAAATCGTCAAATTTGTTTATATTTTACGAGTTGGTAATACTGATAACACATATCTCAAAATGTTTATATTCAAATATTTGTGTGTTCGTACGTATATCTATCGTAATTATTGGTCGAGCGAAAATCACAACTTACAAAAGATTTCATAATGCTGTGTGTATTGGATGGTATCGTTGAGCGAGCAGCGATGAATGGTGGTGAGTCCTGGCGCGCGACCGCTATATACAGGTGTGGGCGGCGCGTGGCGCAACACCGTGTCCTCGCACTGCTCCGTGCTGAGATATAACAACACAATATCATATCATTATTTTCATTATTTAGTCATTTTTTCGTCGTCTGTCAGTTTGTTTGTCTGCTGAAAATTTCGTAGCGGTCGTAGTTTCCAACCCAGTATTGACTTGATGTATGTATATAGTTTCTATAAATTATTAAAACATTTTAGTTGTCGGGATCAACGACCGGATCGGATTGTTACGGTGCTATTTACTGGCGGATTAATAATATTTGTTTCTAAAATGAAGAAGAAGTCAAGTAGTTTTCTATTTTTATGCACTTTTAAATTTTGTGGTCGCTAGATGAACCGTTCAAAGAACTCCTAGTTTATAGTATTACATAAACCAACAAACTACTGGTGGTGGATACAGACACCGACAGGTGTTACAATACTTTTACTCTTAACTCAATACATGTGCATTAATAAAACAAAACTTCGTATGTACAAGTACCAGCAAAGTGTTGTATTTTTACAATTATCAACCAAAGTATTTTTTACAAAATGTTGCATTAATTGGTAAGTACAAAAATCTTTCTTCGTTTCACCAGGATATCCGATTTGACATCATTTCTAATTTCTTAACGTCGAACATATTCAAGTTTCAAATTTTGATATACAGATTTGGAGTCAAATTATATCCCTTATAGTATTTAGCTAAACGTTGTTATTTTTTTACAAAATATATTTGGTGTTAATCTGCACGATTTATTTAGAATTTAAGTTAAATATCTGTCAAGTCAAAACTGAAAGTAAACTACAAGTTATTACATTATGTCATCGGTCCTCGAAATCATCGGCGTAGGAAATCTAACTTTGTTTATAGTGCTTGTACCTCATTGCTCGATATTTTTGCAGAATTTCAAATCAATTCGACGTTTTTAAGGCGGTGAAAATCACGTTCAAATTTGCGTTAAATACATACATACATAAATACACAGCAAACTAAGTGTAAAAAACCAGTTAATAGTATACGGTCTAGAGGATCCACTTATCGTACAACTATTTACACAGTTGTACAATAGTAGAAATAATAAGCATATTGATTCAAAACAAGTTGCAGCTCTTCCGCAGCAAATATTAATGTCAAGGACGGAATGATATGTCACCTCCTACATGGGCAATGGGCATGCCCTCCAAAGCACGGAAGCGTCAACTTTTACTTTATTATTGGCTAACAATTCAAATAATATATGTCTAGCAAGGCAGACCGCTGGGCTGTGAGATGTCTGTGCTTTACTTAACAGTTGATCTTTATTGAGTTTATGTTCTAGTTTAAATTTTTAAATTCTCTTCCCTTAAATTCAATAACGTTAATAAACTAGCATTTACCCGCTTGTTTGCCCTAAAAAAGTTAGCGTTTGAGTTGGGGGAGACCTTTGTCTAATATAATTATTGGACAACACAGGTTAACTATAAAATGACGTTATATGTAGGTACCTCGATCTATCTCTTCTAAAAAACAAACCAGTCCTTAATTAATTTGGTAAAGAGAAGGAGAAATGAAAAGCATACCAATAAAATGACAAGGGTGTTAGATTATTGTACCATCACTTGTGAATGCCTGGTCGGATAATACACCTAGTGTAGTTAGAATACTTCCTTATACTCGTATTGATTCAACTACGAGTAACAAACAATATCTACAACTAAAAGAAACATGTTTGAGGAATGGTTTTTTTTGTATATTCCACTTTGTGCACCCGGGTGAATTAAGTGGAAATAAAAGTGTCCTCAATTCACCTTAGACTTTTTGCACCTGGGTGATATCACCCAGGAGATTTGTGGCGACAAAAAAGGTGTAATTTGTTCACCTTTGAATTAAAACACCTGGGTGAATATGCGCGACTTTTTTAATGATTTTTTATATAAAATATGTAAAAGTACAAAAATTTAAATAAATTTCATTTATTCCGTTAGGTATCCGTGGTTAACCAAGCTGGGTTAGTTAGATTGATCTGACCACGGACATAATTTTGAGTCAGAATGATTATATTTGGTGTTATTGGTTAGATCATGAGGTATCCGTGGTCAGGTCACTTAATAACGAAACAAACAAGCATCGCGAAAACCAATGAGCATCAAGGCAATAAATAATAATAATAATAATAATAATAATAATAATAATAATAGTACTTTATTTCAGATACGAGATCCATAGCATTTGATATACACATAAAAAAATAACAAAATACAACAGATTAAAAATTGTGTCAAAAAACATACATATTTTTAAAATTAAAGATTAATAAAAATAAATATACATGTGTATACATGTAGTACGTTCAGGCTGCAATATGTAGCCATCGTCTGTAAATAGTCGTGCAGAAGATTCTTTCTGACAAACTCCTTATAATAGAGTTTCTACACCTGAAAACTCTGGACATGAAACTCGCTATTCGGCCTCTTTGTATGGCCTCGAAGGAGTTGACACGCGCTTCAAAAAACATACCAGAGGCACTACAGCTCCGCTTAAGCCCCATTAGTTGCCTAAAGATATTGTTATAGGCA
This sequence comes from Ligdia adustata, assembly GCA_947049295.1. Lineage (NCBI taxonomy): Eukaryota > Metazoa > Arthropoda > Insecta > Lepidoptera > Geometridae > Ligdia > Ligdia adustata. Next base: position 13,357,087 of record OX346227.1, on the reverse strand, counting down.
ACTCGGATACCACCATGGGATTTTTTGGTGTAATTTGTCCAGAGTTGGCAGGTGTAAAAAGACTGACAGAAGGATCTAAATAAAGTGACTTTAACGTCCGGAGAGGATTTACAAAATTTTCTTATAATCATGTTACCAACTATACATAATGCTCTTCGCTGACGTTCGATGTCTTTATCGTCCTTTAAGTCCGATGCAACGACATGACCAAGATACTTAAAACTATCTACAATTCCTACAGGCTGCCCGCTAAGACAGACATTGGGAACATAGTCAGGTCCCTTACCAGATCTAAATATTACCATCTCTGTTTTCTTAACATTATATATGAGGTCGTGTTCTTTAGCATACCTTTCACAGATTGAAATTAACTTTCTCAAACCCTTGATCGAGGGACTGAGCAGCACCATATCATCCGCATAACTCAGATTATTGACATACCTTTCATCTAATCTGAGCCCAACCGGAGTGCTGCTCAACTCCACGATCAGATCGTTCACGTAAGTATTAAATAGATCCGGAGAGGTTAACCCCCCCTGCCTGACTCCACAAGACAACCTGTAGCCATCAGATACTTCCTGCCCCCACCTAACGCTGTTGGTCTGATTCTGATACCAAAATTTGAGCAAGCCGACAACATCCCGCGGAGCAGTAGTACGGTATAATTTCTGCCATAAAATGTTATGATTAAGGGTGTCGAAAGCGCGACTAAGGTCTAAAAAACACGCATAGACACTTGTCTGGCCTCTCTTATAATAATTAACAATCTGTTTCAGGCCGAAAATTGCCATGTCTGTCGAAACCTGCGATCGGAAACCAAATTGGCCATCGTCAATGGATAAAAAAGGTGTAAGGTTCTTTTGTATATATCGTTCAAGCACCTTGGCCAGTATAGTCGCAAGCGAAATTGGTCGGTAGTTGGACATGCTCGAAACATCCCCAGTTTTATTCTTCGGAATGGGTACAACAAGTGTGCGTACCATTTCCGCAGGCAAATAACAGTGTCTCAAGCAAAGGTTAAACAATCTTGCAAGTACGTCACATATATACTGGCCCGCATTCAATAAATGATTTATTACTAACCCATCATGACCCGGGCTCTTTCCACGCTTCATATTGGATATAATCTTCATAATATCACTACGTGTTACTGTAACTTTTTGAGATTGCATATTATCCGCGTGTAATTGCAAACACGAGGGATGTTTACAATTACAATATATACTACTGCTTACTACATTATTACTATTATTTGACAACTTAAAGTTATTTTTAAACAAATTTGCAATTTTCTTTTTATTATTTTCACCCTCGATATTTGTTGGCATACTACTTTTACTATCAATTTTTTTTGTCTCCTTCCAAAATTGTACAAAATTTCCTTCATTATGATGTCGAGCCAGTATATCTAATCTAATTTTCTGCTGATTATTCTGTACAAATTTCACAGCTGCTTTAAATTTTCTACGTGAACTAGACATAGCATCATAATAGCAACCTGTGCGTGGCCTTCCGTATAAAACCCACTGAAGAAAACTTATTCTAGCCTTTTCGTGCGCGGCCTTCACATGAAAATTCCACCCTATTAACTTACATCTACGTTTTTTCAAATTAGTACTCCTCTCCGCTGACGTCTGTAATATTAGTATTATTTTTGAATAAAATTGGTCAATTTTATCACGATGTTCTTGTTCAGAGCAATTAATTACATCCGAACACTCAAAATTTAAAATATTATCACAATTTAAAAGGTCATAAAAGCTTTCAGTGCATAATTTACTATACATATCTATTTCAGCTCGATCTCTAACACCCCACAGATGTTTGGAGTCAGATTGAGTATCTGTGCACAAAGAAGACTTAGCCGCTACAAGATTAAAATTACATTTAATAACCAAAGGAAAATGATCAGATAAAAACGAGTCGTAATGCACATAAACATCCGTCACAAGCGCAGCGGCCGCGGCAGTCGTAACACAGTGGTCAAGCCATCGACACGTGCCGTGCGCATCACTAACATAAGTATAGGTATCAGGCGCGAGTCTCTGTAGGTCTAAGCATTGCAATGATTGCTCGGCACAGTAATCTGTCAGCTCTTTTTCAAAAAGGGTTCCCGGATGCGCGTTAAAGTCTCCTAACATTATTACACATTCTATGTCAGAACTTTCAATAATGGCACTTATTTGCGCAAGACATTCGGTAAATTCAGGCAGATTATCCTCACAATTAGTAGGCATGTAGACACTAAACACGAGTATGTTTTTATCACCTAAAACTAAACGCACGGCTACTAGTCGATCACTATCACACGTGACTACACTAGCACTTGTAAACAAAGTGGATCTCCACATCAGCGCCGTACCTCCATACGGCCGTCCACGTAGCACGCCGGCAGAAGTGTCCACAGAAGACTTCGCGCAGCATGTAAACTCCTTATTAATTTCATTGATGAAACCTAAGTCGTAGGGCATCAGCCAAGTCTCCTGTAGGGCAATTAAGTCCGCTTGCTTACATAGGTCTCTCACATGATCGACGGATGTTTTAATTGATTTACAATTAAAAGATACTAAGGTTATATCTGTAGGGCGTACTACCATCTTAATTGTTAACAGTGACGTTATCGTACTTCAAAGAACGCGGTTGTCTATAAAGTCGAAATACAAGGCCCTCTGGCCAAAACTCATTTTTTAAAAAGTTATTTATCTTGCATACAGGTACCTTTATCTTAAATGAATTAAAATTAGTTTCTCTACTCTGTTTAAGCAACTCCACGGACTGGCAGTCTTCATTCATCTCTTTTATATGTTCTAATATGTCATCTTCTTTAATATGTTTCTTCGTACGTGATAGGTATATGTATGTAAAGGAATCCGCTGCTTGTAATCTAGTGCTATTTTGCAGTGTGCCGCGTGTGTTTCTATATTTGTAGGTATTTCTTTTTCTATTAATTACTGTTGTAAAACCATCATTTTCGTTTTGATTGCTGATATCGTTCATTTTAGTGCCTATAATGTCTTTATAAGTAGGCCTGTGTACAGATGACGTGCCATGCGTACCAATCAGCTGTTTATTAGATAACACGGACATTCCTCTGTTATACGAGGCAGTAAGTATCGAAGCAGGAGTATTTAGTTGCGTGTTATCAATGAGCGTAGCAGTGTGCGTGCGCACATTCGCTTTCTCGCTCTCACAACCCAACTGCACCTCACACCTTCTCGTATCGGAGACTTGGATCCGTGGCGACGACGCCTGTTCGAGAACAACTTTTTTATTGCGACTGCACTTATTCGGTGTTTTTATTTTCTCGTTTCTATTATTCTTATCATCATGATAAGACCTAAGAAACGGATCGAAATTATTGCTCTCATCCGGTAACTGTCTGGCACAGTTTTCTTGCAGCTCCGAAATCATTTTTTTGACGTGTATAATTTCATTTTTTACTGATTCGATGTCCGATGACAGTGCGGAGTACTCGTTCACAACAGGTGTTTTAGCTTTCATAGAAGCTACGTCAGTTTTTAATAAAGCCATATCTTTTAAAAACGTCGTTATGTCGATGTGGTCAAACGAGACCGGTGGCAATTTGTTAAGGTTTTTAGCTACAAAGCAAGGTAAGCTTTGAGGTTCAGATTCTTTTATAATTTTTATTAACTCTTGTATACTTTTCTGTTCAGATCCCTCTTTTCTTCTTGTTATCCTTTTATGGGGGGCCAATAATTTGTACGCTACGGACCTCGCTGTCTCAATTTCTTCCACGTTGTAGCTACCAAGGCATATTTGTATTATTCCGGATTCAGGCAAAGTATCTACTTTGTTGTTTATAAAAGCCAATAACTCGTTTATAACAACGTCACACTTGTCACATTTTAAGTCACTTGTCTCATTATTCCCGTTATTACGAACGCCACTAACGCCCGGAGGCGGAGAACGTAATGTCATCGTAACGCACGTCCGTCGCACGCGACTGCGACCACGCGACTTAAATGAGCATCGCAGAATCAAAAGAGCGTCTCATAAACGAAATATAAAAATATATATATATATATATATAATATAATCATACCTCAACAACACGGATTCATCAAAAAAAGGTCAACTGTCACTAACCTTACAGTTTTCGTAGGTCAGCTCTTCGATAATATGGATAAATGCTTTCAAACCGATGCAATCTGTACAGATTTCCAAAAAACGTTTGATAAAGTTGATCATGAGCTTCTTTTACACAATATTGCATATAACGGTATTCGTGAGAACCTGCTTCGTTGGTTTATATCGTACGTTCATATCACGAGTCGTACACAAAAAGTAGTGATTAACGGCTATCATTCTGACTATGTTTCGGTCACTTCGGGGGTCCCGCAGGTAATATTAGGTCCTATCTTATTTGTTTTGTTCATTAATGACATTGGCACTTGCTTCAAAAATACTATTTTTTTATTATATGCAGATGACTTAAAAGTCTATAAGTGCGTTAAAAACTTTAATGATTGTATACTGATTCAATCAGATTTAGATCGTCTTACACAGTACTGTATCCTAAACAAATTGTATCTTAGTTTACCGAAATGTCATAATATCACTTTTACGAAGAAGTACAAAAATACTAATTATCAATATAGACTTTGTGGAACTCCATTGAGCAAGGTGCTTAGTGTCAGAGATCTCGGTGTCACTTTAGACTCCAAACTACATTTTGACCAGCATGTAGACAACATAATTAAATCAGCATCTAAAATGTATGGATTTGTGATGCGAACCACAAAAGATTTTGTTAAGTCTACGACATACATATACTTGTATATCTCTTTAGTGAGACCTTGTCTAGAGTATGCCACCCAAATATGGAATCCATTCTATAACAAATATGACGATATGCTAGAAAAAGTTCAAAAGAAATTTTTACGTTCTGTAAATTATAGATGCTATCACGCTAACCTTGATTACGACAATCTTCTTGTAAAATATAAACTTCTACCCCTATGGTCCCGACGCATTCTTCTTGGTGCCATGTTTCTACATGGCTTAGTTCATAACAGATTTGATTGCTCAGATATTACTAATTAATTGTACTTTATTTGTGCGCGAACAGTTATTCATAGAGAAGTGCGCTCTAAACCTCTCATAAGTGTAAAACCTCAAATAAATGGAACTAACGCTGGTCTGCGCACGCCCTTACGGCAACTTGTTGATTCATACAACGATCGATATGATGATTTAGATATTTTTGCACTGTCTGCCTCTAGATTTAAGCGAGCCGTTGTAGCTACCTTTAGTTAGATGCCTATAATATACCTTAAGTTATTTATATCGTTTTAGATTCCTTATTTATATTTTAAGAACTAAACTCGTAAATTACTTAGTATATTAACTGATTATCACACGGAGCTTGTGCTGTATTGTGTACTAATAGTATAGTATTGTATCGCTGGAGCTCTATTAATGTCATAATGTTCGTTCATTTCTTTACGATGTATCATGACAACAATTTAAGTTTGCTTAATTGCATGACCCAGTGTATACTTTTAGCTATTTGTCCTAATATTATTTGAATAATTAGTAATTAAATCAGAAATATGTAGTAAATCTGCTCCAGGGTCCTCAACTGACTTGTACCGACTCCCCAAACAAAGATCATCAAGAGTAATTGGTGGACTGTTACTCGTATGTGGGTGGCATAGTTAATTATCTTACTTAAAAATTAGATATAAGTTTTATTGTATCACTGTTTTTGTCCTAAATAAATAAAAAATAAATAAAAAAAAATTCAGCCTCGTCATGTGTGCCTTCATTACCGTATTGTTAGCACATAAATAAAAGTCAACCATCTGCTGTACAAACGAATTTACTTTTGTTCTGCTTTTAACTCTATATTCTGCTACGAGTATGTTAACTGTTTAAATATATAAATATCGCTATCTGATTCTTTTTGTTACATTTTGTCTTTAAGTTTGCACAGTAGAATGTAAACGCAAAGCGTATTATGCGACTGGATATGGGGAGACTCTACCTATCCGCTCAGGAGCTTGACATCACCAGGTACATGGTCCATGCCATTTTTTAAATTAAATGTATGTAACTTGACCTATCAACTTCAACTGAATTCGTTAAGAAACAAAATTAGGAAAATGAGACGAATACTTCAAAAACTAAAATAAAATTTATTGTAAACGAAAAATAAATAGATTACAGACTAGAAAAGTACTACTTGAGTGAGGTGAGTGTTCACCACCAGCCAGCCGAGCCACCGCTAGAGTAGGAGCCACCGTAAGAGCCACCGGAGTAGCCTCCGAGGCCGGAGTAGCCGGAGTAGCCGCCGAGACCGGAGTATGAGTAGCTGGGAGCGGCGATGATCTTCTTCTCGGTGATCACCTTGGGCACGGAGACCAACTTGCGCACGCTCACCACCTGCGGGACCTCCACCACCTTGTTCACGTTCACCACTCGGTTGACGGCCACCACTTGAGCCGCGGGCGCCACATAGCCGCCGCTGTATCCACCGACGCCGCTGTAGCCGCCGCTGATGCCGCCGAAGCCGCCGCTGATGCCGCCGTAGCCGCCTCCGATACCTCCGCCGTATCCGCCGATGCCGCTGTAGCCGCCGCTCAGGAAGCCACGCTTCTCACGCGTCTGTTGCTGCTCCGAGCCGGCGGACACTGCCGCTACCAGCAGGCACATGCACACCTGCAGGGGAACAAATACTTTCAGATAGGAAACAAATACTTATTATAAGTTCATATTTTTGTAAAACACTGTCGCTTTTCTTCCTGAATTGTTATTAGTCAACAAACCCTACTCGATACGACTAGAATAAAGTTGCATTATGTCCAACTAATTATCATCAGTTCATTACTGCACAGTTATAACAACAATATTTTAATTGGCCGATAATCATATTATAAAAATGAAATACTTATTACTAGGGATTTTTTAAAATTTACCCCTTATTGAGTAGTTAGTTCATATTTGTTCTTTATTTACTCTTTTTTCTTTTTTGTTATTTATTATTATTTGTTCTCTATGGATGACACTTACGAAGGACTTCATGTTGTGTATAGGTAGTGTAGTGCGTGGTGTGCTGTCAGATGAGTGATGTGTGTGCTGCAGCGCGCCGGCGTATATATACGAGGGTGAGGAGCAAGTGTCGCAACAACGCAACGTGTCCTCGCGAGCCTCTCCCCGCCGCGACCGCCCGCCCGCGAGTGTATCCCATCTGGCCCGGTGACTTGGCCCGGTGCCGGGCCACATGGGAAAAAAAAGTTTTAACTGGCCCGGTGATATATTTACCGGGCCAGATGACACAAATCAAGTGCCATAGTCCCCGGTAAGGGGAAATAAGAGGATACGCCTCGTAATTTGTGAAGTACTAACTACATGCATATATGAAAGGGATTGAACTTAGAAATCAAAATGTTTATAAATCAAAATTAGTGCTATACAATAATCAATTTTTATTGTGTGTGTTACTCGTATAAAACTCAACATTAAAGAGACTTATACATACATATAAAATGGTAACAAACAAACAACAAATCTTCTTACTATTATGTATCTTACTATATATATATATATATAATCTTAAATACTTATTATAACATACAACATGTTTTTTTTTTATAAAAAAATAAACAATATACATTTAAAATGGTATCTTTACCAGAAACAGAAAAAATAACTAACCTCTTGTCAACCAATATCACAGCTTCAAATATTGATAAGTGTTTTAAAAATCAAATCAATTCTTTACCGCATTTTTTCTACAAAATGACCGACGGTTATTTGACCTTTCACTAGCTCCATGGTTGCCTCCTGAATAAGGTCTTCTCGAAGCATGGCCTCCTTTGAATGGCGTAAAGGAGTACTTGGTATCTTATTTTAAATTTGTACTGGTCTTTTTTTGTAATAAGAGGCGTCAGTATAAAGCGCTTTTAACATCTCGATCATATTGGGCTGCTTTTTTTAATTGTCTTGTTAAGGTTGCTGTGCCACGCTTCCAATGCATTGGTCGTACGGTGGCGTTGTCCAAAAACGCACCACACTTTTATAAACTCGTCACGTAACCACTGTTTTAACATGTAATCACGAAATATCTTGCTATTATTATCATTGGGGGTTTGAGCAGCTACACACCACCAGCCATTGAAAATTTCGTTTTGCGGCAGAAGGGGTAGCACAGCACTGAGGGCTACTTGTCTGCGGGTTGTTTTTAACTTGGTGAGTTGTAACTCCTTCCCTTTCTTCCACACCGCTTGCGAATAATGGAAGTAGCAACCTTTTGTGATTACATTAGGGAACACGGATACAATAACGTTCATGACGGCCATCTCAAAATCGGTTTTAAAGGTTTCTGGGGTCCAGCCTGGTACTTGAGCTTTCTATAGATGAAAAAGCACCCCATATGTATCCGTACTTTTGTCACTTAGTAACGCGTACGCCACTGGCACGATACTTTATGTTTCTGGCAAAGATACCATTTTAAATGTATATTGTTTATTTTTTTATAAAAAAAAACATGTTGTATGTTATAATAAGTATTTAAGATTATATATATATATATAGTAAGATACATAATAGTAAGAAGATTTGTTGTTTGTTTGTTACCATTTTATATGTATGTATAAGTCTCTATAATGTTGAGTTTTATACGAGTAACACACACAATAAAAATTGATTATTGTATAGCACTAATTTTGATTTATAAACATTTTGATTTATAAACATTTTGATTTATAAACATTTTGATTTCTAAGTTCAATCCCTTTCATATATGCATGTAGTTAGTACTTCACAAATTACGAGGCGTATCCTCTTATTTCCCCTTACCGGGGACTATGGCACTTGATTTGTGTCATCTGGCCCGGTAAATATATCACCGGGCCAGTTAAAACTTTTTTTTCCCATGTGGCCCGGCACCGGGCCAAGTCACCGGGCCAGATGGGATACACTCCCGCCCGCGCCGCGTCGCACCTTCTCTACTGATTCACCCTTATCAATTGCTTACTGATATCTCGCATTGGCATCGTCATCGAGCTAGCTTCTTTGTCGCTATTATTGCATCATAAGTGGAACGATGAGCGTAGGCTCATCAGCATAGTGGTCATCTTTATTTATCTTTCATTTCCAAAATGTAATGGCATTGAATCAAATTAAATTAAATTTGAATCAAATTACATTAAACTATACATATAATTAATCTAAATTAATAAAAAATATACATATATAGTTCGATTAATTATTAATACTTATGTTCACTTGTTAAATTTTATTTAGTACCTATTTATTTATAATAACCTATTTAGTTGCTAGTATTTTCTTCTCTATTTATTTATTATCTAAAAATCTAAAAATTCTAATAAGTACATTTATTAGAATTTTTATTTTTTATTCAGGTTTTTAATATGCTAATTTTAATGTATATATATATATTATTTATATTTATATACTAGGTGTACCCGCGACTTCGTTCGCGGTTGCTAACCTTTCAATATTATGTCAGAAAAATTAGAGAATTAATGTCAGTGTTCCTTCTTCAAACTTATCATTGTAAAAGATACAATAAGATAGCAGTGTTTTAAACTGTAAAAGTTTATTAATTAAAGCGATACAGAGAAGTTCGCACAATTATGTTCAGCATGTTAAGATTCTGCATTTATTTTTAATTTTAATTTAATTTTACGAATTCTACACTCATTTTAACCCGTAGAATTTTGTTTTGCTAATGTATATATCCCGTGCTTATTTATTTTTTATTCAAGACAGCTAGGCATTTGTCAACCAGCTCGCACGACTACAGAAAACTAGATGAAGCATGCCTAGTCTGGAATACACTGGTTCTCAAAAAAGCCACCGCAACATACCATTAGCTTTTAATTTTTCAACTCGAGGACTAGCTAGTTAGCCAGGCAAGTATTGAGATTGCCCTTTCACCATGCAATGGTTTCCACACAATGTTATCCTTCACCGGTAGCTCAGGTTCTTCTTGCGTATTTAGTGGGATCGAACATCGTACCTCTCGCACGGCAATCTACCTCCTTTAACTACTCGGAAAATTGTGGACGCTATGTGTTCCATCTAGGGCTACGGTGTCGCTGATTTCCGTGGTCCTGCGAACTTGTGGTCAAATGCCTAGTTGTGTAGTATAAAAAAAAATATATATAAAATATTTTTTGTTACAACTACAAAAAATAAGTAGTATTTTTTTGGGTACAATAATTTGAGTCAGTCAATACTAACAGAAAAAATTCATCCTTACCGAAGCACGCGTTAGCAAGTTATAGTTAAATATGACTTTTATCCCCTCTCTCACGGGTACCCCCACAAATTTTTCGGATAACATCATTACAGGTTTTTTTTTTGTATTCGATAGGCTTGCGCTTGACCGCGACTCACCTGATGTAAAGTAACGATGCGGTCTAGGATGTAGCGCGCTTGCCTAGAAGAAACCGATTCACTCGCGATTTGAAAAGACCGAGATTATAGTTGTCGGGAAATAGAGAACTTGGCAGCGAGTTCCACAACCTGGCAGTTCGCACAATAAATAAAGACGCGAAGCGTTTTGTGCGAGTCCGTGGAACCTCTACCGTGAACCGGTGGCGCCTTACAGTATCTCTACTTGTCCGATTGTAGAATGGAGATGGGACGGATTGTATCCGATAAAAGACCGATAGTCTAGCCACTTTTCGACGATGCTCGAGGCTTTGAAGTTTAACTTTGGCCAGAGCATCGTTACCTATAAGTCTTTTAGCTCGCCTTTCGACAGACTCCAACGCTTCAAGCTGGTATTTTGCTGATCCATCCCAAAGATGGGAGCAGTACTCCATACACGATCGAACTTGTGCTTTATACAGAGCGAGCAACTGTTCCGACGTGAAGTACCGCCGCACCTTTGAGAGGATACCCAGCTTTTTGGCAGCTAACTGAGCTTTGGACTCAATATACGCACCAAAATTGAGCGTTGAAGTCAGCGTGACCCCTAAGAGCTCAAGGTGGTCGGTTAGGGGAACGGATACATCTCAAAAAGTAGGGGCCAGCTGTAATGGCCTCTTTTTGGCGGAGAACAGACACGCCTGCGTCTTAGTAGCATTTAACCTGACCAGATTAGCATCGCCCCATTTAGAGACTGCCCTGAGGGACAGGTATACCTTTCTAACAAAAAAAGAATCATCCAAATCGAAGCACGCGTTACCGACTTATAGTTAAATACGAATTTCATACGTCCCACGGGAACTCCTACTAATTTTCGGGATAACATTATTTCTGTTAGACTTTTGGAATAAAAAAAGAATCATCCAAATCAAAGCACGCGTTACCGAGTTCTAGTTAAATACGATTTTCATCCCCCCTCCGACGGGAACCCCCACTAATTTCTGGGATAACATTAATTTTAGTTAGTTCTTTCTAACAAAAAAAGAGTCATCCAAATCAAAGCACGCGTTACTGAGCTATAATTAAATAAGACTTTCATCCCCCCTTCCGCAGGAACCCCTTCTGAGTTTCGGGATAAAAAGTAGATAAGATCCTACCTCATGATATAAACTTTAAGCATACCAAGTTTCGTTAGAATCCATCCAGATAGACAGACAGACAAAAATTAAGAAAAATATAGATTTGGGTTCTGTATCGTTAATAACACCCCCGCGAAAGAAATTTTTAAAATATATTCAATGTACAGAATTTGACCTGACGCTGAATAGCAATCCCCAGCATTTGAGCGTTGACTTTTTTTGACGCACGGGACACTGCAACACGATCTATTTAACTATTTTTAAATCTTTTTCTACTTTTAAGTACCGTAAAATCATGTAACAATAGTCCTGTTATACAACTATGGTCCAAATTGACCTCTAAATATTTGTATTCAAAAGTCCGAAAGTATTGCCTTCAGGTGAATGTAATGTGTATGATTATTGCCTATGATAACAAACGTGATAATTTACGTGATCCTAAATAGATGGCAACACTACTCAGTAAATCATTTTGGCTGCCAACTTGAACGAGGTGGTGCGGTGCGTCTTTATTCTTATTTTTGGTCAAATTTAACCTGGACTAAAGTTGAAAACATAGTATGCAACTATAGTCCAATTTAAAAAAAAAATATTAAACAAAAATAGGTATTCTAAACGAATACTAAGTACTACATAATTATAATCAGTAGTTCAAGAAGATTCTTCTGAAAATGAGTTCTTCTTCCTTTCCTTACTGTCATTTTTTAATGTTGCGCCAAGGCCGCTGATATGGCATACAATTGTTTTACTGACAACAACTAAATAGAAGCATTCGCCGTGAGCTCTACGATACAGCATCCTCTAAGTGCAGAGCACACAAGAACCACTACCACCAGTCAACCCACGGAGGCTAATATATACCTATAGCTGTACATGTATTAATTATAATGTTATGTTTTTTTTCTTGTAACAAGCGGTAATATGGCCGTATCATTGGAATTACGAGAACGCTTAGTTATAAACAACACTACACGGTGACTAGATCATCCATCAGCAGGCTGTACTAAACGTTGCGTAACTTACGTGATTAGTTAAGAACCTCAGCAATAAGACGTGCTATGAGAGCTACTGCTGTTGTTGTTGTTGTAAACATGGTAACGAGATCGTAGTGATAGCAAACCTACTATTACTCCTACTATTATATACCCTAAACTAATGTCGGGATAATTCTGATGATAAATATTGTGTTTGTTACATACAAATATAACAAATTGATTTTTATCCGATAATTCAGATATGATATCGTCTATCAGCTAAATTTAAAAAATAAATTAAGCTTACATTAATACAATGGGTTCACTTTTATGTTACACCTTGTATATAATTATGTTTTACATACTAGCTGACGCCCGCTTCCTTCTCTTAATTTAACATGATCAAAAGAATCCTATATGTTGACCAGGGATATAAGCTACCACAATACAAAATTATATTGAAATCGCTCCAGTTTTTTCGGAGATAAGCTCGTACAAATAGACAGAGAAACAAAACACTTTAAATAATCTAAATTAATTCTATTTCAGTTCTTACATCCCCCTGACTCAGTTTACAATTTTATTCCTGTCATTGTATATAAAAACGAATTTATATACAATGATGACAAGAATAAAATTATACAATACATATAATAACAAGAATTCTACAGTTTTATTATACGAAGAAGTATAATGATATTATAGAAAAATAGGAGATTATGGAAGAACTAATAAATATTTGATAAATAAAAATGTAGATATATTGTACATGCTATAACGTTTCAAGTACGAGTATAGGCAGCCGATAGAAGAGCTTTGTTGGAACTACAAAACCGATGACGTACTTTTTACTGTACAATAATTTCAGTTAAGTAATTATTATTCAATAATTTCAGTCTTTCTAACAAAAAGTAATTATCCAAATTATATTTCCATAGCAAAAATCTTACTTGTTAATAATGTTTGTGTAGGCGTCTAAAAATATTTTCATTAGAACTACAAAACTGATGATGATTTCTCCGTTGTATATTATTGATTCTAGTTACTTTCTAGTTACATTCTTACAAAACAAAAATACCCAAATCGAAGTATTGTTATCGATATCGAGTTATTGTTAAATACGACTTTCACACCCCCACCGACGGGAATGATGTTGAAGTTCCGGATAAAAAGTTGGTGTAATATACTAATTAGAATCCATTCATTTGTTTTGGTGTGATGCCTAGTCAAGATACAGACAGACTGACAAAAATGAAAATATTACAGATTCCATGTTTACATGGATAACTTCATTCCATTTCATTTATTTATCTAATGCTAATGTACAGAATTTCACTTGTTACAGATTTATTATTTTAAAAGAAATATATAATACTTAATAGACTATTTTATGAAATTCTTGCCTATTTAATTTTTTTATTTTATTTTGTTAACTAACGGCCTAAAATAACAGATTTAAATTACAACATAATAACTAACAGGCCATTTAGAAAAAACCACGTATTAATTTTGTTCTAGGTAATTAGGATGCTAAAGTTAAATACGTAGCTATATACCAAACAAGTTAATAAAAAACAAATAATATAAAGTTATGCATTTACATGCAAATCTACACTCGTTAAAAACAGAAAAAAAGAAAGGAATAGTCATCAAAAAAGTTTACCTACTAATAACTAAATTGATTAAAAAATATGTCACTTAACTGTTTTCTGATGGTGGAAATATTTGAACAGAATAAATTTATATCTACATTGTTGTTTATACATAGCTTGTTAAACGTCCTACATGCACGCACGATAAAGCTATTTTGTCAGTAATTGGTTCGCAATATAGACGGACAGAGGAGTGGCGGAATTCTCCGGCATGGTCCGGTAGGAGCTAACAGGTTGATTTTACTGAGAAGTTCAGGACAGCCGATACTAGAAGTAAAGATGTTTTTAAGAAAGATAACGTCGGTATAATTCACGGCCATAGTGAAGTGGAAGAAAATGATGTCTGGCACATGAAACCAAGTAGTCGTCTTTTTTAGATTTAGTTTTGTAGTTTAAATACCGTGTAAATTTTCTTTGTATACTTTCTATTCTGTCTACTCGTATATAGACGTTATACATTGGGTTCCATACCCGTGATGCATATTTCAAGTGACACCGCACATATGTGCTATAGAGGATTTGGAATGATTTAGCAGATTTAAAATCTTTTGTCGATCTCATGATAAAGCCCAGAGCTTTTGAAGCCTTATTTACTATTGCCGATACGTGCTCCTCAAATATTAACTTTGAATCATCATGAATGACGCCCAAATCTTTCATAGATGACACACGCACCAGCAACTGATCCTTCAAAAAGTAATTGGTAAGTATTGGGTGTAATTTGCGTGTGAATGTCATGATGGAACGTTTAGAAACATTTAGATCCAATTTATCAACGCGACAATAGTAAACGAGTCTTGCCAGATCTTGTAGAAGCATTGAGGCATCTTCGTGACATTTAATAGCTTTAAAAATTTTCATATCATCAGCAAATCTCAGTAGTGTAGAATTAACAAAACAGTCATCGATGTCAGTCATAAAAATCAAAAACAGGAGTGGACCTAATAAAGAGCCTTGGGGTACACCACTTGAAACACGCATCCATTTAGATGAATAGTTTCCTAACACTACCGCCTGTGATCGGTTGTCAATGTATGACGCGAACTATCAGAAATGGGGGAATTGAGTCAGGTCCTGCAGATTTAGAACAGTCTAGTTTTAATAGTTTGAATTTTATTGAGATGGGAGTAAAGTGTATGGAAGATATGTCGGAAGGTCCTATGTAGTATAATAAACATATCTCGCTGATAAAAGAGCGGGTTGGTTACTTGATCTGTGTACTCGACTGTATTCGTTTGGTTGAAGATGAGTATGGGAACAAAATGAGGAAAAAAATACATTACGTTTAAAAAACTAAAAATGAAATTTATTGTAAACGAAAAATAAATAGATCACAGACTAGAAAAGTGCTAATGGGGTGAAGTGAGTGTTCACCACCAGCCAGCAGAGCCACCGCTAGAGTAGGAGCCACCGTAGGAGCCACCGTATGAGCCACCGAGGCCGGAGTAGCTTCCGAGGCCGGAGTAGCCGGAGTAGCCGCCGAGACCGGAGTACGAGTAGCTGGGAGCGGCGATGATCTTCTTCTCGGTGATCACCTTGGGCACGGAGACCAGCTTGCGCACGCTCACCACCTGCGGGACCTCCACCACCTTGTTCACGTTCACCACTCGGTTGACGGCCACCACTTGAGCCGCGGGCGCCACATAGCCGCCGCTGTAGCCACCGATGCCGCCGTAGCCGCCGCTGATGCCGCCGTAGCCGCCTCCGATACCTCCGCCGTATCCGCCGATGCCGCTGTAGCCGCCGCTCAGGAAGCCACGCTTCTCACGCGTCTGTTGCTGCTCCGAGCCGGCGGACACTGCCGCTACCAGCAGGCACAAGCACACCTGCAGGGAAATAAATATTTTCAGCTTAAGATACTAAGATCATTTTTTTTATTAATATTTGTCAGTATTGTTGTTTTTCTTCTTGAAGTGAATTTATAAAACTGTTGACAACCAACTCGCAATACTTAGAACTCAATTTGCATTCAGATCAACTAATTCGTAACACTACACATAAAAATAATTGCGGTTTTAGTGAACTCATTTAAATTAGCCGACAATTATTTTGTCATTCACCGTTGCTAAAAACGACATTTGCATTTGAATATTTTTTAATATTTTCTCGCGATTTGATTGTATATCTCGTTTGTACTCAATGAGCGACACTTACAAAGGACTTCATGTTGTATGTAGGTGGTGTGGTGCGGTGTCAGCTGTCAGGTGAATGATGTGTGAGCAGCGCCAGAAGTAGCATATATAGGAGGGTGAGGAGCAAGTGTCACAACGACGCGGACGCAATGTCCTTGCGAGCCCCTCCTCTCCCCTCCCCGCCGCGAGAAAATGTCGTCGCCATCTCGTCTGTCGAACACGATTAATTTTATTTGAAGTAGGTAGGTGGTGTGCTGCGCCAAGTCTCACAGTCATAAGCCGCCCAAAGGGCACTGACATGATCTACAATTGTTTTCCTGGGAAATACAACTAAATCCAAATTAAAAATAAATATCATGTCATTCAACCTATGGTAGCACTCAGATACAAGACAGGGCTCGAATGTACGTTGCTTAACTTTTGTGAACAATTTGTAATGCCTCATCTTTATGACGTGCTCTGAGCACTGCTATTTTATTTTATATAAACAGGTAAATGAGCGAGACTGTAATGGTAACAAACCACTATATTAGCGCACTAACTCGAAATTAAAAACTGTAATCTTTAACTATAATGTTACCTAAACTAATGCCGGGATCATTTCCTGCTGATAAGTATTGTGTTTGTTACATAAATATATAACAAATTGAATTTTATTAATTAATTCAGAAACGATATCGTCTATCCAGCTAAATTTGATCTGCCTCGAAATCACGACTATGTTGTTGATCACGACTGTGTTTAAAAAATGACTGTTAGAGATCGGACACAATCTTTATGTGTAGGTAACTACATACCATTTCTTCGCATGTAATGCCCGTAACTTACACAAATTGAGAACAATATCGTAAGCGTTACATTGTATAGTGTTTATTGTTTAAATAGTAAGTATTAATACTATGTGTATGGTTCTAAATGTGTCTGCGTTAAGTCTTCTTGGCTTTAATTCTTGTTGTGAATGAATACAGCGAACGCATTGGTAGGGTTAAAGTTTATAACGCTTGTTAAGACTTGCTATCCCCTGGGTAAGAAGTGTGTACATCCCTGTGTACGTATGTGGAAGCTATGTGTTGATACTCGCACGACTATGATCTATGTCGCAGCTATAAAGACTGACTATGAAGTAATCTATGGCACAAATCACTGGCAATAATACTTATTGAGTATTTTAGTGCTATAACTCTGATCTGGTTATTACAAAGTTTCACGTGTGGTTTTTATGGAACATTTTAATTGCATATAAAACCTTTTTCGATTATTTATAAATAAATATTTTTTAAATAAAATAAAAATATATATGTGCATACTGACTATAAAATTTTAAGTAAGCGTAAACAGTTTTTGAAACTACATTTACTTCTACCTCTATGGTGCCGATTTAACATACAACTTTTTTATTTTGTTAAAAACTCAAACGCGGAACCGTTTTGCTGTACTTTTTTTTAATTTGTTTTGGCGCGCCATTATCGTTTCACGTCATATTGTTAAAACCTTATGTTAAAAATAAGTGAAAAAACTAAAATGAGTGATTAAATTTTTTTATTTTTCGAATTATAACGAAAATCACAGTATTTAAATTATTGAATTTAATTAATAAGGCAAGATAATTTAGTTAATGTTATTTGTGTGAATACCCTCGGCCGAAAAACTCAGTTAGTCATTGTTAGTTTGGACAGATGCGGTTGGTCGAGAAATTTGACGTTTTGTTCGAGTTCTTTATCCGGTGGGAGATAATAGGAAAGGAAGCAGTCCAGAAAGAGCGTGTGCTGAGGTGAGAAAAACAGTACGGTATGACTTACAGATTGTTTGAGCGAAACCTCTTTGAAGGGCATTTAGTTGGATTTTGTTGTAGTCAAGGTCGGTAGCCTGAGACCATACACTAGATGCGTACGTCGTCATGGGCTCCACCACTGCAACGTATATTGTTCTCGTGATATCGCCGTTCAACCCCCAAGTCACCTTTGCTGCACGCGCTAGCTGTTTATATATGTCCGCAGATTTTTTGCATTGTCCGGTCACGTGTGAATGAATGAATGAATAAACTCTTTATTGCAGACACAAAACATCAAATATAAAAATTCTTACATCTAGTGCCACAAGTGGCGGCCTTATCGCTAAAAGCGATCTCTTCCAGGCAGGTGTGCTTTAAAAGTGAGCTTTCGGTAGATTACTAAATCCAAGAGTTTGACTACTTCGACGAAATTTAGCCGAACGCCAGACATGCTTACAATTGGGGCGTCGTATTTCCACTTGTTTGTTAAAAGCATCGCGTTAGTCTTGTGTGCTGCAAAGTTAAGCTTTTTACGACTTCCCCATTACACTACCATGGGTAGTGCTTTATTGGCTTTTAGCTCGATGTTCTTAGGTTGGCCTGTGAACACGAGAACAACGTCGTCTGCGAAGGCTTGACAATATTTCCCTCAACTTCTAGCTCACAACGAGTCTAAGATTACATTCCAGAATGTAGGTCCTCCAATAGATCCCTGGACACCTCCTTTCGTGGTTTTTTCTCGAATGTTGCTCTGGCATAATTGACCTTGATTTTTCTGTCGCTAAGGTAAGAACATACCATTGCGTAGAGGTTAGATGGTCACTTTTTTTTGATTAGTTGATGTTTAAAGAACAGATTAGAGTTTTGCATCGATAACTATATCCCATCGAGGTGTTTCTTAAAAATTATCTAATGCTAATGTACAAAATTTGGCTTATCACCTTTAAATATAAGAATACTGAATAGATTATTTTATGAAATTTAGACAAATAATAAACATCCCGCTGATAACAAAGCAGAATGGTTACTTGATCTGTGTACTCTGCATTCGTTAGGTTGAATAAGGGAACAGAATAAGGAAAATAAGATGTTATGTGTAAAAAACTAAAAATGAAATTTATTGTAAACGAAAAATAAATAGATCACAGACTAGAAAAGTGCTAATGGGGTGAAGTGAGTGTTCACCACCAGCCAGCCGAGCCACCGCTAGAGTAGGAGCCACCGTAGGAGCCACCGGAGTAGCCTCCGAGGCCGGAGTAGCCGGAGTAGCCGCCGAGACCGGAGTACGAGTAGCTGGGAGCGGCGATGATCTTCTTCTCGGTGATCACCCTGGGCACGGAGACCAGCTTGCGCACGCTCACCACCTGCGGGACCTCCACCACCTTGTTCACGTTCACCACTCGGTTGACGGCCACCACTTGAGCCGCGGGCGCCGCATAGCCGCCGCTGTAGCCACCGATGCCGCCGTAGCCGCCGCTAATGCCGCCGTAGCCGCCTCCGATACCTCCGCCGTATCCGCCGATGCCGCTGTAGCCGCCGCTCAGGAAGCCACGCTTCTCACGCGTCTGTTGTTGCTCCGAGCCGGCGGACACTGCCGCTACCAGCAGGCACATGCACACCTGCAAGGAAACAATTTTTTTCAGTTTAAGGTACTAAAATCAATTTTTAAATTTATATTTGTCAGTATTTGCGGTATTCTTCTTGAAGTGAATTTATAAAACTGTTGACAACCAACTCGCAATACTTAGAACTCAATTTGCATTCAGATCAACTAATTCGTAACACTACACAAAAAAATAATTGCGGTTTTAGTGAACTCATTTAAATTAGCCGACAATTATTTTGTCATTCACCGTTGCTAAAAACGAAATTTGCATTTGAATATTTTTTAATATTTTCACTGATTCGATTGTATATCTCGTTTGTACTCAATGAGCGACACTTACAAAGGACTTCATGTTGTATGTAGGAGGTGTGGTGCGGTGTCAGCTGTCAGGTGAATGATGTGTGAGCAGCGCCAGAAGTAGCATATATAGGAGGGTGAGGAGCAAGTGTCACAACGACGCGGACGCAATGTCCTTGCGAGCCCCTCCTCTCCCCTCCCCGCCGCGAGAAGATGTCGTCGCCATCTCGTCTGTCGAACTCTAGATTACTCGAGTAAGGGAAAAATTAGATGTAGAGTACTACGACCAGACAATACTGGACAGGGCTAGCTTCTCTCTTCCCATTTGCATAACCAAGTATTTGACACACTCTCCCTTTTACCGAATGTGCAACATGTATTGCTCAATTAAAGATTAATTTGATTTATTTCAATTGAGATCGTTGACCTAATCAACTAACCACAAATTACTAAAACTTTTGTTAATATTCTAAACTTAAAAAAATAATTAACAGACTCTTAGTTTTTAAATTTTTTAGTTAAGGATAAAGGAGAACGGACACGCTTTATACATTTTGGACCAAAAAGTAGAGTAGCCGGCCAAAGAAAAATATATATGTATTATTGTAGTACATATACTGTACCCTCGGAATATTTTATATTATGGCACCTAACCTCTCTTTTTAATGCCTGATTTGTTGTTCATAGTTTTATATTTAGATTTTTCTTGCATCTGAACGTGTTTGATTGTACGCGTGGTGGCGTACACGAGTATGAGCGATAAAATATAAATTAATACATACAATATACTTACATGTGTTTTTATTGAAACAAATGATATGGATTTTGTTAGTAAACGTTATTTTCTTGATTATATTCTACATCTTATTAGTACATTAAACGATGGCCACACGCACACAAACAAACACCTTCAGATATCAGAAAAAACGTTTCATAAAACTATGTATAGAAACTCAGGTATTATATAGAGAGGTTAGGTGCCATAATGTAAAATGTTCCGAGGGTCATATACTACAATAATAAATATATATTTTTCTTTGGCCGGCTACACGGGTTTTATGTACTAACTCCTTTGTAAGTTTTTGTATTTCTATGTTTTGTTTCTTCCATCTATCTATGTGTATTGAGTAAGTATAGGATAAGTAATAATTAGTCTACTAACTAGTACATAACCAGTATATGCACCATGTTAGGATCATATCTAGATCTAGTTGTTTTAGTATTTTTTCAAGTGTTCTGCCAGTTTTATGATCTTCCAATAAAAAATAAAATAAAATAAATAAAAAAGGGTCAAACTCAACATTACTCGAGTAAAGGTGGTCCCCTTTACTCGAGTAATGTTGAGTTTGACCCTAGCACGTACCACTTGCGTATTAACGTATCACTAGCTCTTAATTAAAAATGAAATTAATATCATAATATTATACCTATTATGAGATATATTTTTTCTTTAATCCGTGATACTAGCAAATTGTCATTGCCATTTAGTTACAGATAGTCGATATGTGAGTGAACGATATATTAGTCACAACTTGACTCGAGCAAATTTAAACTTTAATGATTAAAATCAACTTTGCCATAGTTATCTAACGTGTTCAGCAATTTAAGTTTTTTACAACATTCATGTTTCATATTGTAAAAAACTTAAATTAACACAAATAAATAAATATAGAATACAAGCATTAATTTAAAAGCCTCGTCTTCCTACTCGTAGCACCACCTCGGTAGTGATTATTTTGGCAGAAATCCCATAATTGTAACAATTTACTGTTGCATCATTTATATATATACCTTCTCGTTGTGTTAGGAACAAGTCTGTAAGCCATTGTTTAACAAAATGAACGTTATTGGGATTACCTATGAGATAATATTTGCGAAGACTTCATTTGCTCACACTCATTAACATGCGAACAGCGAACCAAGCTCACATATGTACTTTGTTACTCTAACACGTGAGCGTTGCTAAGCGATATTATTATATCGAATCATGGGTCAACTCTTAGTAAAGACATCGTAGGCCTCTTCAGTAAGTACCGCCTATGTACCGAAGAAAATCAACGGACAAATAATGTTTGCAAATGTAAAGTGTTGTATGTGGTTCTAACTGAAGGGAAGTATTTATACAAATTTGATATTTGTATCAACTAATAAATCACAGAGATTGAATGGCTATTTTGTAGAAGTGTAATTACAATACCGCCAGTACAATATAAAAGTAGAAAAACACTTGTTACGTTATGCTAATGAAGATGTTGGAATAACTTCTTTGCAATGTGGTCCATATAGATCCGCGTACGTGAGTAAGCAGCTCAGAGAGAGGAGCAGGATACCCACCGCCGCGCCGATACCCGCCGCCGCGCCGGTACCCGCCGGACGTGATCCCCGTACAAAAGACATGAACGCGCGCTTCGTTACTCATTATTACCTATCCATTATTTAATTATACAAATTACTATGAAACTTCACAAAGCTATTCGTATTTAAAACAACATACCTAACACTTAACACGTTATGCAAATCATCTATATTTCATAAGTAAAATGATAATAAAACGAGTGATTTAAAACAGAACTCGTTCGTTTATTAAAGCTTAAGTTTGTAAGACTTCATTGAGTAGGGGCTGGGTGGTTCAGCACCAGTCGTTGTAGTTGCTGGCGTAGCTACCGGCACCGTACAGCGAGCTGGAGCCGTAGCCCGCGCCCGACAGAGAGCCGTAGCTGGAGCCGTAGCCGGCGCTGTAGCTAGCGGGGTAGGAGCCGTAGCTGGCGGGGTAGCTGGAAGACGCGTAGCTAGCGGGGTAGGAGCTGACGTAGCTCGGGGAGGACACCACCTTCTGCTCGGTGATCACCTGCGGCACTGATACTACTTTCTGTACGTTCACCACCTGCGGGACCTCCACCACCTTGTTCACGTTCACCACCTTCTTAACGGCCACGTACTGAGGAGCCGCGCTCGCGTACGACACGGCGGGGGCAGAGTAAGATACAGCCGGGGCAGAGTAGCTGTAAGACGGGGCAGAGTAGCTGTAAGACGAAGCTGCTGGCGCCGAGTAGCTGTAAGACGGGGCCGAGTAGCTGTAGCTCGACGGGGCAGAGTAGCTGTACGAGCTGGAGGGAGCTGCGTAGCTGTAGGAGCTCGCGGGAGCTGCGTAGCTGTAGGAGCTCGCGGGAGCTGCGTAGCTGTAGGATGGTGTAGAGTAGGAGTAGGAAGGCGCCGAGTAGGAGTAGGAGGGAGCGGAGTAGGAGTAGGAAGGCGACGAGTAGCTGTTGTAGCCCTTGTAGCCGGAGTAGCCGGAGCTCAAGCCGCCGAGCCCGAAGCTGGAGCCGAGGCTGGAGCCCAGGCCGAAGAAGCTGCGCTTGTCGCGAGCTGCTTCCTGCGGCTTCTCGACATCAGTAGCGGACGCGGCCACAGCAAGGGCGCAGATTAACACCTGCGAATTCACAACACGAATTTACACACACCACACTGCACACTCTATTGAACACGATGAAATTCATGACTGTTAATAATCTCTATTGTGTTTAGTTTGTATATATTATGAATATATACTTGTATAATGACAATTTAATGAATTACTTGTGAAATTAAATGTTCACTATTTTTTCAATAAGTGGTTATCAGTGAGGGATTGAAGAAGGATAGTGTAGGTAGTGTAGTATCGAGCAGTGATGAGTACTTACAAAGTATTTCATATTGAGGTCGGAGTCGGTGCGAGGGTCAGCGGGCAGTGCAGGCGCGCCTCCTCCCACCACATATATAGCGGCCGTGGGTGACGTCACCACACCACACACCAGGGACACACCATATACCACCACACACACAGAGAACGAGCTCACGCACTCTAGCTGAGCCGTGCCAGGTTCCCGTCACCAAATGTGAACAAAATGGACTTTAGTTCGTGGGGTATCTTCCCCAATTTTATAAACTATCATGTTACTATGTACTGGTCATTATACTATTAAAATCCGATGCCTAAAAATGTTGTACCGACAAATCTAATAAAAACCCATTCTGATATCTAATTTTGTAGTTCTTTTTCGGAACCTGTAAAGAACCTTCGAGCTCAACAATAACACGATTATATCTTTTAAGGAAAACAGCAATCTAAAATACACAAAACAAAAAATTATTGTTTCATTATTTGCAAGTTCAGAATCAAAACGGGTCTTAATATTCTTGTAGAGTATGGGTTCTTTCTTCTGTAACTCTATTGAACTTCAAGCACTGCGTGAGTTCTGTCGCTGCAGTGCGAGTGTGCTGTCAGTATTACTAGGATGTTCAAATCTGTCGTATTATATTAGTCTGTCAACACGACATGTGAACTTAGCTAATCTACATTTACTGGTTGTACCCACCACTGGTTTACTGAGTTTAAGGTAAATCACTTAGCTTGTTAAACTTCTCCATTCATAAAAATTAAAAAATAACCCTAATGAAAATTCGCACAAATTGTGTTGTACGAGAAATACTGAGTTACAATATTGGCTTATATGTCAAAGTAAAAGCAGTAAAAGTATTTAGTGTTCTTTTTTAAATATATATTTGTGGAAAAAGTTTAGCTATGCTTTTTTTACTACATACATTTATGAGTAACAATTTAATACTAAAAATAATAATAATATATATATATATATATATATATATATTAGAATTGACATTGCCATATTGTAGAGTCAAAAGCTGTTAAACAACGCTATACGAAGGTATGTAAGTAAATGTTCCTTTGATTATAAAATGCAAATAAATAATCAGCTAGCTTAAAAATCATTTTTAAAATCTTGAGTTAGGAGAATGATTTTCAAAAGATTTTCGTAATAACTTCTAATGCAAAACTCAGGGCTATACAGGTTTAATATTATGTTCTTTCGGCTGACTCGTCAAAAACGTGTCTGTAACGAACGTTTTTTTTTTAAAAGAGAGTAAAGAAATTTTTGGTTAGTTTCATAAACATTCCTATTTATCAGTTTTTAAGCTTAATAGAACTGTTTAAAATTGTAATAAAGCTATACCAGTATTTTAGTTAATTTATAATATAGCGATGACGTGTTCACTGAAACGAACATGCATCTTAGAACGATTTTTTGGAAAGCTTATTGTTGAGTGAACTATAACGTTTACAAATTACGGTACAATTAATATTTTCGTATCACAATGATTACTCGTATTACCTCGTTGACATTATCTTAATGAATCGAAATTGTATTACTTTCCAAAACTTTTATGAGTGTATCACCTTCTGTCGGTTCACAGCAAGTTCTCGCGCTCGAACCGAAAGTATTGACTTCGCAATTATTTGAACTTTTATCATATATGTATGTGACGGAGGGCACCACACCAAATACAGAGGTAATTAGAGTTCCAGCTCCATTTCACTCTTAAATGTCACTTGTATCACCGAGGAAATATACTTGCACTTGCTAGAAGATCAATGTCGTCATCAGCATTGTGCTGAGTTGGAATCGGACGTTTTGTTGTAAAAAGTTGCAAAAAATATCGTGGTCCAACCACGTTTTACTGTCAAGAAAGTTTTGGACAGGTTGCCACGTGTAGAGTTGATCCAATAGTTGACTAAACAAGTTCAAGGTCAGCTTAGGTCGTAACTAAATTAGGAGTTTAACCATATTGATGATGAGGATTTTCCAAAATCTCGCTCATTATTATAATGAGTCCTGCCTAACTCGATAACCGGACTGTCCAGTTTAGGATTTATTTTTCAAGTATTTTTAACTATGGCTGTCTAGATTGCTCAGCACAGGTGGTACCTTCAACTGAAACAACCCCTAATATATTGGGAGAGGTTTCTATAATAAAGATGAGATTGATTAAATAAATAAATAACGTGAGTACTTTGTAAGTTACTGAATTCCAAACACTATTAAACATATTTACTTCTACCTCTATGATGCCGAATTTACCATACCATTTTTAATTTGTAAAAAACCCCGACTCGAAATCTTCTTGTGTTCTTTGATTCTAAATGTTTTTTTCTTGCATTTAGTAATTTCCTCGCTGAGGTGGGATGAAAAGTGACGTGTTGCACTCCAGTGCAAAGATTTTTCACCTCGTGTTCTTTTGAGTTCTTCGCTGACGCTCGTGATTCAATTTTAGAATCCTTCGCTTGCTCGCTCACCTTTTGAGCACACAGTTATAAAGCAACTTTGCGCTCTTAAATATCAATTTTTTGTGTGTTTATATTCAGAGATCTTCACATTTTTGTGTAATTTTATCTCAGGTTTTTAACTTTAAGTTGTATTCATTTTGTTATTTCTAACCGACTTTCTCAATTTGTCGGAACCTCTTATGCCATTTTTTGTTACGTAATGTAAGTTAAAGATTAACTTAGAGTCGCCTGGACCGATTGGACAAATTGTTATTTTCGATTCGAAAGGCTTTCCAGTTAATTTCGTACAAATTT
This sequence comes from Ligdia adustata, assembly GCA_947049295.1. NCBI lineage: Eukaryota > Metazoa > Arthropoda > Insecta > Lepidoptera > Geometridae > Ligdia > Ligdia adustata. The sequence continues at coordinate 13,330,739 of OX346227.1, read as the reverse complement.
TATTAACATCGCTCCTGTAATTTGGATTACAAATAAAATACATGATAAAGTGCCTGTCTTAGGGAAGTTGGCACAAAAAAATTTTTTTGAGTGTTAGTTGTAGCAATTTTAATTATATTTTATAGTTTAAATATCTAAGTATTAAGCAGTAATATTGGATGTGTCGTATGTAGTGTGGGTACGCTCGACCGCGCCCGTCTCTCCGTAACCCTGAACTTGACTCTATTTGTTTTACATCCGGTTTAAGTCGAACATTCTTAACCTATAGGCTGTAGACGTACACTCAAATACTTCTCTCCAATAATCTCATTTGTTATTTAAATGATGGGTTTCATAATATGAATATAAACCTTAAATAAATTAGATTTGGCAGAGATGTTAAACATATGGATTTACCAGTAGTTTATATGCAAATCGAAATGTAAATCAAGTTAAACCTTCGCTATACGACGGCACATTGGATGTGACTCTTTACTAATAAATTAATTTCATTATAATTTTTAATTTTGATCGTCTTTTTATGGGCGGAGTGACTCTGGTCCTCCTTGGTCCTGGTGTCAGCTATTCGGCTGGACTACAATTAGGGCTTAGTAACTGCAAAAGATAAACTTAGCATTTTTTGACTGACAAAGCCTGGAAAATACCCGGGTCTGCCTGACACGGGTTTGGCCGGAAGATGCGTTTATAAATAAAACTAGCATTTCTTTAGTTCTCATAGTGGTAAACAAGGCGAGCACTTCAATTATGAACTTGAAATAAGTAAGGCGAAATATTACCCATACAACAGATCCTTATTGGACACCGAAAAATACGAGTATGCGACCGTATCATTTCTTCCAACCAACCAATAACACTATTAAATTTGTTTGTAATAAAAAAATTGTTTGAAAGATGTGGCGAGGGCGGTAGGACCTAGGTGGACGACATTAGCACAGGACCGGAAAGGATGGCGCGCGCAAGAGGAGACCTATATAAGATTAATATACTCGGTGTAGGTAAGTAAAGGTTGATGATGATAAAAAAAATTGGATTGTTTGATTATATTTTTGATATTGGTGGTGTTAGTTGATATGAAGACTTTAATTTGCATATATCAGCAGTAATCATTTATCCTTACATAGAAATCATAAAGTATTTTTTATCATAGGTTTGTGGATAATCGTTTTAGGTGATTTTAATTTATATTGTAACTTGTACCAGTTTATATATAATTCGTGACATAATTTATTGCCAAATAAATTATAAGAATATTAATTAGTTGAAATGATCACAATATAAGAATAAAAATAACAATGAGGATCTTGGACTTATATTTATCAACATATATTTTACAACAAACTTCTTTGTAAAATGTATTAATTTATTTTATTTGTATCCCCGATGATCAAAACCGGGGTGTTACGGGGACGAGACGGATGAACCGATTTTGATTTTGATATTTTTGGTTTGAAAGGTGAATTAGTCTGGATTAGAATGGAGTGTTCCTAGCTGTGTTTGATAAAAATCGATCCAAGATGGCGCCATGAAATGGCGGAATACCTATATTTTCACAACTCCGTCAATATGGGTATCAAATGAAAGAGCAGTCGGGTTTAAAAAATACTTGTTCATTGAAAGTGTATAGTTTAACATCATTTGACACATTTGTGTCCAGGCTTCCTAACACATGTATATTACGTTACAGTTAAATGACGTCTGTCGTTACCTCGACTGTAGTAATGAACAACAAGACGCACTCGTATCGTCATGTAATAATAATAATTTAATATTGTGACCTTGTAGGATATAATTTGAGGGTGGAACGCAAGTCGCCCTTCAAAACGACAATAAAATGAAAATGACTACAGCTCTAAATTATTATGAACGACATATCCTTGTGTGTTGCGACCGTGGGAATATTTATATACATAATGTTTTAAATCAGAATTAAAATAGTTCACGGAATAAGCTGACAGAGGTCAGTGTCGTCGCGTTTGTCAACAGATGTGGGTAACATTGTCGAAAGAAGGTTTCGCGCTGATTTAATATTGATCGATGCGAGCGAAGGTCGTCAGCATATTGTTGTTGTTTCATTACAAAAGTGCAAAATTATATTGTAGGTATTATCAGACACGAATATATTATATCTAGACTCTAAAGTTAAAGAAACATCTTGCCTACTATCCAACTGAAAGCTAATGATGAACGTGTATAAGGTAACTCATAGACGAACATATCTAGTTGGTTTTCAGAATTAATTTCAGAACAGAGGCCAATCAATGGTTTACAAAGAGAACCTCAGCGACGCGACGTTGCGCTATTTATTACATAAGATTATTGATTCTCTTTGTACGTACATCTAATTTGTTATAACATCTTCTGGTCTCTTGGTAGATTTGGTAAAATAGCCATTACCAGTTCTTATTAAATACACAGTGCCATTAATATAAGCCAATTCGAATATATCCAAACGTCATGAAGAAAAATACACTTCAAGTTAACAGCTGCTTATGTACGCAATGAGTGGTTCTAGAATGGTATTGCGCATTCTCCTGCCTATTTTAAACCCTAACTCTTAAAGTACAGAGTAACTTTGCCTCTTGCACATTTGCTCCAGTTATTATAAAGATTACGACAACTTACTTTGTGCGAAAGTTGCACTTAGCAGTGTATTCCGGCAACCATCTTTTGGAGACAGTGTCACTTCTGTAGTTTCATTATGGCAGGCGGCTACAGAACTATTCAGTTACTTTCATTGAAAAACCCAACTTCTTGTCCGACTTTGATACAATTCAAATGGAACTACACCAAGGGAAGAATACCTTTCAAAAAGAATTTTTCTAATCGCTCCAGGGAATCACAACAGAACTACGGGAGAAGTGAAGTGAAATGGAAACCCAATCGTTGATTTATATCATCGTTAAAATACTATTTTTTTCTGTTTCTTTCATTTTCTTGAAGTGTGATGTCGTTAATAATTGAGGCTGCACATATTTGTGAAGGTGTTGTTTGGACGCGTCGTTGTTAGAAGTAGTGCGTATATGTGTCTCAGTGATAAGTTGCACAATTATTACAATTGCGTAGTGTAGTGTAGTGTAATGTTTCCACACAACAGTTGAGATGGCAGTTGTTAACCTTTGTGTCAAGTGATCCGGTAGATAATAACTTGTAGTGACCGCTAGCACGAGCTATTAATTGTCATCAAAATTAACATTATAACATTATAAGATAAATCTGCATCCACTTGTATAGATACATACTGAGAGGTTCTTATAATTTCCAGGCTGGATATACTTTACTAATATAGTTCTGTGAACTGTGAACTCACTTCACCAATTATTTCATATTCAGTAACCATAACCAATGTTGTGTGTCTGTATGTCTGTACAAAACTTTATTGAAATAGACCAGTAAATGGCCCGTCGCAAATGTTGGCAGAATATTCCTCCAACATCGAGTTTTGTCAAAATTGGTTGGAAACTATGAGCTATACGCTAGTACGGTCACAGTTTCCTAAATAACAGACAAAACATAAAGAGCCGAAGTAGAGACGCTTTGTTCCCTCGAAGTATTGTAAAGTTATGATATTTATTACTTTTGTTTTTGTTGAGAATATAAAAATACTGTATCTGAACGATCTAAGGAGTTGTTAGAGGCGATCTTTCTGTAAGCAGCTTTGTGGCGGCAGCATGGACGCTCGCGGTGACGGCGACTAAGTGCAAGCTCGTCGTTATAACACTCAGGTCGAGGGTCAGTGAAAGTGTTACATTTGTTCCTTCACTTATAGATAAAGCGCACTTATCCCGCCAGACCGGTTTATCAAGTACATTGTCCACTGCGGACTTATATTGGAGTCTATTGATTTTGTAAACATAGGGACAAAATTAAATGTTTGTTGGTACTGTTTATCTATTGACAAGCTGAGCTATAAACTTGTGTTACCAATGAGTACAGTAAACGCTTTATTCATGTTACTTCATCCAATATAAACAAACATTATTTTATTTTTTTCTACTTCAGATAAGAGGAGAAAAGGACATAAGTAATGTAGTGTGTAGTGGTCAGAGTTCAGTAGTGCGGGTCATTCGGCACGCCTATCGTTAACGACATTACGCCACTGCATTGCGCTGCCGTTCGCCGCACCGCCGCGGGTGATCTTGTCTACGTCCTTGACAATGAGCGCCGCCTGCTGCTGGTGGTGGTGGTGGTGGCTGATGTAACCGCCACATCACACTACACTACACGCCCCTCTGTTTAATGTTTCAAGTGTGGAAATACAGACATATATGGAGCTTATTGTAACCTTGCTTTTATTGCACATTTTATTTGGATTAGTCAGTTATGGTTCTCTTCACAGGTACTTCGTAAAGCTTTAAAATGTTGTTTACTCTAGTTTACAAGGATCTTGTAATTCGACGTAGAATAGGTCACAATTATAATTAAACTTAACTGAGTATCAAGTCTGTCTACAAGACAAATTTTAAAAACCTTCGTGGCGGCCATCTTGGATTTGAAATTTATCGTAGTGTCATTAGTGTTAAAAACCGATTATTATGTGGCAATGCAATCGTAATTCTGAATTATATGTATCAAATAACAAACTTGGGCCTCAGGGGTATAAACCGGCTAAAGCCGCTGTTGCTTAGGTGAGATATTGTTGCTCCAGACTATACGATGAACAAGAAGTCATAGAGTGAGCTTAATACAAAATCTACTCATACCAGCAGTTACATTATCACAAGAAGATATAAAACTATAAAAATATGTGAACAAATTGACAATATTATAAGCACATTAGTTCACTTCTCAGACACACGTATATATGCGAAGATAAAATTAAACTTACGACTTAGCATTAAAATGTACTAGGTACTTACTTATTATAGTCGGGTATCTTGTAGAAGATGTCCCCCTCGTCAACAAAATTTAAAAAAACATGTATGAAGTCGATTAATTATTTTATTTATATATTTTTAATGAAGATATAATAAGCATCAGTGACACGCGGTTATTCGTGAGTAAAACTGTTTCCTCAAGGCAAGCGCGCTACATCCTAGACCGCATCGTCACTTTACATCAGGTGAGTTGCAATCAAGCGCAACCCTATTGTCTATAAAAAAACACTTAGTAAATACATTATTTAGTAATAGTTTGACTCTCCTCTGTAGACGAACCTTTTCTCGCAAAATGTTATAGTACATACGTTGCTGATAATATGTCCACCATATTGATAAAATATCTTATTAGTTCAATTTTTTTTTTAATTAATTATATATAAATATATAAAATATAATTTAGTGATGCATCACTAAATTATATTATAATAGCATTAGTGTGATAGTTACTTTAGATAAAAAACACGATTATTATTTTTGTACATAGGTATAGTAGTTACTGTTGTGTTGTGTTAGTAATTAGTGTTAGATGTTAATGCTGTGAAAGTAATTAGTGTTAGATGTTAATGCTTCCAAAGAGACAATTGATTGTGAATAAAGCTCAAATTTGTGTAAGTGTGTTCGTAAGAAGCCGTTATCAAGTTATTTGTGTACATAGGTATAGTAGTTACTGTTGTGTTGTGACACTCACTGTTCGGGAGGGGGGAGGGGGGAGGGAATGTCTGCGATGATTCTTGAGCTGATTACCACACATTTGTTTCTCAGGAAGTTACTTGTAGAATAGAAAGAGAATAAGAATAAGAAATATTTATTGTCCTTTAAATAACATTCGTTACAGTTAAGTCTTGTTACATTTGAATATATAATTACTTAAAAAAATAAACTTAAAAATCTTATTTTAATATTTTTTTTATAGTTCTGAGCAGAAATAATTATTATTATGAATAAATATAATTATATTTGTTTGGTAGGTCCTTTGCAGTTTTTACAGGTGGTGTCGTTTGTCTGTCCCGGGCAGCTGAGATCTAGATATTAATTTTGGTTTACAGCATCATTGTTCATTTCCATTGTACGGTTTAGGTCAATAACTATACTAACTCCGGTCTATACACATCTGGTTCTAATGACGCGGTTTTTTAAATTATTTTAATTTCATTTGCACCAGCGCTACGAAGAGGTATACACATAGTCCACCACGCTGGCCGAATTGCGGGTTGGGAACTTTACTTATCTTCGAAAGTTACTAACTTTCTTCGACGAGCAGGTTTCTTCATGATGTTTTCCTTCACCGTTATATGTCATTGTAATTATACCTTATTCTCTAAAGACCTACACGTACGTTTTATGCAGATTAGAATTTGAATTTGAAAAGTTTATTACAGGAGGTTTCTGTAATTTTTCAGTTAAACTACTACTGAACGCTTAATCTTGTGGTGCTTATTAAGAGAAAACACAGAGGTGCACGCCTGATTCTGGGATTGAACCCGCGCTGTTTGGCTTGTGAGGCAAGCTACCACTAACTTACCTTGGCTAGTTAGTATGTGTATTGCAGTACACTTGTTAGTTCAATGAAGTTTCAACATAAACTAGTCTCATACGAGAGCACTTTCAACATTCAATACTTTATGAACGTGTATTTAAATGTATTTATAACTGCTTCTAATTTTAGCGTACACTTTGTAATTATTATGATTTAAAGTATTTAACTACCGCGATTGCGTTACTTGTTCATTTTATACATTCATTATGAGTTGTTGTTACTTTAAAATATTTAAATATGAAATACGGATTATATGAACTTATGAGTTTGAAATCTTGTTTTGAATATATTTGAAACCGTTACAGGCTAGCTAGAGTATACTTGTACTTAAAACTTTAATTAATAAAACGTGAAATATTATTAATATAGTTTAAAAGTGATCATTCAGTATATTATATATGTACATAGTACTTAGTGATTGCTTTGTTTGTATAATAATCTAATATTAAATTCTGGATGGTCGCTACTCAAGAATGATGATTCCATCACAGGCCGGCTTGTGCTATTCAAAGAGTAATGTTTGAATCTACAATCAGCATCAATAACATTCTCAAAATTGAAATGATTGGTGAAAGTAATTTATACATTTGGAATTTAAAATACAAATTTTCGAAAGAGTTTGGGACCGGGTAGGCGATCTTTGCCGTTGAATTTTTATTCCGTCATAGATAGTGAAATGTATAGACTTTTGGATTTGTTCCAACGGCGCCGACGGGGCTGTTCTGGTCCAGCTCATATTGAGAGTTTCTAACAATTAATTTGCTATTACCAAAAGCCGTGGTAGTTGTATTTTTTTCCGTCGTAGCGCTACTTTTGCGCTATTTCTCGCTTAATCGGGGCGCTTCAAATCAAACTCTATGATAAATCGAACCTTAATTGATTTCGGATTCGGACTTTCGTACAAACTATTTTAAACTGTTCAAGGTTTTGCTCACTGTAATGCATCTAAGGCTATCCTTCTAACAAAACTTGTTTAGAACAGCGACAGGTTTATGACACGTTGCAGTCCGGCCGAGTGGATGCAGTAATATGTCTAGACAACATGCAAACTAGACTCACACTTCACTACTCATTGTTATTCACTATTGCTATTGATGTTCTGTTCATATTATTTGTTTAAATGGTGTAAGCGTTTTAGGGATCAGTGACTAGTTGAGTACTGAAGCTCACTACAGTAGACACGCGGAAGATCGCGAAAGCTTCGAGCTGGGTTGATCTTTTTACAATAGCACAATATATACTCATATTAGAAAACATACTGGTACATATCATATAAGTATGCAGCGACAGACAGACAGACACATTTGGCTATTAACCAATCAGTGAACCTGCTAGCGAAACTGCGAGATAAAGTACAGATTATTACGAGTAAGGTTATCATTTTTACATACTTCTGAATTCGTTTAACTATAAGTTTAATCTTAGGCATTATAATTAATGGCAATTATTAGTGATAAACCCTTAATAAAAAGAAAGCTTTCATGCGATTGACCTCAGGCTCTCAATCATCCTAGATAGGGTGTTATGAAACAAAAAAAAATATTATATTTCATAATGCTGTTCTGGTGTGACAGATAGCGCTTGAGTTCAGAAATGCTCTACCAGTTAAAGTCGGAGGTTGTGCGACCGAGTGGTTCAATATGGAGTGGTTCAATATGGAGTGGTTCAATATGGCTATTGGAAATTTACTTATTATACATAAATAAGTAGTACTAGATAACTTGTTAACTCGATAAAGTTATTTTATTTAAGAAGGCGGCTTTTCACGAGTACTTGATTGTTAAATATTTTTTATAGAAAATGTAAGTAACAGCGTCTAAATCAAACTGATAAGGTTAAACAACATTCGCTTAGTGAGTCCTTGAACGGGACACCGGGATAGGTATTTTATTAAAATTTAAATATTTACACTCCACAGACGCTTTGGTCCGTGCCCTTTATGAGGTTATACAATTATTTGTAAATTTAATCACAATTCTAGATTTTCTAGGTATATATAAGAAGACAAATAACTACTGAGCTAATTAAACTTTAAGTAATATTATTTTAAATGTTGAATATTTTATGTCACTTACATACCGAGAGTAATCCGGCCTCCGCGAGCAGCACCCGTTCACGAGTTGACGCATGTGCCAGCCATCGCTCTCCTCCACCATATCGGAGGGATGAGAGCGACCCGACACACGACGCCGCACCAAGAAGAAGCATTTTAGTGAGCATGAGTAATCTAGATAAACGCGTGATTATTAAAATCCAAATAGGATACGAGATAGGTATTTGGAAATACGAGTAAATGCTAAAGTGGTAAATACATGAGCATTTTAACAGTAAACCCTGTTTGTTTCAGTTTTGGGATAAAGATAGATATAAGTAAAAAGACTCGCTTCGTCTATTCAAAGCTAAATATTGTGAGCTACAACTAAGCTACTACTCGTAGTAATTCTGCGACCTGTAGAGCTCGCGAGAAAAGTTATTTGTATCCAACTGTAATATGTTAGGTACCTAATAGTTCGAACAACGTAATTTAAAGAAAACCGAGTCGGTTAATTTCTTTTTGCTAATCGATTTACCCCTGTTCTTCTTCTATTCTCAAGAGCAACAATGTTATGGGGGGTCCTCTAATATGGCTTAACGACTGCTATACTATGACTAACAGCCGGGACCTACAATTTAGCGTGTCATCCGACCCACGGAAGCACCCAGTTGTTAAATGCCACTTTCGGTCACCCAGCCAAGACCGCGATGAACGTTGCTTCGATAAGTTGTTATCGATTCGATAAGGTGTTCAAAACAAAAACCTTAATATTTTTACAACCACTTGACCAATTCGGCTTATGTATGGCAGATTTTGTGATAATAATGTACTTAATCTACATTCTGAATTTTAAGCAAATCGTTTGGTAAATAGTGCTGTGGCAAACTTCCCCCCTTTTTATGGAAATTGGTCGGTGTGTCCCAATCAAAAATCGCCGACGACAAAAAAAACTAAAAAATCAAGGACCAATACCAATCAATATACCAAGTTTCGTCAAGATCGGATCAAAATTGTGGCACATATAAACATACATACAAACATTTAGACAGATGAAAGCAAATTCGGCGAGTTAATGCTTAGACGCTTCGCTCGTTCAACTAGCAACTTTCAAGTTGTCTAAAATTATGCAATTTTAGAGCGGTTAAGGTAAAATGAACTTTTACGTCATCTTGCATGACCATAATAGTTCAACTAGCCGAGATACGAAGTCATGTAGCACAGCAACCCTTGCCAGCCTCAAGTAGGTTTCTTAAATATACTTTCATGCTGGTATTAAACAGGCTCACTGGAAGAATTCAAAACCGAAGCTGCTCAATCTCTGTCCTGGATTCCCGGGAGGTCAACTGAAAGGTTTAGTGAACAGCGGATACGCTGAGCTAGGGGTATCCTTGTTCCAAGAGATTCCGGTAGTAGCATTGAGTGGTCAGTTGAATCTCGTACAAGTCAGAGTAGCTTATCGGTATATAATATAGGTACATCTATTGACATACATGTCCTAAGTGTCCTTGTTGCAAATATCATGTTGCATGTGGGTGTCGTGATGTTTACAGTCAACGGATATTTGGAACGAATACGACATTATAGGAAGATGTTAGTCTCCACTAGTTGTCGACCTAGCCCGCTAGGTACATACAAATATAGGAACATTCTAATACATTTACTTTAAATGAACCAAAGTCGTTGTGCTTATTCAATATTCTACTAATTATATTCGTGTTAGTTTTATACTAACATCTAGATATTTCTAGAAATGTATAATGCTCAAGATAAAAGATACAGCAAGACAAATCTATGCATTTATACAATGGGCGGGCTTATCGCCTAAAACATTATATCAAGAAAGCGGATGCGCTTGAAAGTTTCAATAGTTAGTTGCAATTACCTTTATAGTTGTCGTATTGCGCTAGTTCTATATACATATACATATATATATAGTCTTCCAATACAAGACAAAATATTTTTAATTCTAGCAATCAATTTGTATTCGATATCTAACTTATTTGAAACCAAAATGTTCACAAATTATTTCACTTTGGTTTCGTTTGAAACATAATTGCAAAAGCTTTACCAATACCTGCCGCGACGAGGAGGATAATTTATTACAAAAATGAAACAAAATGTAGAGTATTACGTTTTTATTTACATATCACAGTAAAATGTCACAAAAACAAAAAAAAAATAGGGAAAATAATAATAAGAAATGAGTATAAGATTAACAAGATTGATATCAACCCCTTCTTTCTAGTGGAACCCGACACTAGGTGGAGTCACACTCAATGTGGACACATCTCAATCGGCAAGTACAGACGAGGTATACCGCGACTGTTTTAGCGCGATCTAGATAACGGTTAGTGCTGTACGATTACGCATCTTATTACAGAGGGATACGGTCGAATGTCGTGCATTAAGAATCGTACGTGAACGGTATCCCGACAAGGCGAAGACTATAAGGCGAAAAACACGGTTTCAAAACAAAATGAATGAGTGACATTTGTGCAGGGAGCAGCGGAGCGAGTAGCGCCGTGGGAGCGTGTCGCAAGCTGTGAGCCAGGCGTCGCCGGACACCCGCGGAGATAGTTGATTTTGGTAACTAGACGTTTCTCAACCGTATTAGATTATTATTGCTTAAACCGCACTTTGACTTGAATTACATATCAGTGCAAAAGTTATGGATACAGATAGTAAAGGTATTGTAATCATTGAAGTGGGTGGTTCGAGTTAGGCGGTCGGGGTTGGAATCTAGTAGAGGCAGCGTCTACCAGTAGTTGCCGCTGCTGTAGCCATTCCAGCCCCTGTTGTAGCCGAGTCCTCCGATGCCGCTGTAGCCTCCGAGTCCGCTGTAGCCTCCGGATCCGCCGTAGCTGCTGTATCCCGAGGAGTAGGGAACACTGTATCCGCTGCTGTAACCTCCGCCGTACCCGCTACCGTATCCACCCCAGCCGCCGCTGTACCCCCTGTAGCCGCCCCCGTAACCACCCCCGTAGCCGCTTCCATAGCCGCCTCCGTACCCTCCACGCAGGTACCCGGCGGAGGCGATGCCCATCAGAGCGGCCAAGAGGAGCAAGCAAGCCTGAAACGCAACAACACGTTGTAAGGAACAACCCAGTGAAATAAACCTGTAACTTAAATGTTATTTACGTGTTTGTAATCTGAAAATTTAATTGAACAGCTATGATGAATAACATACAGGTACCCAAGCAACTTAAACATTATACAAAAATTAAAATTATTCTTTTTTTTTGGAACAATTCATGCAGAACGCACAGGAATAAAGTTAAGCAGTAAGCAATTTTCTGAACGATTTCATAATAAATGATTAAAATGATTCTCTTAATAATTTAATGAATAAACTTACGAAGTATTTCATGTTGGTTTAAGGTAAGTAGTAGTGGGAGCAAAGGACTCGGCAGAGTATGCACCTCGGAGCGCATCCTCCGCCTTATATACTCGTACACGAGTCCACGAGAGCCGCGCGTCACAGCCTCAGCAAATAAACAACAACCACTTTGTCATCTGTGAAAAATTTACAATTATAAACAGGTATCAAGATTAGTCTGCGGTTTAGTTTAAGGCAACAGGCGAGGACGAGCCTCTCCCAGAATGGTATAAATCACCCCATTTACATAATCAGTGTTTTGTCTAATATTAGGCATCCTTTGTTCTTAATGAAGGTTTTGGTTTGATGATTTACGAGACGAAGGCGTTTCTGAACCAATTACGTAAGCGGTGATATGAGGAAGCGCGGAAAATCGGCTGCATGAATATTGATAGAGTCGATATAATGAAGTAGGTCGCCCTTATCGCTCATCGCGTGTGTGTATCGTACACAAACAAGGTGGCATTGGATCTAATCGCCTCATTCAGGTCTAGTTCATTAGTATTCTACCAAATAATAAGGAAGTGCGCAGGAGTGCTCTAATATTAGGAGTTGTAGCCAATACCTGTATAGTTTTTTCGTTTATCTTTATATAGTTATCATCATCACCATCATCAGCTAGAAAACGTCCATGAATGAACATAGGACTACCTCTTAGAACGCCTTTCCGAATGACAAGCTGATAATTGCATCTACTAGTTATTTGTGATAGTGTTTGTTTATTTTTATCTCGTCCGTTCACCTAGTGAAGTGGGAGTCCTACTTACGCTGCGTCTTCCAGTTAGTAGTCGCCACTTAAGAACCTTCCTCAGAGGTTCTTCGAGGGATGTCTCCAGTAGGATGTCTCCAGTAGGATGTCTCCAGTATATCGCCGTATATAGTATCAACCAATAAAGTTTAGTGCGATTATCATGTGCATGTGAATACTTGATAGCTTCGTCACGAATTTGAAACAATGAAGCAAGTAATGAATCATCTTTATAATGGTGATATCGCTAGCAAGCATTTAGACAATCCGTAAAAAGAGTTTATGAAAGATTTTTGCCAATAATGGAACTAATAACAAATGGTATCCATAGCGCGAATACCAGAATTGGTTTGAATATCTAAACCCGTAAATTCTGAAGCCAGTACATCATAATTTGCTGTCGACGTATAACTAAAATGATTTGTGTTACGTAGAAGAAGCTCATTAATTTAGTGCATATACTGTGTAGTGCTCCTGAGACCATTAATAACGAATGAACTGCGCCTATCCTACGTGCGTTGGTTAATCACAGCTTACGAATATTTAGCACACGTTTACTCAACAACCAACTAACTTCGTTATTTGATCAGATAATGCTGATAGATGATCTTGCTTGATGGACAGTCAAAAGTACGGTAATTCATAAAATCATTAATCTGCTGAAGATCAAAAGCCACTTCTCAGTCAAGCTAAGGATCATGGCATACATATCAACTTGTAAACGGATCATCAGCACATAATTTTTTTCTAAACGAGCATTTTTTCTGAAGGAGCATTTTTTGGTATATAAATCGACAACCTTCCTTGAGAGCCAGTGTATTCCAGACTAGGCATACTACATCTAGGGCTACAGCATCGCTGCTTTACATGGTTGTGCGAACTTGTGATCAAATTCCTAGCTAGGTAGGATAAAAAAAATGTACGAACGCTGACAGAAAGGGCAACAAACAAACACAAATATGAAAGAGGTTTACTCTTAGGTGCGTAGTACTCTGTGTGTGTCGCTACTGCAACGGTTTATGTTGCAGAGTTTCGCTCCCAATACAAGATGTTAAAAGCAACTTTAAAAAACCCCGCTGCGAAAACTTTAGACCTCGGTATCCTAACGAGTGAAACCACGGGGTGCAACCAGTATTAGTGCCTACCACCACCTGCAGATAATAAAAAATCCAATCGTAGTACTGAATCAAAATCGTTCTAGCACGCGACAATGTGCGGTAGACAGTCATAAAGAGTGAGATGACGACGCGGACGGTCGATAGTAGTGTTGCGGAACCATCGATAGTTTCACTATCGATGTTTGACCTCGAAAACTATTCAGGATATCGATAGGGCTATCGATAGTATCACCACGTCCCAATAGTATCGATACTATCAATAGTATCGATAGGATACTCTAAGTAATACTATTAATAATGGCAATACTATCGTTACTATCGATATTTTATGACCGATACTATCGGTAGTATCGATAGTATTGTGATTTCTTATATTTTTTATCAAAAACAATCGGTACTATCGACAGTATCGATAGTTTTGTACAATCGGTTGTTAGTAATTTTTCAATACTATCGTTAATCAACTCAAGCTCAGCAAGTCAAGTTTGACATCAAGGTTTAGTATTTAAGAATTTATGATTTAAGGTACTTTTTAAGGTAACTTCAGCAATAACAAGAAAATACAGACAATGGATAAACAAGGTAAGAAAATGATTTTATATATTGTGTTGTTTTATTTAAGCACGATTCGATTATATTTTATTTTGTGGCTCTGCTGAGCGCCTTTTACTTTACCCCTTCTTTGTGGCGGGCTGTAATTCTATATGAAATAGATATGCAAAAAAAATTGTAGCTATTAAATTCAGATTATAATTAATGATCTAAATAATAAAATAAATTTGTTTTAACGATAGAACAAATATTATTCTTTTTTAAATTATTTATTTGATTTAATTTAGCAGATATCAGACAACACAGAGGAGATGAAGAAGACACTCAAGATTATTTTGGAAGGCAGTGCCATGGCGAATTGGCTTCCGGGGTCTTGAAAAACATATCAACAAATAGCAGAGTAGGTACAATCAACAAAAAGTCACAATGCGTGGACTGTGAAATTTTTGATAAAGATAATAGAAACGAATGTTTCGTAAAACTTATGTTGGAAGAGCTTAAATACATCACGCCGTGCATGCGTAGCCGGGTGCGTATGAAAATATTGAACTTCTTGAATACCGCAAAAGCTCTTCATACTCAAGAATTTGAAGATACTGAAAAATGATAATCTATCAGCTATTAAAGGTGATCACGATGAAAAAAGAAACAAATTAATATTATTAAATCATTTAATTATTATAGATATGATAATTAATTTCAATTCAAGAAATATATCTAAAGTTATTGACAATTTAAAGTTATTATCAGTGTTTTTTTTTCTTTTAATAATATCCTCGATTCCAGTAACCAGTGTTGCTATGAAAATTTTAGGTAACTAACTGTGAATAAAGTTTGCTCAAATAAAATCTAGCCGCTTTTTCACTTTGAATTTTATAAATTTTTTTTTTGTAAATTCAAAGTGAAAAAGCGGCTTTTACTGCAAACTTGATAATAAAATCGTACCTTTAAGAGTTGACACGTTGCATTGAATTTGACGGCAATACTATTGCAACATACAAGACTATCGATTTGACAAAATTATCGGTACTATCGATAGTATCGATTGTTTTTGGTTAAAATGATATAAAATCACAATAATATCGATACTATCGGTAGTATTGGACATAAACTATCGATATAATCGATAGTATTGCCTTTATCAACAGTATTGCTGAAATAGCCCTATCGATACTATCGATAGTATCGATACTATTGGCACGTGATAATATTATCGATAGACTATCGATACTATCGGCTTTGCCTTGACTATCGATAGTCTATCGATAGTGGACTATCGATAAGCAACACTAGTCGATAGCTTACCAGTCGATATGCATGCTATAACGTACTGCTATTTAATTTGTTATGCTATATCAGGTGGTCAAGTCTGTCATTTGAATTGTCTCAGAATTACAATTCCATTGTGCTAAAATGGCTGTTTCAACATAGAATAGATCAGAGCTAGTATTAAAAATTATGTTTTACTAACTCTGATCTATTCTATGTCTAAACGTCTATTTTGGCACAATGCAATTGTAGTTCTTTTTATTGACTTGACTTGATCTTGATTGACATCTGCTTCCTATGTCGGCGATACTTTGGTAACAATAGTGCTGGATCAATCGTATTTCAAGAGTAGCAAGTAGTGTGGGCCTGGCGCCATCGCGCTGAACTGCCGCTTGAGAGACAAAGGTTTTACCAACCAAAATCAAAAAATAATAATAGACAGACTAAATTTTGTAAACTTAAGATATTATAAGAGACAATAAAATCCTTATCTTACAAATTCTATTAAATACAAGTAGTTAGAAGCAACTTCTAAACCTGTGTATAATAATAAGATGATCAAGCGCTCGCTCGAAAGAGCTCGCTTTCGAGCGAGCGCTTGAAGAGTCAACATCTCCTGAGGATGCCTTGTGCTAAGGAAGTGTCGAGGAAGTCGGATACTGAGAGAAAGAGAAATAATAAGGTGAGGTGTGGCGGTGGTGAGGAGGAACCACACCATAAAAACAAAAATATTTTTCGATTTCTCACGCTGACATCAAGACGAGGCGGAAAAACACTAAATATTTTGGATACTGAGAGAAAGAGAAATAATAAGGTGAGGTGTGGCGGTGGTGAGGAGGAACCACACCATAAAAACAAAAATATTTTTCGATTTCTCACGCTGACATCAAGACGAGGCGGAAAAACACTAAATATTTTGTATATACCATCTTATTATAAATGGATTTCCGCAAAGTAACGCCTGACTCCATCAATTATCTCCTGTGTATAATCCTTAGTTTTGTTTTTATTTTAATTTTGATGTACCCAGTCCCACTCTCACGACTAAGACGAATCTATTGCACCACTCACATAAAAATACGACAAGCCGTTTAGGCTCTAGCGCGTGACAAACAAATATACATACATATATATATTATATATATACATACGCCAAAAATAATGTCACGTCATATGAGCTAGTTTAATATCTTGTCCTGCTGAGATGTTTGTAATAATGGAGCTAAGTAAAATTAACGCGGTAAACATTAATTGTAGCGCCTTACTACGAGTAGGATTTTAACATTTATTATCTTAGTTTGCATGCAATCAAAAACTAAAACTAACATTTAAACATATTATTTTATCTGCAGTCATAAAATATAAATATATTCGACCGTGATAGAAGTTATTTATCTATCCGTTTATTTTGTTTTGTATAATTTATTACAGTATTCAAATGTTCTTACAAACAAATAGAAATGAATATAGGATGATGGGAGTACGAGTACATCATGCCTACCAGTTATAGGAAAATGCTAATTTGCCGAAATGTGAAGGTAAATCGCCTTATTTGGTACCTACAGGTGCACTATATAAGGCAATTTGGAAAGTATTCCTACTGGAGGTGACTTCCTGTTTACTTCTTATATATGATTAACGTCATCACACGAGTGTCGCCGGTGGATCCCAGCTAGTGTTGGCACACAGTAGCAGTGCTCTTAGGTGAGATAGCTTGGGTTTATAGAAACGATCATCGTTTGGAAACAATGTTCCACTCAGGTCGAGAATGCGTCACCGTGTGCTACAGCACTACAGTGCGTCAGATCATTCGTCTTAGGCCTTGTCAGAGGCCTTTGTGTGGACTTATCAGGGTGAGCTACTCTGTATATACGATTATGATGTCGGTAGCCCTTTGCTATATTAGTTGAGTTGTTATAAGTGCACTCGGAAAGGGTAGGTATATGTCGCAAACATTTCGCCATATACCTACCTACCTGACGTAATTCCCTGACGTCTGTTAAAACGGTCCAACGCTCGAGCTTTCGTACATGTACATATAGCTAGATGTACCACCTAAAGGTGAGAGATGTAGACCGAGTCAACCAAATAACATTTACGTGATGTATGAACTAAAGTAAAGTTATGCGAGTCTCATTGCGACTACGTGTAATTTTGAGGAATGGCTTGACAACATTTGGGGCGCGCTATATTAGGTTGATGTTGGTCGTTACAGAGCACACCTGCTGCCATCTGCAGCATGCAGCAAAGAACTAATGACAATACTTGTGCAGTAAAGCAGTCGGTGGCGAGGGTCGTTGCGCAACATATCAGAATCATCTCACATTTTTATGTAAATGCGGTGCGAGGCCATCAGACCGGCTCCGAATGTGGCACCGCGTTGCATAACGTGGACCTTTAGCTGCAAGGCTAGCACCGGACATCTGTCAATGACCTAATCGATTACTGTCTATATCTACTACTACAGAACGACTAATGATGGCTAATTGTGTTAAGGACGAAGGTTTGATATATGGCGGAAGGTGTGCTCATCTAACTATAATATTTGAAACTTACGAATAGAGTAGGTAGTTGTTATGTTTTATGTAAATCAATGTAAATCAATTTGATTGTTTGCATAGAGACAGTTCGAGGTCTTGAGAGTGCCAAACTCCCGGGACTACTATGAGATGAGGGCCAAGCCCCAGGCAGCTGGTAAACTAATAATACTATGAATGATGCTTTTATAATAAAATTCACGAGTAAGAAACAAAAGTCGAGTTTATTTGGCACAAAAGAAGTCTACGAATGAAACGTTTACCAGCCGGACCTGATGATATGCCTGGCGGGCGCGCGCACGCGGATCACCGTGGGAGCCACGTGGTGGTGGTGGGGCAGCGCCAGCGGCTCGTGCAGGATGTCGTGGTGGAGCAGCGGAGCGTGGTGGAGCAGCGGAGCGTGGTGGAGTAGCGGAGTGTGGTGAGACGCCAGGATGGGGCCGTGTGAGTGCGAGTGGGATGTGATGATGTGCGGCTGCAGGTCGTGGTGGTGCAGGTCGTGCAGCAGAGCGTGGTCGTGCAGGTCGTGGTGATGCAGCCCAGAGGAGAGGAGGGGAGCACGCAGGGGCGCGTGCAACAGAGGAGCGGCGTGCAGGGCAGGCGCGTGGGCAAGCGGCGCGTGAAGATGCGTGCCCAGCAAGGGGTCGTGGTGCAGATGGGGAGTCAGCAGACCACCCGGCTCGCCGAAGATGCCGCGTTTGTCACGACTCGACTCTTTGGCATCCTCCGCCGGGGCTGCGAACACAGCCGCCAGTGACAGGACGACACACAACTGTAAATAAATAATTATTTAGTGAATACTGGGTCAAATATCATGATTCATTTATCGTCCTTGACCTTGAAACATTTGATAAAATATAAGTTTTCTTTAAACAAAAAAAAAGCAAGTGAATTAATTTAATTATAGTTGCCTTTAATGGAATGTTGTCGAGGCGTGTGTGCATCGCATAATGCCACCGCCATGACATCACGCGGGCACTTCGAGTACCAAATGATCGTAATGATGATAACTAATCTACTGAACCCAATACTGGAGCCGATTGGAGTTAATTGAACGACGACGCTGATCTCTAATCTTACGAAGATCAATATCACGATGTCATTATAATACAATAACTTCTACATGTTTCCAACTTCAAGTTGAATCTGCTGAGTATGGAAGGGTGCCGTCATGCCGTGCAAGAGACGATTACTCACAAAGATCTTCATGACAGTAGCTTGTCGATACACAACACAGTGACAGGGAGTAACGTAGGAGTGATGCCCTGAGATGGTTATTGGACACATTTATACGTCGAAGGGCTATTAATGCATGTGATTGCGCAAATAGTCCCTCCATCGGGCCACCGAAACTTGATGTGAGGTAATGTTGTGAAATATATCATCAAATTATACAAAAAACTAAATCTGTCGTCTGCAGGTTCATTAGAAAACTGTAATGTTGACATAACGCGTAGCCCAGACCGAAGGGCGGAAGTACCCGCGGGCCACGCGGCCGACACTAAATCTGTCTCTTTAAATTAAATCTCTCTGTTCCAAATATATTTTAATGTACCTACTTAATAGATTGCACAAAAGTGTTTATCAGATTTTAACGTTTCGAATAACTTCATAACAATATTTGGGATGATGATGGATTTCTTTGTTCTCAAAATTATCAGATAAAAGCAAAGATTGATCTGGCGACTTGGTGATAGAAATGTGAACTCACGGCCTGCTAGAGTTATGCAGGTTTGTGTATACAGACAGCATCTTATAATATTTTCAATGCAATTCAAAAACCCCATTTATTTAATATGCCGTCTCTAATTCACAACTAACTACTTCACCTTACCACGTATATAACTTATTCACCACGGAAAAGACCTTCCTAATATTTATTTTATCAATTTATAATGTATTTATTACTAATATTTTATATATAACTTAAATATTTGTTAAAGTTCATATAAGTAGGTTACAGATAACAAGACGCAGGATCGGAGTGAGTGTGGACTTGTGTTGGAGGTAGCTGATAAGCCAGTAGTGGATAAGATTCATCATCAAGACACCATGACATGAACTCGACACTGACTATATTATTCACATGTAGTTAGTTGATGGCATTACTCAATACTGATTAGGACCACTTGGACATCGCAGTTGGAGCACTTCCCTACGTCTATTTATATTATCACTGCTCTATATAACATATAACAATAATCACAAAATTATCAATTTTTTACGTTAACCACATATATCGACATCCCAAGTTCCCAAAAAGCAATGAGGTGCTCAATTTGACGGTTTTTTGTGTATGTTACCTAAATTTTTCGGAAGTAACTCAACCGATAAGTTTTTTTTTGTTTGGAAGGTCTGCACTACGTACGAGTATATTTCAACTGAAGTTGTTTTTATCAAATATAGTGTTGACTAACATTATTATTATTTACGAATTTCAATAAAAAACTGATGAGAAACTGAACGAACATTGTTCAATTTGTAATCCGACAGTATCAAAATAAATGCGTGTAATTAGTGTGAATCATTAAAAAATATTTTTAATGATTCTCACCTCACCTCACTGCTACCGTATGATATAAGAGATGATGTATTTAAATGAAGTTGTTTCTCGTAACATTGGTCAGCTGTTCTTACGAACGAGTGTATAATTTGATAACTACATGCTATAATTAATATATTTAATCGAATGATTCAATATTGAACATATTTATTAATAAATTATACAATTTAAAAGATGAAGATCGTTTTGAAGCATCTACAAGTTACTGCCCAAGTGACTATGTACCTACTCGTATATACCATGCTCAAACGTTTACTCATTCTAAATTGATATCTCTGCGTGTTGCGTATATTGTTTTATTCGTTGATTGTTGTAAATAAAATCAATTAATTAACTTATTACTATATATTTTTTATTATTATTATTTATTTTTAAAGAAAGACAAGACACGAGAGTTGGCTCATTCCTTGCTCAAAGGATTTCAGTGGCTAATTCGACGCGGGAATGCTGCCAGCGTTCTTGGGACTTTGCTACACGGACATCCATTTTTTTCAGACCGTTCATCATTTTTAGAGTTTAGGTTCTTTTTAACTTATATAGTATTCAGTTACTATGTTAGTATAATTCAACTAGTTTTAACTCACTAGAGTAACTAGTGAGTGTTACATGAATGATATACGAGTATAGAACCCATTAACAGCCTTATGAATACTGCAAATTTTAGGAACGACTCTAACTCGACTTTAAAGTCCGTTGATAAAGTACGAGTAAATCTTAACGCCTTCTAAGAAATATGTTGATTTCTGCAGCTACTCGTATATGCTATTCAGATGGAATATTCTCAGGCTCCAATATAATTGCTAATGTAGTTAAAAATACTAGAGTTATAATAATATTTAGTTCATCGAGTATCGTCTCTGATGTTTAATATCATTACAACAATTATTAATTATCATACTAATTTGAAAATATCTAACATTGAATTATTGTTATCGAGAGCGGATTACGTTTATTTTAAAGTAGGTGCATTTATAACATATTAATCATACTTAGAGTTTTTATCTCTTAATACTAATTAGGACAATCAAGTAGTTATAGGCTACCTTGAAATTTCAATGTCGTTTAAACAAATATTATGTTTAAGGGCTTTGATAATAATGGATATACAAATCTATAGATACAGTTCAATTTTCAGATACAAAATGAATGTTATTATCAACTTAACAGCCTAATGTTTTGTATATATATATATATATATAAGTTTGTTTCACTACCTAAAGCTCGAGAACGGCGGGGCCAATATAGGTGATTTTAGCCTTGAAATGATTTCCGTACTCCAGGGAAGGTTTAAAAGGTGAGAAACATACATAACTGCTAGGCTGTACGAAGTTCGGCGGGTCAGCTAGTACATATATAAAAATGATGAATCTTGCATTTAGGTTCACTTTTTCGGTTTTTTATTATTATTATTTATTTTTAAAGAAAGACAAGACACGAGAGTTGGCTCATTCCTTGCTCAAAGGATTTCAGTGGCTAATTCGACGCGGGAATGCTGCCAGCGTTCTTGGGACTTTGCTACACGGACATCCATTTTTTTCAGACCGTTCATCATTTTTAGAGTTTAGGTTCTTTTTAACTTATATAGTATTCAGTTACTATGTTAGTATAATTCAACTAGTTTTAACTCACTAGAGTAACTAGTGAGTGTTACATGAATGATATACGAGTATAGAACCCATTAACAGCCTTATGAATACTGCAAATTTTAGGAACGACTCTAACTCGACTTTAAAGTCCGTTGATAAAGTACGAGTAAATCTTAACGCCTTCTAAGAAATATGTTGATTTCTGCAGCTACTCGTATATGCTATTCAGATGGAATATTCTCAGGCTCCAATATAATTGCTAATGTAGTTAAAAATACTAGAGTTATAATAATATTTAGTTCATCGAGTATCGTCTCTGATGTTTAATATCATTACAACAATTATTAATTATCATACTAATTTGAAAATATCTAACATTGAATTATTGTTATCGAGAGCGGATTACGTTTATTTTAAAGTAGGTGCATTTATAACATATTAATCATACTTAGAGTTTTTATCTCTTAATACTAATTAGGACAATCAAGTAGTTATAGGCTACCTTGAAATTTCAATGTCGTTTAAACAAATATTATGTTTAAGGGCTTTGATAATAATGGATATACAAATCTATAGATACAGTTCAATTTTCAGATACAAAATGAATGTTATTATCAACTTAACAGCCTAATGTTTTGTATATATATATATATATATAAGTTTGTTTCACTACCTAAAGCTCGAGAACGGCGGGGCCAATATAGGTGATTTTAGCCTTGAAATGATTTCCGTACTCCAGGGAAGGTTTAAAAGGTGAGAAACATACATAACTGCTAGGCTGTACGAAGTTCGGCGGGTCAGCTAGTACATATATAAAAATGATGAATCTTGCATTTAGGTTCACAGGAATTCGTGTACAAGTAACATCCAAATGAAACGCATGTTATCGGATGGTCTTTCTTTGATAATTAATAGATAAATATATTATCAGATGTGTCAGTCAGGGTCAACCTGCTCGTATCCTACTCACTAACCTTACCGAACACACAGACAAAACAATTGATTCCTGCCTGTAATCCTACGATAAGATATCAAGTGACAATATAAACGTGCACCAAGTATAAGTGTACATCAAACATTACAACATGCAGCCCCATACAGTGCTCGTGGTGGTGACGCTGGTGGCTGCTGCGGTGGTGGCAGCAGCAGCTGACGAGCCGGTGCCGGCGCACTACCACGAGGAGGTGGGGATCCCGGAGGCAGCCAGGATCAAGGAGGCGGAGTATGCTCTGGAGCTGAACGATACGAGAATCGTTGGAGGCTCGGCTGCCGGTCTCGGACAGTATCCGTTCTTGGTGAGTTGCTATTGCATTTGTATGAAGGAACTTCAATAGTTACGTATAGGTTAATGGAAGAGATGGTTGCTTATAAGACAGAGAAAACATAAAATAATAAATTAGCCACAAATAAAGCTAGAGAAACCATAAATGTTACTAATTTCTGGAAACCATATATACCATGAACTCTGAATTTGTAATTCCTAACAAATTACCACGGATCGCCTGATGATAATAAAAAGAAACCTTTTCAGATCATTCCTTCAGTCATAATTGGAACTCCAGATCTTTTTCCAATAATCTAACCGATGAAGTTCTATCCCCGTCTCATGTTACAAGTCTTGTGCTTAGTTTGTATCCCACTGCCAAGCACACTTTACTTTTGTACGGTTACTCGTCGTTAATTTATGTGATATCATATATAGCAATTTTGAACAAATCCACTGTACCACCAGGTGGGTCTGGTGATCACGCTGACGACAGGTGCGACCTCTGTATGCGGCTCCTCCATGCTGACCAACACGCGCTCAGTAACCGCCGCGCACTGCTGGTGGGACGGCCGCAACCGAGCGCGACACTTCGTGCTGGTGTTCGGATCCACGCGCCTCTTCTCCGGAGGCACGCGCGTGCAGACATCCAACGTGCAGATGCACGGCTCATACAACACCAACACGCTCAGCAACGATCTCGCCATAATCAGTCACAACTTCGTCTCTTTTACAAGTAAGGGATGGAACTACTCCGAATTATTTATTAATAACCGCTTTTCTGAAGCGTGATGACAAAACTATTAGTACACCTGTCAGTCAACTGTCACGTATCTGTCAAATTACTTGCGTGATGGAACTAGCTTTGAATGTGTTAATGTAAGGGAAATTAAACGTTATTCTTGTGCAGCAAGTATTGTAAACTATCTTGAAAAACAGAATCGATTTGCAAAACACTAGTTGGGTTAAAAAATAATAACCTTGTTGATATTTATTCTTGCTGTGATATACATTTTGATTACAGATGCAATCCAGCCTGTCAATCTTCCTACAGGGTCTTTGCTTAACAGCAACTTCGCTGGCGCCTCCGCGCAAGCAGCTGGATACGGAAGGACCAGTGACTGTAAGTTCCAAACTGTCTATGGTACAGAACTATGTAGGAAAACCGAAACTATTGGATAAGTAAACTGATACTGGTACCTTAATGCTAATTAATACTCGTAGTGACTACAACCTAAAGCTGTCATTGTTTTTAAGTAGATGTCTTAATGTAGAAGAGACTCTGTAATGTGATGGAATCTGACTATGAGGCCCTCGTTCACCGCACTCTCTTGTAATATTCCAGTCGCCGGCATCTCCAACAACCAGGTGCAGAGCCATGTGACGCTGCAGGTGATCACTAACGCGGTGTGCCAGCAGACGTTCGGCAGCATGATCCTCGGCTCCACGCTGTGCACCAGCGGGGCCGGGGGGCGGGGTACTTGCGGCGGAGACTCCGGGGGACCTCTCGTCGTCACCAGCGGTGGACAACGCGTGCTGGTAATGTTTACCACCATCATTCTAATACTAATTAACTTTTTCTTTATACAGAATTATCGGTTTGTGAAACACAAAGATAAAGAGACACCACTGTACTCATCACGAGGAGCAACAATGGCAATGAGGAATAATAATTTAGTTTATCAAGGGTTTTATATATTACTCTAAACTTGTTGTGGAATTAAGAATGAGTTCGGCTGATATAATGATGTTAGATCACTCGATAATCGAATAACGTTTTGCTGAATATATGGAAGGTATAACTGTGCCGTCAGTCATACTTTGTGGCTGACATGGATCTTGACTTCGAGGACATTTCTTGCGAATTGGTTCCCATATGTTGTCGCGGCAAAATGCTTTACTGATGGTAGATAGTGAACAGCTTAGTTACGCACTGAAGAGTTGAAACCTCGCTGATGTCGGTA
Source organism: Ligdia adustata (assembly GCA_947049295.1). Taxonomy (NCBI): domain Eukaryota; kingdom Metazoa; phylum Arthropoda; class Insecta; order Lepidoptera; family Geometridae; genus Ligdia; species Ligdia adustata. Next base: position 13,305,313 of record OX346227.1, on the reverse strand, counting down.
GTAAACGCCTGCTTGTTTCAACGAGTATCGCCAGAACGTCTTCGCTACTAGTTAGCAACAGGCTACGTTTGCTTTTCATCCTGCACAGCTAGGCATTTGACCGCAAGTTCACACGACCATGGAAGTCAGCGACACTGTAGCCCTTCTAGATGGAACATGCCTAGTCTGGAATACACTGGCTTGCAAGGAAGGCTGCCCGAGCATACCGTTAGGTGCTTAACGACAAATTTTACAACTGAGGGGGAGAGTGAGGTGACAAATGAAGCGAGCTAGCCAAGCGAGCGATAGGACACGCTCTACTACTATGCGTTGGTTTCCTCACAATGCCTTCCATTACCGGAAACTTGGTGTAACTTTATTGCTTTAGTTAAATGCCTGCACTAATTATTTACGCAGTTTCCACGTAAACTGCCAAATATCCATACGACCAAACATGCAATTGTACTCACCAAAGTTGTCAAATAGGTATTCTTCTTTAATAACGCCCTCTTTCTTGTAATTATATTAAAGTTTATTCTTGGTGTATTCAAGAGACATACAGAAAACATAGACCTGATTGAATGGCATTTTTTTCAGTTACCTGATAGTTTTAATTTAAGTTCTTTGCCTATTTTGAATATATATATTTATGGCATTTATATCGTGTGTTACTCGTATATAGATCGGCATCACATCGTTCGGTTCCTCCCGCGGCTGCACGGTGGGGCTCCCGGCAGGGTTCGCGCGCGTCACCTCCTTCGCAGCTTGGATCCGAGCGCGGATCTGAACCCACCGGGACCTGACCCCACTACTGCCACACCTACTATATATACATACTAGGATACGTCGCCTGATTAGTTGATAGTGCTAGCTATAAGATAGATATTTAAGTTATTAAAAATATTATATTGAACAAATAGGTTTTTGTTGTCGGAGAGTACTTTGTTGTAGAGAATATCATAATATTGTCATTTCCACCCTCGTAGCGTCTCAATGCTGGGCACGGGTCTCTCCGGGTTAAGGGGGCGTAGGTCAATAGTCCATCACGCTCGCTGAATTGCGGGCTGACTTCACTTATCTCCCATAGCTATTTATTAGCCTTCTCCGTTAAGAGGGTTTTCTCACAATGTTTTCTTCAACGTTTAAGTAAGTAGTAATTAAGTTTGATATGCATATGAGTAAAAATAAAAGGAGTGAATTAATGGTCCTGTGAACCCGCGCCCTTTGGATTGCGAGGCAAGGGGTTTACCGACTAGGCTACCAGTCGTTTGTTATTTATAATTTGCTGGTATAGACACACCCTACACATTAGACAGTACAGGACAGACACGCGACACCGTGGTGTTGTGCAACATGTGTCAACTGACTCGCAGTGTATCACTAGTTGCACGTACAAGTGGTAGGCGCGCGGAATTGTTCTAGTTTTTACCCGACTGCGAAAGAAGGAGAGTTATGTTTTTTGACTGTATGTATGTATATTTCTTTGGCACGCCCTAGAGCTTAAACGGCTTGTCGTATTTTAATGTAAATGGTGTCAAGATATTGAGTACATCAAAATAAATATATATAAATATACTAAGGATGATACACAGGTTTAAAACTTTAGCAGTCTTGTTTTTTTTAAATTTCTATCAATCACTTGTTTCCAATTTTGATCCGGCAGCGTGACTCTTATGACATAACTGGATGGGATCCCTCGTTTTTTCAAATATTATTTTGGTAAAACTTAGGTAATATATATAAATCATTAACATTAAAAACAGTGTAACATATCAACTGACAGAATACATATAGAAAAACTAAAAAAAAAGATCTCAAAATGATATAAACTTTTGAGCACGTAGACGACATTACTATCTCTTCAACTAGTGTTAAAGACCTACATTAGATACGTATGTATTTAACAACTCCTCATTTAATTATCAACAATTTACAAATATATTAATCAATATCAGGTGATAGAGCGCAGTGAAAGCAGATCGTGTACAATTTGCAACTACTCATTTACTAGCACTTTACGAAATGTTCACAAAAACCTCATTAATTTATTTTGTAGTACATGAAGCAAGTAAACTCGACAAGAAGTCAATAGTTAGCTCTGTTGCGGTGGTCTTGTATGAAAACTGGTAGGACCAGGTACTGAAGCGGCTGCCTTTACTATAGGATTAACCTAATTATAAAGTACGGTAGTACTAAACAAAATTCATATTTTATACTTATACTTCAATCAGAAGTTCACAACCAATAAATAATTTAAAAATCGTAGAATAAATATACCAAGTTTTATCCACATTGGAAACTACAACCTATACACGGTACCAACATCCAGACAAACATGCATACGAGTATATACTGAGAGACATAATAAAAAAGATCCGAACTCGGCGCAGAGACGATACACTTACTGTGTCAACTATTATAGTAACAAGGTGGTCAGTATATAAGTAGACTGATGCAATTAAATAAGTGTTGTTGAAATGAAAATTATGAAGATGTCCACTGGCGGACACGATTATTGTAATGAACTGATCGAGTTGACATTTGACTGATGTTCTTGGAATTATAATTTTTAATTGATTGCCTAATTTGACAATGAACAAGAATACGATATTCATTAGCACGGAAATATACCACAGGTTTTGAAACCTCATTCATATGTCATTATATACGCGGACCACCTCCAGCACACTAGCTTCTATAGCCGACGCGGACAGACGAGAGTTCGATACCCGGCCGAGGTGGGTGTTAGAATAATATAGAAGACGAAAAAATAGTTTTTTCTTTCAAAATAAATCTATTTAAAAATACTCAAAATGTTTTCGCAGATCAGACTTTTTTGTAATGTCATCAAAGTTAGCGAAATATCCAAACTTTACAAAGTAGTAAATGCAAATCCCGTCAGAAACATAACATCTACAAAAATGCACAACATCACATGTACATGTATAGCAGTGCAGTATTTCTGCAGTAAAAAGTTGTGAAACGAAAGTAAACCAAGTCGGTTAATTCACTATCAATCTATCTATGGGAGAAACATTCCAACGAGGTACTTTGTCAAACATAAGTAAGTATATACTTAGTATCATTTCCGCGCTTGTGAGCTAACAAAAATGTTCAAGTATATCAATATTATTAATATTTATTTATTTTACAAATGTAGCGACTTAAACTGTTTTTCCTTGTAAATGTTTAAATGATAATTAGACAATAAGGCATCATTACAAAGAATCATAAACGCTTTAAAAAGCGATTCCTGTATTTTGATTGGAGACATGAATATAGATATTAAACCGACAAATAAAGATCTTAAATCAGCTGACTATCTCGAACTAACTGCGTATAGTGGTTTCATACCAGGACATGTCTTTCCAACTCGAGAAGGCAAATTGCTTAGACCACGTTCTTATCAGGTCTAAGAGAAGTGCATCCGTTGTAGTATGCAATTCACGCATAACTGATCATGACACTGTCTTGATGGGTATTAAAGGATCATGTGAAAAAAACGCTTCCTTTTCAAACCATAAAACAAAAATAGATTATACAAAAGTTATTACTTATCTAAAGAGCATTCAATGGAATACCTTTTATAGTGTAACCGACGACGTATCAGTAGCTGCTAACTTTCTTGTAGACTAATATTAAGTTTTACCTCCACTATTAGGAATGTCTCCTCACAATATTGTAAAATAAAACACACATATTAATAACGAACCTTTTTGAAGTCGGTTTACGTAATGACGAGACAGAGTCTTCACATAAGTGAAATGAACAACCAAAAAACAAATTACGAAATAATTTTGATACGTCAAGTTGGAATAATTAATTTAGTGAAACTTGCATGTCCGAATCGAGGTTAATTTCAACGCGACGGAATAGAGTTCTCGTAATCTAGACTAGTTGGTATATTATTGAGTCACGTGTCGAATGTTTATTTATTAGTATTTCCGATTAAATAGTCGAAGGAGTGGAGCGTTGCGCCAATACTGGACACATTAGGTAGTAACCACATCGGACATGTAGTTAGTGTCGCAAGCCCCGCGCTGCCGCCACAACTCCTAACGCGCAGTTTCCTCTTGCGACAACGCTATTCCGTTTCCTGTCCTTATAATGTCACTGTATAATTAAGAAATTTAATGTCCAACGCGTAAATTGGTTAATTTGTTGTCGGCAGCTATGAATATTATGTTGCAGGCATTCATTTTCGTACATTACTAGAATTATATGCAAGTAATATATAGCAGGTAATATATAGTACAGGAGCCTAACAGAAACATTCCGTTACTACGTTATTGAAAATTTTAGACAGGCAAATCTTCTAGAGCAGGTCCTTAGTGTGTGAGAAATCTCAAGTTAAAATATCTCCAGATGGCTTTGCTTGAAAATTCTTACTAATCCTGCAGTAGCAACCTTACACTGGCATTTGGAAATTCTCTAGCGTTGTGGACTTCATTTATGCAAAAAATAAAAACAATAACAGTAGATTAGAAAAATATATTACAAATTAAAACAAATGGGAGAGTCACAAACGAATTGGTATTAATTTTGGCACTAAACCACTGAAAGACTTAACTCTAAGCTCACTGAAAGCGGGTTAACGCCACCCGTGGCCTAATCCGAGCAGCGGGGCATGACTGACCAGTGGAGCGTGGCTAACCAATGGGGCGTGGCTCACTAGCGGGGCGCTGTATCCCAGTGAGTGACCCAGCAGTGGGGCGTGGCCTGGGAACAATTACAATTACAATTTTCATATCGCTCTTCATAAATTACCCGTTATATGTGCCATCATCTTCATCCGCAGGCGTCTTTATCCCAGGGTCGGTATAGGCCTCTTTCATGATATGTCATGTGCCAATGGGAACAAGGGAGTTTTTCGCTTGTTGTTTGTTCCATAGTGATATGTTTTATATAAAGAATTGAAAATTGTTGCGGTCAGCATCGATAACAAATCGATTTTCAGTAAGTATCAATAATTTACTATTGCAATGAAACTTACCAAGTCCGCCGTACCCTCCGTAGTAACCTCCCAGTCCTCCGTACCCCCCGAGCCCTCCGTACCCCCCGAGCCCACCGTACCCCCCGTAGAGTCCGAGGCCGTGACCGTAGTACCCGCCGTGAGACAGCAGTGGTGCGGGAGCTCCGAGCCCGTATCCGAGCCCCAGCACGCCGCGTTTCTCCGGCTTCTTGTCCTCAGCGCCGGAGACCAGCGCGACCGCGAGCACCAACACGCACAGCTGGAGAAACAAGGACTAATAAAATAACATTCATTAATATGAAGAAGCGGGCATGGGGAGACAAGAAGCCCGGGATAGGTTGAAGTGGCGTGCCTGAGACAGATGATGAATTAGTATAATGACAACTAGAGCACCTTATAACTAGACAAGCGTCGGGTCGTAGAGCAACTATCATTACACTGCATGATAGTAGGGTGTTTCCTATCGCTCACCTGGCTAGCTACCACCCTCAACTTGTAAAATCTGTCGCCAGGCACCCAACGGTGTGGAACACATAGTTGGGTAGCCTTCCTTGAGAGCCAGTGTATTCTAGACTAGGCATGCTCCAAGTACTTGATGCATATTACTTGTCAGCAATAGCTTAGTAGTGAGTTGTGGCACTTTAGATACTCAAGCAATGCTTGCCGCTCTCATACGAGAGGAGTGCGTACTCTCTCCAGCCTGCATCTATTTTTTTAAAGGCATTTTAGATTTGATTATCACTCAGTTATAAGAATTAGGAAAAAGTATGAAGACTTTTTTCTTATAAAGTAGGTTAGTTTTTCATAGACTGGTGTAGATATGAGTATATTAGTGTCGGAGTAACAGCCTACATCACTACAGGAACTCGCGTCCAACTCTGGAAATCATTACGAATTCAAGTATTTGACTAAATTGCGATTAGCATCAATTAGCTAAAATATCCTTGATAATAAATTTCTTTTGTAAATTCTTTATTGACTCAAATAAAATACGTACATGTTATAACATATAGCGTTAGCGTTATAGTCTATCTAACAATGGAACTAGACAACTTATATTATAGGCTGTCCTAAGTTTGTTAAATCTAAAACTTGTAAAATAAATAAATTAATTTTTTTTATTTGTTGCAACGTACCCAAAATACTGGCAGCGTTGGTTCGCTGGATTGCTAGATGTATTCTTTGCGCAAAATATAAGCCAGCATTTCTGTCAAAAGCTGAGTCCTGCGGACGTACCGACAAATCCTTCAAATCTTTTATTTCTTTTATTATGTTCGATCAATAACTTTGCAATGATATGTAATCGAATCAATCGTGTTGTTAGCTGCTATTCTGATAATCGAGTGTCGAAACATCGAACTCGTGAAGTGTGAGGTTTGAGAGCGACGGCGAGCTGTGGACTGAGCCCTGGGAACCTATAGGTCAACAGCGTGCTGTCACGACTCGATACTAATTTACTATTTGGTCTAGAACTTACTATGATATAATTGTAGATTTTTATTTTGCTCAGATATGAAGCATCGCCGTGCAATGGCAATTCAGCCAACATTCTAGGGACCTGTCCCTGGTGAATACTCGTACATTAGTCTTTTAGAAGTTTTAGTTCATAGTTTCAGTTTTACTTTGCGGGAACAACACGAGAGAAAATATAGCGAGTTTTGGAATAAATTATATTTTTGATCCATTACTAGGGTTACTTTAAACAAATGTTTTTCTTTATTGAATAAATTAACAATATGAAAACAATATATGGGTGCTAATAAAAATTGTTAACGCTATTATCGGTTAGAGATGTTAGTGCGCAGACTAAAAGTAATCACTGTAATAAACATGATAAACATCTTTCAGTAAAGAATGGAGCCAGAACTCAAGGAAAAATCAGCTGTATTAAAAAAAATATATAAAATGAATACTGGGTGATATTCACAGTAAAGATTGTATATATTTGCATTTGAAACATAAAAATAATAACATGTATACTTTAAGACGGGTAATACTAAGCTAAAATGAATACTCGCAGATTGTAAGTATATATGTAGATGTAGAGATAGAGCAACATTATTTAAATAAACAACAGCTGGAGCCAAAGCAAAAAATAATCAAAAACAAGTAAACAAAACTTTTTAAACAACAACTCATAATGTATCCAGCATATGTACTTGTCTCTGAAATAATCAATCATTGTAGTGATACGTTTCCTTTTATAATTTTTTATCAAATTAGATTATTGTTTGTTCTTAGAAATCAACCAAATTATCGATGGCGATTAAATGTGCAATGAACTTCTTTACACTTTAATTATAATAACGAATTCAAAGAATCTGTTATCACAAACACAAATTAACAAAAAAAAACTCACATTAACCTTCATGATTTTGAGTAAAGTTGAACAGTTAGAGCTGCAAAGTCCTGTAGTGTAGTGTAGCGGGCACTAGCCGAGCCGAGCGCCGCCTGCCTTTATATCCTACAACCCTAGGTACTGCCCCTCTAGGTCTCTCTCAGCACTAGGTACCTAACACGCCAGCGACGATCAACTCCTACCGCTCCCGGGCCGCGAGGAACGCAACGCTGCGGGTCGCGCTACTATTCTAATTAAACTTGCCAATCAACAATAAGGTCAAACTTGTACAATAGATGTAGTGTGCTCTGAAAGATGTAGTGAGAAAATTGCGTTTGAAAATACGTACCAAAATTTGTAATAAAATATCCGGTCGCCATTGTCATATAGGATAATATTAGGTCCTTACATATGAAATTGGTGTTTTGTACTCGTAAATAACGCGATATTTCAAGTTTTCCATTTTGTAAACTGCGTGTCGCAAAGAAAAAACCAAACGAGGACAAAACAAATGAATTACGGTTTTCGAAATACAAATGTATAACTGCTGTATAAATTTGAAATTGGAATCCCTAACCAAAGAAGAGATATTTGAAATCAAAGTGGCCAGTACGACAAGACGCCAATTTCATATGTAAGGACCTAATATTATATCGAGAAATGATATGTCGTGAGTCGTGACAAAGAAACGTTATCGTGTCATGAACCATAGCTCTTCTGTATTAATTGAAGAATCCCTTTAGCTATAGGTATATGATTGCAAGAAATGTGATAAGAAGGGCATTGACTTGTTTTACAGTTAACATACTCTGAAGTGTAAAAATCTGAGCTCTATCGAAAGTTTGTTCGCGTTATGATTATTGTTATCCCCTTAAAAATCATAGGATTTTCAATGTATGAGATTAGAATAGTTTTGTTCAGAAAAACTCCAAAGTAAGTATAAAGAATCAATCTATAATAGTGGAAAATCACCAAAATCTTCTGACCCTCCAAATTTCTAGTTTTCCAACCCAACCCTGCGGTGGGTTTCGTCTAGAGTTAGCGATGAACGAATGATACAAAGGTTAGCAGTTAAAAACAACATACTCATCGCATTAAGTACTTATTTTTTTAGAGAAATTGGTAAAGAAATTACTCATTTGATCGCTAACTCTACACAATAGTTTCTGGTTCACTTTGACACGGAGAAGGATTATTTAACCAGAATATTGTAACAGAATATGCTGGCCGGAGTATCTTATTGCAGAATGTGATAGAAATGAACAACTGAATCATCACATAATATTTGTGTTAAATAATGTATTTGATTACTGTTACTCATCTTTACATGTAAATAAAACTGTAGAGGTCGAATTTATATACAGTGAAAAAAAATGCTAAAAACTGAGTCAGAGGATGTAAGAAGTGAAAAAGAACTAATTTTTTGTTTCTTCATTTATCTGTCTGTACGAGCTTATATCCGAAAAAACTGGAGCGATTTAAATGAAATTTTGTACGGTGATATCTTATATCCTTGGTCAACATATGGGATACTTTTCATCCTGGTCGCGGACATCAGCTGGTAAATCAGCAATAAGTAGGTAAATTTATATCTTCGTATGTGGTCGATGGGCCACATAATGACTACTGTTAGAGCAATATTACACTCACAAACTTTACTTCACTATCGGACAGTACCTCTGTATTGTATTTATATATATATATATATATACATACATTTTCCATAAATGAATATGTGCACCTCCATTCGCATCGCGTTTCCGATCGGATTCATTAACTTTTCATCACGAATTACACAAAACTCTTTAAACGATATCGATTGCATGTATAAATTTATAAAAATATCGAATTTATGAATTAAAGAGTTTGTAACATCTTTTGTATGATTTTTATTATATACATATCAACACATAGCATCCCACTGCTGGTCACGGATCTCCCCTTATGAAATAGCCATATTGCGGGTCGGGGACTTCTTCACTCATCTTTGAAAGTTATTAACCTTCAGGTTTCCTTACGATGTTTTCCTTCACTGTTTAAGCATGTGGTAATTGTTTTTAGTATGATTTTTGAGTTGTAAAGTGTACGGATCAGATCGGAAGCGCATTGTGAATTTGGTTGGTGGTAGTCGCGGATCAATGAGTCATGTTACCGAGCCTGCGCGTGAGTGCCGTGAGACCGATACCTATTGTTCCGATATGTTACAAAGGGCGTTGTAGTATTGTGCGAGCTGCCGTGCAATTATACCTGCTCAAGGAAAAACTTTCAGTGTAGTATATTCTACATTCTACCTTTATTGTTTAGAATTTAGTAAATAATGTTAGTAAGGTGCATAAACACATTAGTGCCTATATGAAAAACATCGATAGCGATGATGGTCGAGTGGTTAGTGTGGTCGATTACCGTGCGAAAGGTAAGATTCCGCGAAACATGCAAAAAGAGCCTGAGCTACCGGTGAAAGAAAACATCGTGAGGAAATCACAGCATGGTGGTAGGGCGTTTCCTATCGCTCGCCTGGCTAGCTACCAGCCTCAAGTTGTAAAATCTGTCGCCAAGTACCTAACGGTATATTCCTGCTCCATCTAGCGCTACTGTATCGCTGACTTCCGTGGTCGTCCGAACCTGCAGTCAAATGCCTAGCTGTATAGAATAATAAAACTAATATTTTCCAATACAACATTGATGATGTAAATGCTTTAACCCACTCCCAGGTGGCAGCGGGCGAGTGATGGTAGTGTAAATCGACTGTTAGCTGACTGAGGAGTAAGGTTTTTTTCAATAAATCAATCGCCAAGCTGTAATGTGTAATAATATTATGTTCCTGTTTGAAGGACGTTTTAAGCGAAATTACGGAGAAAATATTTTTTCATAACTCGTATTGCTCTATCTTACAACTAGTCTACTGACTGCAAGAAGTAAGAAGAAGAAGGAGGAAAAGACTGAAAGAAGAATAACAAGTACAACTTATTTTATATATAAGATTACACACAAGTTTCTCACAATGAAAGCAAATACGGGAGTTTTGGAAAAGTTAAAACAACATAGAAAGGAGAGCACGCGTTTTTAGAGAGCAACGCGTTGATGTCTTTAGTGAGAAGTTTTTTGTAGGAGTAGCGCGTTCATGTCTTTTGTATGGAACATATTTCACTCTATATTTGATTGCTAGCCGTTGATACTTATGTAATGTATTAGTAGCTAGTTGTAGTATATTATATGTTCTTACTGGCTACTGGTGTAAGTCATATAAACTTTTACTTTCGGAAATATCTGAGCGCTCTATACAATAAGTTCATTGACACAACAAGTAACGAATCTAAAATGACTTTTCTAAAAAGTCATTCCAGATTCTAATATGAGTATGATATAGGTGTACTGATACACGAATTGTTATTGCTATTAAATTCATAGTAAAATAGTTAATAACAATGAACCTTATTCAGATACCCTATATTAACTTAACATGAAAGAAAGATAGAATTTTATTTGTACCAAACAAGTTAACAGAAACTTCACGATTATTATCTAAATTTCTTGGTACAAACCAGCTCCAACTCAACACAATGCTGGTTGTAAACAACCGTTCCGTCGGTGCGGGCAGGTGACGAATGTTGGTATATTTTACATACCAAAAATAATTCTCATTACTCCAAAATTCTCTGATAAATATTTTAAATGATAAATTTACGTCATGAGTAAATTATATAAAAGTGTCATGTTAAAACTGGCCGAGTCTAACCATAAATATATCATTCTCATGTAAGTGCAAACTATATTATAAATAATATGATACAGTACATTATCTGCCTTCAATCCTAACTAGCTCACAAGTGGTTGTGTAACTATGACACTAGTTGCTTTAAAAGTGAACTCGTGTTTTACTTAAAATCATATCTAAGTGTGGAATTCTCAGAATGTTTGCTAATAAACACTTATAAGGGTCGCTTGCTCAATGATGTGGTGACAGGACTCGCTAGTATCTAAATGTGGAGAGTGGGCATCTGTTAGCTAATTATCAGCTGATTTATGAAGAAACACCGGAAATGGACTTATATATGGTTGGTGGTAGTAGTGCCCTGCGGAGTTGTCCGTATCAATGTTGACGTTACTAGTGCGAGTAACTAAAGAAATAAATCACAATCTAAATATAAAAAATAATAATTATTATTTGTTCTTAGAACTATATAAGTATATAATTTTTTATAAGTAATTAATAATTCAAATGTAACAAGACGTTGCCTGTAACGAATGTTATTTAAAGGCCAATAAATATTTCTTATCCTTATTCTGTTATTGTAAGTATTTAGTTTGATGCCCGCTGTGGCTTGTTAGTTTCAGCATATACACGTTTCGTGTGCTGGTGGTCCCGGGTTCAATTCCGGGCCGGAAATTTAAACACCTTGTTTTTGTTTAAATTTGAATATTAGTATTTGAGTCTAGATTTATATTGTACATACAGAAGAGTTATTTTATCGTGTGTATGTGTGTGTTTGTGAATGTTGCTTCGACGCACAAGATATCTTAGTAGGGAGCTATGAGTCTAACATTTTATTTAATATACGAGTAGGTATGTAAACTTGATGTTGACTGCGGTGTTTCCCGGGACTTAAAATGGAGTATTAATAAGTTTCTAATTTTGAACCCAAATTAGACTCCTTTAAGAGATTTATTTCCATACATCCCATCATATTGCAGCCTATAATGAATACTCTTCGTATTTCATGTCTCTAGGTTTAGCGGTTCAGGCTCTCATTTGATTTCTAGAGAATATTAGTCAGGTAGGACTTACTTTTTTAAAGGCATAGATAGATAAGTAGTCCATATGATCTGTATCCCAAAACCATAAAAGCTTTGTTGAGCATATATATAGAGCGTTAGTATACTAAATCAAATAAGGACTATTGAAATGCTCGAAATAACAGACACACATTAATATGTATAGTGTATTATATGTGATTGGTCAATGGTTAGTAGAAATGTTGACTAGTTTTATTGACGGTGTCGTCGTCGAGTGGAGCAGATACGAGTGACGTGGGAACTGTCACGGTGACATTTTTGTCAATTAATACATGTTGTAAAGTGGGACATTGAACTGCATAAATAACATAGGCAAAATATTTCAATTAAATGGTCGAGATGATTGGATGGGCTGCTTTACGATCTGCCGGTGTGAGAATGAATACTATAGATTGGGACATACGTTCGTACACTAATAAAGTGAATGAATAAAGCCGGAACTATCTAGGCACGTGCAATATCGTCGCCATACATTAAGCGAGTTGTGATCAGCACCGTAAACAAAACGTAAGTAAAATGTGAAGAACAGTCCGGTCTAATGTTTATAGAAGGTAATGTAATGGTAGTAAGGGCGTGGCGTGGTGTGACACATTAGACACACGTGCGCTCCAGATCTCGGGCGGATAACGAGCTACTCAGGTACTCGTATACCTACGTGTTGCTAAACTCACGGGTAACTAGATCTCACATACCTACGGTCGTAGCTTTATGTCTAGGCTGAGTGGTTGGACCCTAGCCTATCACAACTTTTACATCTGAGTCTAGTCGGTTGGGAGTAGTAAAAGTAAACTAAACAGTCAGTTATATTTAACATATTTTTTATAAAACATTAAATAAATAATTAAAAATTAAAATTAAATTAATGAAATAATCTAAATGTTATTAGGCAATATTATGAACATTAATACAACGTGAAACAATGGGAACAAAGAGTATAATAGTTCGTGCGCGGTGAGGTGGAGGCCGTCTGCGCCATTCTGTTTCATATCACGACTTATCCATACAATAAGTCGCAAAACAAACTCACTACGACTCGCCTGTAGTCGTCCCGTTGCTAATTATGACTCGTTTATCACATCTTCTACGAGGTAACTTATAAATGCTACACAGAATCTCGACTCGACCGCACACTACCTAAAGTGATCGAGCGGGCGGTCGAGGGGCGGCTGCAAACCGAGGGGGATGTGGTTGTGGTACAACTGCGAGTCTCCCTCCCCTTCCGCTTCGCCACTGCGCCCCTCCGCACCCCCCGGCGGACCGTACTCCGGCGCTGGCTGCTGGAAATTGTAGTCGTTCTGCCCCCCCTGACCCTGGGGTGCTCCGTACTCCTGGCCCGGCTGCTGTTGGCCGTGCAGGTGGTGCTCGTACTGAGCCTGTTCCAACTGTTGCTGGATGTGGTGCTGCAGCTGGTGCTGGTAGTCGTGGTACTGCTGGTCACTCCCCGAGTGCTGCTCGTACACCTGCGTGCCTTGTTCTTGCGTGAAGTGGTGGTGTCCATCGGAGGGATAATATCCGTCACCGTGGCCGATGTCAGTGGGCTGCGCCGGCACGGGGGACCAGCCGTTACTATCGACGGTGGGCTGCGTCGGGTGCACGCCACCATCGCCACCCGCTTGCTGGCTGTAGTCAGGCTGTGGCTGCTGGTGATACTCCGGCTGCAGGTGCACGTCTGTCTGTCCATCCTGGAAATGGTAATCCGGCTGCGGTTGTAAATGAACATCAGTGTGGCCACCTTGGAAATGGTATTCAGGCTGGTCAGGTTGGAGATGCACATCGGTGTGGCTAGATTGCAGATGATATTCGGGTTGTGCAGGTTGCAGGTTGAAGCCGGGTTGTGCCGGCTGTAAATGGATGTCGGGATGACCGTGCGCGTGCAATCCAGGTTGCAAGTGCAAGTCGGGCTGAGCTGAGTGTAGGTGCACGCCTGGCTGGCCGGGCTGCAGGTGGATGCCGTGCTGTGCGGACTGGAAATGTAATTCAGGCTGACCGGGCTGGCCGGGTTCCAGGTGGACTCCGTGTACTCCGGGCTCTAGGTGGACACCGTGTTGAGGTACCTCATGAGCATGCACTAACGCGGGAGAGGGCTGCACCGGCACCGAGCCTTGCGACTCTACCACAACGCCGTCGGGTGAGCCTCCCTGCGGTACCAAGTACTGATGCGGCACCACTTGGCTGAACGCAGATGCACCTAGAGGAATTAACGGTGACGGGTAGTTACTGAATGGATACCGAGGATAAGTGGCGAACAAAGACGACTGGACCGCACCACCCGCTCGAATAATGTAAGGGAATTGGGGAGCGAAAGATGAGAACGCAGGCGCCACTACCGGAGCGGGTGCCGCCGGAAGCACTGGAGCGGCAGGTACGAGAGGTCTCAAATGAAGGTGGTTTGGAGGAAGAAACTGGACCGGAGGAGGAAACGGAGAGGGCTGAGGAACGAGCACCGGTGGAGACGGAACCGGCACCGGTCGAGCGATAGTTGGTACGGCGATCGGGGGTGGAGGGGCCGGTACCACGGGCACCACCGGCCGCGGGGCCACGTGATGGTGATGATGATGAAAGTGATGATCGGGCTTCGGTAAAACCACAGCTTTGGTGTGATGGTGAGGGAATTTCAGGCCGTAGTGCGGATGAGGCAGATGAGGGACTCTCTGGCCAACACCCACGGGATACCGCGGCAGTAGAGGGTGGGACAGAGGGACTTTGACCGCCGTTACCGCAGCCGTGGGTGGGTAAGTGACCACCAGCGGCTTCACCACGGAGTGCGTGACGTGAGGGATGTCATGTCCCAGCTTGTACGGCGGCACGGCGGACAGCACGCCGCGCTTGTGGTGCTTGCCGCCCAGGAGTCGCGCCTTCACCGCCCTGATGTGCGCGACATCCGCCACAGACATCCACGCACACGCGCACAACACCAACGTGATCTGAAATACACCACGCACCATCTTACATACACTATATGATCTCACTATCGCACTTCACTTCGAGAGGTTACTGTTAACTCTGCCACTGGTCAGGCAGCTCACGACCAATGAATAACAGCACCGGTATCAGTTCCGAGTACTTACATTGGTAAGTCTCATGTCTGTGCGGTCGGCCGGTCGACGCAACCAGCGATGTACAACGGCGTGTCATCGGGGACCACCACCTATACTTATAACTTACAACAATGCGCATTAGTATGTAGCCAGCGTGCAGGTTTCACTCGGGGTAGCCGGACGCGGCGAACTTCGTCCTTACGCGATTATGCTTTCGAGCCTGCCATAACCACCAAACGCTCCTTCCGATGCTACGGCGAAGGAATTTGAGTGTTGTTGTATTATAAATAGAGTGTGTAATGCGCAAGCAGTTTCCGCTAACGCGAGCATGTCGAGAGCTGCCGTCATTCCTGTAACAACACATGCGTCTGCGCATACCAATCGATCAAGAAACGTAATCGAGAGAAAATTGTACCAATCGATACAGAGTGGAACTTAAGTTCTTACCTGTTTGAGGCGTTAGGAAAAGAATCCAACGACATATTTATATCCGAAATTTAAAACTTTCTGTTGGAACTTGAACCTGCGCGCCTCGCCACAGATGTAAATCACACCAGACATTATTACACATTGTATCTACAAAATTACTATTACAATTCGTTTGTGGTTAGTATTTAGTGAGGCTTGCACACAATCATAGCACACTAGATGTGGGGTTCCGATCACTGCGCTCAGCAGGAACTTCATACGAAATATTCGATAGATAAATACTATAGAAAAAAATGCCCACTCGTCCGCAAGAAGCGCTCCTCAAGTTTCCATATGCTGCGTAATTTTCATGATGAGTACATCATAAACGTAGCATATAGATAACAGCACAGACAAGTATCTGTGTGTGGGTTATATTTATAGAGCATACTGGTAGGTCCTGAGTCCGCGCTCCGCGTCCATTCTCAGGACATCAGTATGCGAGCGCACGCTCCGGTTACCAAATCTACGGCGATCACTTTCCTCGCTCTCACTAATGTTGCGCCTGCGCAGATCATTCACTAGCGACCCATTAGTACTCGTGTGGTCCGAGTGCATGTTGCGTAACCCTGCGGCCTGCGACCTGCCGTGCGCCGCCACTGGAGGAGTCCTTCACGAAATGGGTGAAAAACTTTACATTCTGATGTAGTCACGGCAACCGACGTGAATACGAGATTTGTGTTCGAAGGAACATGTTTACTCAACAATTTTATGTCAATTTCCCAATGAGGAAATTCGTCAATATTAATGGGCAGGTTTCCTAATACTTACGCAAGTAAGTCATGTTACACTTTTGTTTCGTACTTTCTTACAACAGAATGAGAGGGGCTATTCCACTCGTCCCATGGGATAACTGAGCCTGCTATTGAAACAGCAATACTAAGTTGTCTGCGTTTAATATGAAAAAAAAAAAAAAAATAAGATTAGGAAGGTGTTTTTATACTAGTATATATTTCTAAATTTTTTGGAGTAGGTAATAATTAATTAATTATTTATTAATTTTTATTATTATTATTATTTATATACTAATTTTTATTAAATTTTAAGTAGGTACTGAGCACTGTCAGCTCACTTATACTGGGACCGGAGTCTGCTTGACGTAAGTAACAGAGTAGAGCCCAAAGTGCTCAGATTTGAGACTGAATCTAAATTATCATATCTGGCCCTACGTGTGGCCTCTCGTAGGCACAGGGATGATAATAACTTGAAGTGACCCAGTTTGACCTACATGAGAACGAACAACGTTTCCTATAAGTCCTCTTACACTATGAACGCTGTTTTGCTGTGGAACAGTCTACCGCTTGACATTAGGCGTGCTCCATCAATTAATATCTTTAAGCATCGAGTCATAGTCCATTACCTATCACTACAGCATTAACATTTGTGTCTTCTTCTTTTTATTTGTAATTTATATATTATGTATTTCCATGCTCCTACTTTGTATCGTATGTTATATGTATTTGTATATCTGTGTATCCGTTTGTTTGTATAATTTGTTAATTTATCAAATATGTTTGTTCAATGTAATATTGTAAGGCCTCTATAATTTTATATTTACGTGCATGGTTGCCTAGAAGATATCGCTTTAAGCGATAAGGCCGCCATTAAGAAACCTAGTATATATTTGTAAGTTTTTATTTGTTATATTTTTTTTATTGTTAGGCTGGTTTTTTAATAAAGAGTTGTTCTTATCTTAACAAGACAGAGCAACACATGTCAAATGAGTTCTGTCTGTCAGTCATACGAGTAACAGAACTGATCTATACTCTTAACGATATACTTAGAAGGTGCGGTGACCCCGGTATGAGTGTTAGTGTGCTTGCTAGCGAGAACATTAGGTTGGACAAATAATAAAGACAGTGATAAAACCGAATGTACCTAGGTATGCTTAAACTAAACCAATTTATAAATATACAGACTGATTTTGATAAATTATTGTATGGGAACAACTGTAAAGTAAACCCTTTCCACTTGAAAAGAGTATTTTAATTCGGTAAAGGCGTCTCTAATAAAACATTTAAAAAAAAAACTCCCACGAATTGAAAAACCTCCTCATTTTGAAGTTGATTATAAACAGACGCGCACGGCTCATAGTGCAACTATGCCCTCGTTGCAAACACACACCTGTAAAAAAACTTTAATCAATCAGGCGCTTTGCGTTATCATTATAGAATATAGATGTCATATTTCGGATTGAGTTGGATAGAGTTAAACATTTTTGAAGTGAAGTGCGCCGTTCTTGTCTCTACTCGTATTGTGCAAAACCTTCTCTTTACGTCGTTATGTGAGGGTAGAATAAAACTACAAAACAGTTTACAAGGCAAACATCTTACAATCCCGGCTGTATATATCCCAAGGCAGTCGGCTCCAATAGGAAAGTTATACCGTATGACATCGTAGATTTACATATTATAGTAAGATATCATTTGTTTCTTATACTTATCCAGCAAAGCAGGTACTATACAAAACTTATTTTAAAAGAAACTAAAAAAAACGTTTTGGAGTACTGGTTGCTCCCTTCGATTTTACCCGTTAAGATATTATACAGTGGTCTTAAGTTGCAGTCGGGTTTGTTCGAAGTAGCTTCTAACCAGTTAATAAACTGTTCTATACAAATATTGAGTCTACCTTCTAGAATGCATTACGGGAGAACTAGTTTATTGCATTTAAGGCCAAAACACAGTGAATCTAAATCGAGTTGTAATATTATGCATAATACATAACTTGATATAATATGCTATGTGTGGATGTTGTACTATATTATTATTATTGAGATAGTGGAAAGAATTGAAACACAAAGACAAAAAAGAAAGAGAAAAAATAAATACCTATTGACAGATTATTAACCATTGATGTCTTGTTCATTTGCATAAGAGGCAAGCGATATAAAGACGGAATAACGTGATTTTCGTGTTCGCGAGAAATCACCATAGAAACCCTAGTAAAGTCTTCACCGTTTTCCGAGGGTACATGATGAGATTTTAACTTGTACACGATGGCCTGGTATTTGACTTGACTTGATTGATTAACAACTTAAAAATTTATAAACTTGACGCTGGCAAATATACAAATCTATTAGCGCCATACATTAAAAAAAGCAAATAAATGTAATGTCAAGACAATGTAAGGTCTATGTCATTGTCATCAACGTATGTCAAAGTCACCAAAAGTTTGTAAACAAACAAATCTGAAACAAATACAATTAGGGCAGAAATTATTTACTGACCCATATTATTAATACAAAATATAATTACTTAACAATGAATCTAGATTCTAACGATAACGTCTGTAGAATATGCTTGAAACAACAAGAGACACTTTTTTCATTGTATTGCAGTTCACACGGCGCGTCACCGTACCAAAAGTTATTAAGCAAAACTAACCTAAGGATCGAGCTGAATGACTGCGGGCCTTCGTCCATCTGCTCCCAGTGCCTGATAGATCTGGACACGACTGTGAGCTTCCTCGAACAATGCGACCGCTCCAACGAGGCTCTCGCGGTGATGGTGCAACGTAGCCAAGATACAACGCAAACACTAGAAAACGGCTGTTTTGTTAAGTTACAAGAAGAAGTGTGGATAGAACCAGACTCAGTGAAGGGTGCTGCTCTTTCAAATATATCAACTGATATTAAAAATTATAGCAAAGAAGATGTGAACCTTATAAATGTAGCATTACCAGTAGTGGAAAAGTGTTCTGAATGTGGTTCTAAACGTCGCTGCGCGCATTGGTCGCCTCCCAATACATACTCGTGTCAGCACTGTGAGAAGACATTCAATAAGAAATATAACTATCAGATACATCTGTAAGTAACCTCACTTATATCTCTCTATGTATTGGTATTCAATTCTCTAGTATACATATAAATAGTACTTAATTAAAATATACAACATTTGAAGAATTTAATGCACATAGATGCTGTTCGGTATACGGCATGCTTACTAACTAATCATTAAAAAGGCTTTTATAATTATACTGTGATCACAATTTAAACATTTAAAGTGATGTCCGTTGAAGATTGGGCTTTGTAGTAACTGATGTGTTATAAAACATTATAGTTGAGGATATTTTTTAATTTCAATCAAATTATTTATATAATGATCCACATAACAGAATATGGTAGAGATAGACACCACTAAGCTGTGAGCAGAGATATACTCAACAAGTAGAGAAATACTAAAACATAAGCTACGAGTAAACCATTATAGGGCAACCATAAACTAGATTTTTATAGTTTTAATTCTTGAGCTATAGCAGATGTATAATTATCTATGTAAAATGCACACATTTGTTAGTTTAAAATTAAATGAACTGCCTCTGATTGTTTTGTAACAGCTATTCCGTATTAGACAGCCTCACCATGACTGCTAACCCATCCTAACACAAGGGAAAGCTGGAACATATCACAACTAATGTGATAAGTAAGATAAGTGCATGTCTGTCCCCAGCAAGCGGCACCTGGGCTCGCGCGACTGGTTGTGTCCCCGGTGTGGCGCGCCGCAGGTGTCGGCCTCCCTCGCGCGCCGCCACTGCCGCCCAAAGGTGCTGCGTCGCTGTCCCATGCCAGCCTGCACCAAGGCATTCACTAACAACGCCAATCTACGGATACATATTCGAACACACAGCGGTATGTCGAGTGTTGGAACATTGTCTTACTTGTTGCGTGAGTATTACGAGCATCAGAGACATCTATGCCAAGCAGTTGAATAAAAAAACAATAACAAGGTTGTGGATGATAGCTAGCAGAACATGCAGTTATTTTTAATGTATGTAGTTCTAAATTAACTAAAACATCCCATATATATAGAATTTACTTTGCACAAGTAATATCTTTGTGAAATACTTAACCAGTAATTGTGCTGAAATAGAGCAACATACTGTTCAATATAATACATATTACATTTCAGGAGAAAGACCATTTGAGTGTGATGAATGCGGGAAAGGATTCACCAGCAAGAAGACCTTGAGAGACCACGTCCGGATACATACCGGTGAGGAACTAACCAATCAGGGCTCCGAGTATGTTCTTTGAATTGTTTCACAAATACAATTGTTGCATTGCATTATAAAACTTGTTTTTGACATATTGGATCAGCTAACATTATTTATAATATGAACTCTAACCTCATCTGACATTATGGTCTTTTAGACGTAGACCTCAATTCGACTAGTCACATTGGCTTAACTAAAACTTCCTGAAATTATATCCATCCTTTTCTCACTTTTGGAAACAAAAACGAGAGGAGACAATTTTAGAACTGTCAAATTAGGTTAGGTTAGTAAGTTTGGCCTGAGCGGATCGAGCTCATTGAATACTAATGCTATCATTATTTTGAAGCAATTCAATTAGTAGGTTTGCACATATATAAATATATTTTCAAATTATCTTAATAAGTAAGGTTAATAAGTAAGTCTAACTTACTTCTTAAGCAATCAGCCATGTGATAATAAATTGACAGTTTAAAAGAAGCAATGTGAGGTTTTATGTTAAGTTCAATCAGCTGATCGATGCTTAGCTTTGAGATTTTTTTATCATCCTTGATATGCTTGATAATCACCAAGTAGTTTCCAAATAAGAGCAATGTGTTTGTTCATATCAGGTTTAGAAAAAAAATACTAGAAATGTTTAATATATAGAAATGTTTGCATCAGGCGAGAAACCATACATGTGCGTGGTGTGCGGCGCGCGGTTCACCTCCAACCACCTGACAGTGCACATGCGCACGCACGCGGGCGCGGGCGCGGGCGGGGGTGCGGGCGGGGAGCACGCCTGCCCGCGCCCCGCCTGCTCCCGGTGGTTCCCCTCGGGCGCGGCGCTGCGCTCGCACCAGCGTTCGCACTCCGCCGCGAGACTGTTCCTGTGCGCGCTGTGCCCCGCGCGGTACAAGTACAAGCAGTCGCTCAACAGGCACGTGAGGAGGAGGCACGGAGTCGTCTCCGCGCACACACACTGAACACTGCACCTCTGCACTCCTGCACTCCTGCACCGGTGTCTGACCACTACCTCGTTTCTTTGACAGACATATTAAAGTTGTCTTTGGTGACGCTGTCCTTGCCCGCCGCTCAAACCCATCAAATGCGTCGTTATCGACATCGGTGCAATAGCTTAAAGTCCCAGTGTAACGCGAAACTGTCATGCAGATTCAGATTGCCTTTTGCCTTTATCTGACTCGTTGTGAGTCCCTTTAAGCTTCATGGTTGGTGGGAATTCGCAAAACCTAGCCTCCCACGTAACTCTGGCTGGCAAGGGTTATCTTATCTTCTTGCGTGTGAACCAAGAAAAGAGTTTTTGGGAGAGTGTTTGAAATTTGAGAACACGAATACTGTCTGCTACAGGGAACTCATTGGGGCAGCTTATGAGAAGATACCTGAGTACCTACTCAGGTATCTTCTGCTATATAGTCAAGTGAGTATCTCTCTCAGCGCGTATGCGTGTCTAGGTTCCCATTAGTGTACAACAAATCCTGAATAATGTTGGCCAATAAGGTTGCGCGATGACACTTCAAGTCAAAGAGATTTTCTGTGTTAATATAAGGCAAGTGGTTGACATCTCCAATGAGGCCAACTTCATCTAAATCAGACCGCCGTGAGGCTATTACTAAGTTTCCTATCCGATGCGATTTCTCTCTAGATCTTTGTCTGTCTAAGGAGTATGGTGAATGTTTCCCTATCCACATCATAGTTTTCAAGTACCGAGGTTGTTTTGCCGCATCCTGCAACTCTGTTAATCTATAGTATTTCCGGTACTTCCCAGTTTTTTTCATCTCGCTTCAATGGCTTCAGCCATTTTAAGAATTCGGTCATCTATCGTAATGTTCGTGTAGGTTACAACCTAATGACTTACGATAGGGTCGTTTGATGGTTTCCAGTGTCACATGACCACCAGAAGCTCTGTTCGCCGGCGCCAAAGTCCCATTAATATTTTGAGACCTTCTTTCACCTTCAATATACTCGAATCTTCAATTTATTGCCCAAATCGAAGTGGGACTGAGAAGCCAGTGGAGTTAGTACCTATGAAAATGGTTTCACGAACGATGAGCACATTTCGCAGGGTTTTTGTTGGGTTATTCAAAACGAATTAATTAATTAAAATTCGACATACTCGTAGTGGAAACTTATTGTAAAATAGTTTTCCAAAATGATAAGCATTTAATTTTTGTAATAAAATCTAGTCAAATATCGCAACATCTGGATTTTCATTTGTATCAAAATTTGTATTGTACCTAAAAAGCAATCAATTTTTTTCGCGACCTCAGAATAATGCGTGAAAAATCGTGTCTATGTTGATTGGGCACGGTCAAGGCTGCGGCTCGGGGCGGGCGGCGGGCGGCGGGCGGCGGGCGCTGGAGGCCGAATGTGGACGGTTTCTAATATTTGGAGAGAGTTTGTTCACGGTTCTCATGATGTTTTACAGCAGTTTTATACACTTATTAATTTAATTACAAATTAATGTAACTAGACAGACTTGTAAATACACCTGACTGCGACTACATCCTTGTACTGTATCAGCATAATCGGTGTTAGGATATGCTTCTGATTATCGTATCTTACACGACCTTTATTTATCATAGTTACGTATTCCTAAAGGGTTGGGATCGAGATGCGCATCTGTTGCTCGGCGTCAACTGTTAGAATGCAACCGTTCTGCAATTGCATCGAGTGTTGCGAAGTGTTCGGTGTGCAACGAGGGCGGTGGGTCGTTGCACCGTATCGAAACATCGCGCTCCGTGCTCTCGATCTGTAGTTTTCACAGTTTTTACTTTACCGCGGGACCTTCACCTGCAGCCCGCCTCACCTCGACCCACGATCGCGCGTTACGCGCCGTCGCGTCGGTCGCTCCAACCTGCGACAATAACGCTAATGAAACCCGACCGTTTACGAAACTGTTTATTTAGAAACTTATCAATAACATACAAATCTCTACGACTAAGTATAAAAATAATAACACGTGAGGCACGACTATACTACTGATCACAGACATCTCCACACGGACTCTACGGACAATAAATAATGTTATGGCGAGCGTGGGGCGGGCGCGGCCGCGGGCGGGGCGGGCTAGCCCACTCGGAGCGTCTTCTTCTTGACGGTGTCGACTCGCGGCCGCGGGTCCTCCACCTTGACGTTGGTGGCGCGCACGTAGTTGTTCTGGTAGGCGGTCTCCCGCACGCGTGCGTTGGGGCTGAGTGCGTCGGTCCGCTCGGCGCTGTCGGCGCGACCCGCGTCCGCTCCTGCGCGCTCGGGCTCCTCGTGTGATCGCTCGCGGCTATCGGCGCGCTCTCCGCTGTCCGCTCGGCCCGACTCCTCGTCGCTGCGCTCGTCGTCTTCGCTGCGCTCGTCATCCCCGCTGCGCTCGCGGTCGTCGCTCTGCAGCTCGGGGTCCTCTCGTATACGCTCGGACTCGCCTCGGTCCTTCCCCCGCGCGTAGTCCGCTTCGTGCCTGGCGACGTCCTCGTCCACGGTAGGCGGCGGCACAGTCAGCTCGCGGTAGAACAGCTCCTCCTCGGAGACGGGCAGCTTGCGCCCGTGGTAATCGTAGTCGCCGGCAGTGTACTGTTCGGCGCGCAGCGATCGCGTGTGGCGGCTCTGCTTGCGGCGGCGTTTACGGCGAGGGCGCGCGGGCGATTCGCTGCGCTGCGACACCCAGCTGTCCTCGCCATCCGCATCCTCCCCGGCGCGGTCGTGCACCTCGCGTGACTCCTCCTCGCCCTCCTCCTCCTCGTCTCGGTCGGGTCGGTCGCGGTTGAGCTTCTTGGGTCGTTTCTCGCGGTAGATGGGCGGCACGCGCACGGTGACCGTGTCGATCTGTCCCGGGTTGTGCTCGGTGGGCGGCAGGACGCGCGGGCGCAGCGGCCGGCGCGGGTCCTCCGTGGTGGTGGTCGCCTCCGCGTCCTCATCCTCCGCCGCCGGCAGCGGCAGCGGGATGCGGTTCGGTGCGCGCTCGCGCTGAAGGTTCTGGTGCGTCGTGCGTTCTTGCGCTATATCTCGGTCTCCGAAGTGCACGCTCTTGTAGTGGTTTGCTGGCATCTTCCTCGCTTTGGGTGGCTGTTGTCGCTTCTTGTTGTCCCAGAATTGGTCGACGGCGACTCCGAACTCTTGCACCGCCTTAGCGCGGTCGCGTGACTCTGCCGCGTCCTCGTAGTCGTCGTATTGCGGCGTGTCGGCGGGCGCAGGCTCGTCGTACGCGAGGTAGTCGTCATCAGCCCGCGGTACGTCGTCGTTCAGTCTCCTGGCGTCCACCGTGTCGACGCGCTCGACCGCTCCGTTCCTGAGCACGAACGCATCTACGTAGACGCGTGGCTTGCGTGGCTCGGCTGGCGGCAGACGCGCGGCTCGCGGGGCGATAGGGATCGGCACGAACTGTTCTTCTTCCTCCTGCTGCGGCTGCTCGGGCTCGACCTGCGCCGCGGCGGTGGCGGGCGCTGGCGTCGCGCGGTTCCAGTTAAAGTTGAGCTGGAAGTTGGACGAGATGGTTTCCAGGTTGTCTTTAGGAGGTGGCGGCGGAGGAGGAGCGCAGGGAGACGGCGTCGTCGGGTTCGCGCGTGGCTGCGGGCACGGGGGCGGCGGCGGTGGTGGCGGCGGTGGCGGAGGCGGTCTGGGCTTAGGCCGCGGTACCGCGCGTGGCTTCGGACACGGCGGCGGAGGTGGTGGAGGCGGAGGCGGCCTGGGAGGTCGTTGTGCGCGGCATGGGGGCGGCGCGGCGGCCCGTGGTGCTCCACAGGGTGGTGGTGCGACCGCAGGCGCGGGAGCGGGAGCGGGTGCCGGAGCCGGGGCCGGTGCGGGCGCGGCACCCGCCAGCGGCGCGTCGATGCCGGGCACGGGCGCCAACGGCGGCGGGAACACGGGTGGCTTGCGTGCCACGCTGTAGCCCAGCACGTCGGCCAGCCCGCGGAACACTATGTCCCCGAAGGTTCTCTTTTTGCGTACGACGGGTTTTTGTCCGTCCACATCGAGCACGGTGTCGTTCCCGGCGTCGAACACCACGGTCTGGTTGCCGAAGTCCTCTATGAGGAATACGTTGGCTCCTCGGTCGTCGGTCGCGTTAGTGTCACGTTGTGCGGCACAGGGCGGTGCTAGCGAGGCGAGCGAGGCCGCCAGCAGCAGCAACGGCGCGGGCGGGCGCATGGCGCATGGTCGAGTGTCGCGCGGGACGCTCGGAGCCGCGGTTTTGTCGCGCCCGCCCTTACTCAACCGCGTCACGGTCGGTCGCACGACGCTACTGTTTCTAGGATATTCTTATCGAATATAATTTATTTGTATCGAGCGGGATCGAGACAGGATGTTGCCGGTCACGTTATCTTCGTTTTGCGACACATTTGCCTTCAGTTTTCCTCAGGCGCATGACGATTAGATTGAAACTATTATTAGCTATAGATTTAAACGAAGCGGCTTCGTGAATCTAGCTTTTACATTATTGCTATAAGTAAGTATATCACCCCATCTTTACCGTAATATCTAAACCTAGATTGTAGGTAGATGGAAAATAGATATTCGTGTTCTATTTTTACAATATGCATACCACCAGACATTCTAATATAGTTGCTACATTTATCTATAGTAAATAATTAGGTACTCCGCTGGTAATTAACCTTTCGTCATGTCGGATAGTTAAATTGCAAGTTATTGTTAACAGTACTTATGTAAAAGTAAAATAATTTCATCACGACAGTTCAATGAATAGTTTTGTCTCTTAGTAATGGACTTGTAAAGGCTGAGAATTTAGCAACTGAACTCAAACAGATTGGATTTCAAAGAATGTTTGCGCTGCTAGAAGTTAGTGTTTGTTTTGCTGGAAACAGTGGCATCTAGGCATGCTTTTGACTTGACAGCCGTACTTGTACAAAGCGAGTGGACTTTAATCTAGCCATGTGTGCTTGAAGATAAACAGAGATTTTTATAATCTGGAGATATTAAAAACTTTAAAGGCTGTTTTTGTCTAATGTGTATGACTTGTAAAAGTTTAGATTGTTTGGTAGAGGTAGGTGCTAGGTACATTCAGAAGGTAATTTCTCTATCAGTCGATTGTCCAATATTTTCCTACGTGTTTTGATTAGCTGTAGTACGAGTAGGTACTGTTGTAATCAGTCAATGATAAAGTTAATATTTTGCGGTTGTCGCAAGCGGGTCAAGGTGATTATAATAGTTTTTCGTTCAATGTAACTCACGAGTTTGTAGATAGATATTAACCTATATTGACCGAACGAGCGTAGCGACTCTGCATTCAATTTAGAAAATACCTTTATCATTTGTCTGTCATTTAGTAATGTTTATCTGTAAATTGGTACGTACTCGCGCACAAATCGTAATTTCCAGCCAATCTTACGAAACTTGGTTATAAAAAAAAAAGTATATGGCTACTACCCGTTCCTATACCCGACGAAATTCTTGCTAGGCCACCTTAGTTATACTTCCCTTGAAGTGAGAAGGATAGAAGGATACTCGATCAGCTCACTATCTGCTGTGAAGTGATTAGAGGGTCTGTAGACTCATTACATTTACACAACTTGCTGTTTACTTTGTTCGTGCCGGACGAGCCCGGTGTCCCGGCAAACAGACGTGGTCGGCCGCAGAACCTGTTCCATGTGTGCAATGAACGAACGCTAGCGCGAACTATGTCCCCACTAAATCGCGCTCGTTGGCACCTCAATGAACTACTTGTTGCCAACCTTGATTGTGACATATTTTTTGACAATTGGAGAAAACTTAGCTTTGTATTTTTGACATATTGTGAGGGTCTGTTAGACCAGTGGGATAGAAGCAAAAAGTCAGTCAGCGAGGCGGACTCGTTTTACAATTGTTTTTAATAATTTGACATTAATGTTTTAATATACCTACTTAATACTTGGTTTCATATTTAATTCTATTTGTGCATGCTATTTTATTTTTGTTTTCTCTTGTTTTTATAAAATTAACTATGTATAATATGTGAGATAATTGTAACTGACATTTATAATCGTTTTTATCTCAATAAAAAATCATTTATCATTTATTTATTGACACATGAAAAAAAATTACGTCCTCAAAAAAACGCAACCCCAAATGTAACTTTTCAATGGACTAGGTAGTTGAAATAATATAATTATAAGACTGACACTCTTTCATATTATGTTTTTTTTTGCTATTTGGGCTTGCGTTTAACCGCAACTCGACTGAAATGAAGCGACGATGCGGCCTAAGATAGAGCACGCCTACCTAGAAGAAACTGATTCCCTTGCGATTTGAAAAGACCCAGATTATAGCTATCGAGAAATAAACTCATTTTTATTTCTTGGAGTTTGACAGTTTTATCTTTACATTAGTCACAAAGTAGCAAATTCAACTTTCTGGATCTGCATCTATAGAACGCAAGACATTGACCAACGACTTCTTCCTCCTCAGTCAATAACTTTAAGAAAAGGAGTAAACTGGTGTACCTACCTGTTTACAAAATATATTACTGTTTACAAACTTCAATTCCGTAGGCGTCGATATAATTTTATTATTCAGTTATTTTTGTTAAATATAACTACCGGCACCGGACCGATCACTATAAAAATTATATGTGACCACATCGGCCAATTCGGGAATATACACTTTCAATCTTTCTTTTTTCAAATAGGTGTGCTCTGCCGTTACCAAAAATCGGGTTACAAACATAAATGCAGCTGAATTGAGTCGGTACAGTATTTAAGTGTCGGCAAAAAAGTGATCACCTTCTTCCGAGAAATCACGTAACAAATATTTTAAAAATGCATCTCGAGGTACTCCACCTCCTCATTTTTGGAAGTCAGTAAAAAGTAGTTAAGTTTCTTACATAATAGTTCTAAGGCGTTTTATAAACTTACGAGTTCACAGCTAGGAGCATAGTAGTAAGGTTTTCATCAGGCGCTGTTTCTTTACCGAAGTAAAGAAACAGCGCCTGATAAAGAGCATGCGCGCGTTACTAACGCGAACGTTAGTAACGCGCGCATGCTCTTCACATCAGCCAAACAAACAAATAATTAACACATCGTGCTCTAATCGTGTTAGCACTTAAAGTAGGTACGTGTCTAATATACGTCTCAATACACTATTCTGTGTGTTAATCGTGAGGTCATTGACATAAGATATTGACGCATTTGATTCTGTCTAGAGTAGGTAGAATACATAAGAATAAAAGATCATACATAAGCCGGTGCATTGAGAAATCTATAATAACTTAATAACTAATGAAAATAGATTTGAAAACGAAACTAAATAATATGTTTATAGATAAATACAATTAAGTAAATTAAAGCTAGTGAATATCTAAGTAAGTATTTATATTTGTACTCAAGTAGTACCTAGATATGGAATGGATATAATATTAATGTAAATAGTTATTTAGACACTAAAGTCGTTTCCATGCGAACTGCTGTGGCAGCTCAGTGTCTTATTCAAGAATTAATTAAATTAATTATAACCCTCCGGGCCAATTACAATACTAAATATACCTAAGATTAAATTACTAAATTACACGTTTGCATCCAATTTTTAATCTTAGACTTAAAACTAATTTAATCAGTGTCAACTTAAAGCTATTTAAATTATTTAACATTTTCCGAAAAACAGATTGAATGCAACAAAATAAACAAATAAAGATGCTATAGTAATTAAAAAAATTAGACAGCTATAAAATTCATCACGGTTCACAAACAGTAATCGAATTCCTTCATATTTAGTTCAATTTCAATTTAGTTGTTTTACCCTAGACCTCCTTTCAGAATCGACCTTTTGACCACTGCCTAACTAATTGAATTGTTTTTTATCTCATTAACGATTTGAACGCTACCATCTTAATTGAGCTCTGTGACTTGTATATAAATGTATAAATACAGGTATAATGTACTAATTAAATTGTAGAAACCGGACTAAGGTGCCTAAAACAGCTATAACTAAACAGATAATATACGTGACGTGTTCGACGCCGTGTGAGCTCGTGACGCACTTCAGGCTTGACAAACCGGTCTGCCCCGACCGGGAATTGAACCCGGGACGGTCGGATTTTGAGGCAAGCACTAGATAGACCTCGACGACAACGACGTAGATTATCCAGATCAGTGTCTTCTTTTTCACATTACTCAATCAATCGTCATCATTATGTTATTTAGAAGGAATGGAGTTTCAAATTTCATTTATTTTAAATTACAGCAGTTTTGCAGAAAATTATTTTTTGCAGAACTGCTGTAAACCATTCTTTTACGCTTCTCTTTACAAAGATCAGAGTAAAAGAAAATATGTGAAAAATTAGAAAATTTATGCCTTATACTAGCTAGGTCAGGTACGCGACGCGTGGTTGAGTCTTCGCCTTGAATACGAGTACACCCCACACTGCCGCAGCACTTTGACT
Source organism: Ligdia adustata (assembly GCA_947049295.1). Classification (NCBI taxonomy): domain Eukaryota; kingdom Metazoa; phylum Arthropoda; class Insecta; order Lepidoptera; family Geometridae; genus Ligdia; species Ligdia adustata. The sequence continues at coordinate 13,275,380 of OX346227.1, read as the reverse complement.
CCCGTTTTAGCAATATGACGTGCACCTCTATAGTTATTTTACCGCTCCTAGCAGATTCTTGTCAATAACCAAGACTCAGCAATGTGTAACGTATCGCGCGTTTGTGGGTGATGTTGAAGTGACGTTTACAACTGATTAGGTTCTTTTCTTGTTAAAATGATACGTTTGCTAGTTTGAGTGTACCCTGGATATCCGAAATAGATCACGTTAGCATACTTTGAGTCTACGCTTAGGTAATGCAAAGAATTACTCGATGGTTTCTGAATTTCATCTCCAACAAAGTTGGTGGCAAGGTTCTACCACGAAACCAATACCTAGAACGAGTTTATCTTATTACGCTATGGATGATCGCATCATCTTTCTATCTGTATCCTACTACATGCGGTCGGCTCAGTATGTCTTCCCCTACCATTCTAATGTATCAGTCTTCATCTATTCATTCAGTCCTCTCACACATCTAATCCTCGTGTTGTTTGGTCGCCTCTTCCTCCTCCCGGCACTAATACTTCTACTATGAGTGATCGCATATAGGTCACAAGATAATGTATATGAACTGTGGTAGGTATGAGAACCTCAAATAGGTACTACGTCTGTACAAACATGAAGTGAAGTTATATATGTAGTCAGTTCAAAGTAGAGGTGCAGATATTCGGCAGTGTAGGAGTAGATAACTTGCTCGAATCACGCGAGGAACAGTTACCACACCAGCATCGTGATCTACACAGAACGGTCGCAGGACAACATGACCACACTGCACGCGATCTCACCTACAGGTTCAACTGTAACAGCTTACTGACCGCAATACACCAGCCCCCCTTTCGGCTAGAGTTAACCATGAAAGAGGTGCAAGAGCCACCAACCTATAAAGCGTCTCGTGGAACGATTAGGGCTGCTCGACTATTAGAGCGGGAGTGCGCCAAGCACCATGTTTGACAGCTTGCATGAAGATATATATTCTATATATACCTCCCTATAGGTATGGTTTAGGTAAGTAAACGACGTATAGTTTGTATAGCAGGTGACGCACAGACAGTTATCCAGATTGTACTCGTATTTAGACAGCGCGGACTCTCGGATCCAATTACCTAAGTAAAGCGGCTTTACCGCTCTAATCTGAGGATCATACTACATTTACATACATGTGACACTGATACCTGACCAAGTATGACCATACTTCATTAATATATAATAATTACTTGACACCACGGCGCAACATGGCAACGAGACTAGATACTGAACTGCTTATACGAGTATACATGTTAAAACAACTGATTTATAAGGAAAGTGGAAACGTTGGAAACCCTTGCGCAATCTAATTATTGTTTCTTGTTTATTTACGCCATCTAGTTTTGTTGATTGAAACTAAATGTGTATAAATAAGATGGTTGGACAGAAATATTATTTTATCAGTTTTAGTAGTTTTTAGCAGTTTCAGTCTCGTAAGCTGAGCTAGAATGTCAGCTGGCTGTAACTATTTTTTTTATTTGTACAGACAATAGACTTGCTATTAACCACAAACTGATGTTAAACGTCATGCGGCCCAGGATGTAGCGCACCTGCTTAAAATGTAATGTAGAGTGATGTGTAATGTAAAGTTATTTAGCGATATCTATTAGGTACAGAGAGATTCTCGTAATGCTATGCACCGAGTTTTGTTAGCTGTAACCGTCACAACATTTATAGCCGAGAAGAGAACGAAATGTAATCTTTCGAAAATATTTCTAACAAAATGAAAGCTTCTAAAGGTGGGGCAATGCAATAACATAACACAGCTAGTCTAATAAAAGTGGACACATCTTCAACTCGTTACTAAGGATATGACAAGCGGCGCGGCGCTACCGTTACGTAAGCAAGTCACCAACATGACCGAGCAAGGACTGGCGCCACGCTGAGGACTGGTTCGGCCGGAAGTCACCTCGCTCACTTACCTACAGACTACTGACCTGAACAGGTGATGCTGGTATTTTTTATCTCGTTAAACTGTAGGTACAGAGAAATACCACTAAGTATCTACTTCCTCACATGTACTTACTTAAAGACAGGCATGGTTATAGCTTTACTTGACAGTTTCTGTTTCGATTATCGACAGTTTTACTTAGCTATCTTGTATAAACCTTACACCAGCAAAACAAGGTTTAAAATTACAGTCGAAATTTAGTTAAACAAATGACCTTCTAGCTGGAGTTACATGGAAACACTCAGCTCTCTCATTTACGTGCCTCTTACATTTTCCTCAGATATCTATCTACACGTATAAGTCTCTAGATCAACGAAAGGTTACCTAATTTTATGATTAGTTTCATCAATAGATCATCCTAATTAATCAATCAGTCGACGGTCAGTCAGCAGTTGACAGAACAAACCTTCGGATTAATAGCTCCGGTAGCCTCTGGCACGGCATTATATAAACGATGATTAATTTATCATCTAATGAATGCAAAGCACTGGGACGAGACGAAAGAGCAACATTGATTTATGAGGTTTGATCTAATGATTGTGTATGCTTTCCAAAATGCTCTCGATTACCTGAATTACCCTGGAACCCAGGGCCTTAAACAGGTTTGTATTGCTCCTGTATGTCGTAAAAAGCAACGGAAAGGATGTCTTCATTTTGAGCCGTAAACTTAGATCTAGAAACAGAAGCCTCCTTTCGCTTGTTGTTGCAAAGTTGCAGGACCGTTGCACTCTTATAATTTATTTTAAATTACGCATAACCTGTACATATAAAATGACGTAACAGATACTTGGATCAGTCAATTTAATTTCCCAGAGTTTTTAAATTGTGATAATTAGATCAATCAAGTGTTAATTTTATGGACAAAGTTACAAATCGCTCGTGAGTTCGTTAGCATCGTCGCTAATTGACGACTAAATTCAATAATGAACGGGTCGAGAAAGTCTTGCATAATGCATCGAAATCCATAAAATTATAACTAATTTGCGTCCGATTTAATATTGCAACTGCGCACTCACAAAACGAGCTCAAACGAGCCACAATCTTCGATGCCGTTTTACATAACTGTTGTAGAGTGTAAGATTCCGTGATCTGAGTTTTTATCGAAATAACTCAAAATAACGTGTGGAATCGAATGGCATAATGATGAGATCAGGCTCTAAACACTTACTGAGTCAAACTCCTTATTGACTCAGTAAGAGTTTACAACTGCCGACTGATTAGTGTCAATATTTATATTTTATCTGTGTGTATCCATTGAAAGTGATATAATCAAATGAATGATTCATCCTGCGTCCAATTATTCTTACATAATTGATCCATTACGAGCATAGTTTACTCTCTGAGATACCACATAATAACGGATCACTTATTTTGGTGAATACATTTTCAGAAGCAATAAAAAGTATCTGCACATGATTTTATTGTTATGCCATTTCATTTTCATCTCAAATTCGCGAACATCACTACATATTCCCATCTATCGAATAGTTTCTCTATAGCCAACTTCGTAATTTTTGCTGAGGTGAGTGACGATCAAAAGTGAAAACTCTTCTCACTACTTTCGTTTAGAAGTTCCAGCGTAGTTCCCGCAGCGGTGAGCGGTCCGTTGATGAACTTCCTCGTAGAACAATTACTGACCGCACGGACGCTGAGTCCGCTGCGCTTTCCCGATCGACGCGACGGCGACGCCACGTGATGCGACCTCACGTACCTGACGTAAGGCTGTACCTCCGCGGAAATCGAGCTAGAATAGTAGGAGGAGATGCAAACATACCATCTATAAGCTAGGGGTGTACTAAGCCGAAAAGGGGTATTTTATTCATAATAAGGAAAAACTTTCACTTTGTGTTTTATACATCGATAAACTTTTTCTTTAGAACAGTTAATTTTTTTATCATATTTTATGTTTGTTCCATATAGAAAGTAGTACCTTAGGATGAGTAATATTGATCCTCTTTCGGCGTTGTGCACCCCTAGCCGATAGCCGATAGCCCTGTATAACAATAGTTTTTTTTATAAACCTAGCAAAAGAGGCTTTTCTAATACTCTTATATAGGTACTATATAATAATACCCACTTTATCTTAACGAGTGAAACCGTGGGATGTGACAGCCTGCAGTACAGCCTACCATCTGCAGATAAAGACCTTACCAATAACATTTATTCTTGCACATCAAACATCAAGATTTTCCGGTGCCCAGACTTAAAACCGTTTGCATAATTGAACATTTGAAGCGTTTACTAAGTAAGTACGTTTGATTCCTAGAACCGATCTGTGAAATCGATGCGATGACGACATTTTATTTTGTACCTATTTATCTGCAGTAGGTACCGTTGGTATTAGGAAACATTGTTTAGAAACCTTATAAAAAACCTAAAGAAATCGTCAGCCGATGTCGCTATATTATATACTATGATACAAAAGGGTACAATATATTTCCTCATAAAGCAGAGATATAGTCATCTTATATGATATACTTACCAAGGATTATCAATATGCAAAGAGATTAAATTTATTTTGTATAAAACTTTAGTAACACGTTACTAAAGAACCTTTGGTAACGTGTTGTTAACACAGATTTGTCAGTTGACGCATGGGCCCATGACTAAGAGAAGAGCATAGTATTAAAATCGTTGTATTAAGAAAGTTTTACCTTTCCTAGCTAATTACCCACTTATGTACCAGCTTAGTCAAGTACAATGTTTACCCTGCTAGATCATATCCACAGCACTCCTACCTACATAAGAAGAGAGGTCGATGAGTGTATCGGAAATGCTCGTCTCATTACGAACTAGTAAAAATATTTCCGAAGAGATGGCTTTCATAATGACTGACAGAATGATTGTAGATGTTGACTCACTACGTGTCGAGCTGCTTCACTATTATGTTCAAGGAAATAAGTGGCTACAAACATCATCAATTAAAATGGTATTCTTTTTCAATTCAAACAAAGATAATTTAACTGAATTTAAGAAAAAGATTAATTCAAATCTGTAGCACTTTTTGAAAGCCATTCAGGGTTTGATACAATGTTACATTTATCATGACCAGAGAAGATATAATAATACTAGTCACAGTATTTAGTGTGTGTGAGAGAGAGAGGTAGAGGTTCTATATTTAAGGCATTTGGAGTCGAGACTTGAGTGTTATGGGGACCGGGAGCTCATCTTATTTTACAAAACTTATAGGAGCGTTTGATCGATTCGACGCGTGACCAGAATGTCGGTATTTATCTGGCCCAATGTATAAGCATTGCCATTCAGCGTGGTCTGGTGCTATCTGGTGATGAGTTGGAGCATTTGGATTATCTGTAGATCTTAAATGGTCTATAGGTAATCTTTCCGCTATATTTATTAATTTGTTGTTGTAGTTAGTAATTTTGTTGTTGATAATAAAGGCACTTGCCCGGTATTTGTAATGAATGGATGCGTTGTTAATATACTCCCAGCAGTCGATGGGTGGTTATGTCAGCGGCAGGTGTTGTCGCAGGTGTTTATGTATGGTAGATGATGCAAACAGGCGCCGTGCCTACTAACCGCGTGACTCACTCACAGACTCACAGGTGAGGTGACACATTGTAGCACACACGACATGGTCTATAACCAAGCTGTACACCAGCAAATCCTACGAGCTATGTCGGCAACTACAGTTCTTCGGCGAATATCCTCAAAACATAGCACTTTCCATTGCACGCTGAGCAATATTGATTTTATCTAGCAAGCCAACAGTTAAAGATGTCTCTGTACCATATGTCATCACCGGCAACTCACATAGACACCGAATATACACCCAGGAATGGGTCGGAACGGAAAGGATCAGGACCTCTATGTTTAATTTTGATGTTTGTTCAATTAAACTTTTGATGTCTAATGTTACGACGCGAGACGTTGTTTCTGATATAGTGACACCTCCTGTCCTGTGTCCGGTCGGCGATTGTTCTTGTCTTTATCACAGAGCAGCAATGTCGGGCCGAGTAAATTATGTGGATAAATCAGCTCTCAATTTTTACTTTCGAATCACCCTGAAAGCGCGATCGAAAATGCAGAGGTTTTATCCGCATGGCCATTTTTGGAAGTGAAGGCAGCGGTCGGACAATCTCCATGTTGATTGATAGAATTTAAACTGGAAAGTTATTAAGTAGGTATAATATTACACGAGTATCGTTGCATGGTTGCATGTATCATACGTAGAGCATACGAGTAGATGTCTGACTGATGAATATGTCAATTACGATCATTACTCTCTGCAGATTTATTTATTTATTTTTTATGTATTAAATTATAGATATATCAATTCATTATTGCAGACACACAAAAAATACGAGATATTTTTTTACAAATATGCTATTAATGGCGGCCTAATCGCTAAAAAGCGATCTCTTCCAGGCAGCCTTAGGATAGAGACACTTGTGAAAAATTAAATAAAATAAGACAAGGTATACAGTAAAGAATATACTTCACAAACAAAACATTATAATCAATACCTACATTTACTAATATAATAATAATAACATATCATAATATAAAATAACAAATAAGCAAGGTAGACAATAATACATACAGCAGACAACTAAATCAACCCACTACCACATCAGCATACCACTTTCGATTACAGGGGTGGTATCGCGTAGCGTTAGCGGCAAAAGATGTGAAACAAGTGACAGCAAAATTTGTTTCATTTTGGAAGTTCGCATCTTCAACTCTGCCAATCCGAAAGCAAGATTGCTGTCACTTCTATCGCTGATAGCGTTACGATATACCATCTGATCTCTCATATGATGGGGTAGAAAGAATTGAAGATTGATAACTTAATTTATCTTCGAAACCTTAGGTTTAAGCATGTAGGTAGGTATATCTGGGCTAGCTTTAACTGTGAAGGAAAACATCGTAAAAATGTAGATGATGTTATAAATATGTATCTTATAAATAATATATATATTTTATGACTTTTGTTCTTTTTTGGCTGCGAGACGTGTCAACGTTCAACGAATCATTTTATCCCTGATGAAGTTCACCGAATATTGAAATGAATGAAGATGGGCGTTTCCTACTATCAGGTACGCGTGAAAATCCGTCTTTAAGAAGACGGATTACACGCATGAATGTATGAATCAAACACGCGTTGATTTTCTAAATAAAATTCTTTTAATAAATGATCACATACGCAATGAAAAGAAGACCTGCGCAAACACTAAATCTTTCTTCCAATTAAGAAGCATGACAAGTTACAACGGAGCCTAGACTAGACTGGGCTAATCCTGGTCTTTTAATTAGTTTAATTAACCTTGAATGTAGTGCCTTGTATTGTATTGTTGTGTAGGTTTCATAGCTAACTCTACATTCCCACGGCGGCGGCGGCGGCGGCGGCGAGAACTGCCGCGGGCTCACAATGGATACCAACACGTGAATATAGATAATAAATGTAACGATTATTGTGCAAAAATACTGAAATATGTAAATGCTAGAACTAGGCATTTTAGGATTCAGCACACAATAATTAAAATCGGGACCCTATTACTTCGCGGTCCGTCCGCGTCTGTCACTACGCTGTAGGTATCTCTATTGAAATGTTCACAGATGATGTCTTTCTGTTGCCGCTTTAACAACAAATAGTTACTAACTACTAATAGTACAAAGTGATATTTTAGGCATTTTTGCACGATATCAGTAACGGCATAAGGTTTAAATAAAGTAGATATTTGAGGAAGGCATCTATACATAAAACACATTTTTTTTGCTTGTTTGCTAAACAACAAGTAGGAACTCCAGCTTATGTTGAAGTTTCTACTTGAAAATTATACGGAACCCTCCGTCCCCCTTCCCTCCGCGAATCCGACTCGCACTTGACAAATTTTTCAAAGTATTTTTCTTACAGCCCCATCGAATTAGCATTAATAGACGACTATCCAGTCTTTTAGCCGCCATCCAATAAATTCCAGTCCTATACATTGTACGTATCCAAAGTTTACTGAGAAAATGTTTATTCTACTGATTATAGTCATTAGGTACCTACTTCAAGTTCGGTGGTTGTCTGTGTTTCTCACAACCATTTTGAGTTTCTTTATCGTGTGAATATGTATAAAATTTACAGCGTGTGAACTCTGACATAATAATTAGTTTAAACTGAAAATTTTCGGAGTGTTGATGCAACAGGAAGTTGACATTTTCAGATACTCGTACTTTCAGCTTTGTACGTTGTAGCGACCGTTTGTCTCACGAGATCTTTGTTCCGGTTTGCGTCAGAGAGCCTTACACACACCGTACACAGTACTCGGAAGTGTTTGAATTAATTTGAACGTTTTGATTTAAAAATACAAATGGTCGTGATACAGTTTTAAAATACACCTTACTTATCGATCATTTACTGATACTAGCAGTTATTTTGTCATTTTGGACGACATTTTACATCTGAAATTTAAATTTAAGTTAGGTATTTTATGACAGGCATACTATAATAATACCTATTCATGTATACATAGCAAATAGCAAACCGAACTACACGTTGTCAAACTTTCGTGAGATTTTCGTAAGTATCATTTCTTCGTTACTATTTCCATTAGAATTTTCTTCTACAACTTCATAAGCCAATCCTATTATCCTAAACTCAATCTACCAAAATTATTGTATGTAAATGCAAATATCATGCATATTATTGTACATGTATAGTGTAACGAGTACATAGGTAGGTATGTATAGTATAGGTAGAGAGCGGTAGAGCATTGTTATGGATCAACTATCACTCAATCTGCGGGTTGGAATTCTCTCATAATGGCTAATTACGCATTCGCACGCGTTTCCGAACCAAATGACACAATCTCACCAGTATTGTACACAATATGGTACTGTCCAAACCTAGATACATGTGACGAGGTGAAATTTAAAACTAATGTCAATTATTAGACCTAGATGGAAATGGATTAAGTTTTCATTTTCGCGTATAGTTCTGAAACTATGCAGAATTAAATACTACCTAAAGTATTGTAATTGTGTACAATGTATAAACGATAGATGAGTAAACATTTTATCGAGAATAATTATGAAATTCTCCGCTGCTTTTCCGTAGTTCCATTGGATGTCCGGATGTCCCATTGATGTCTCCAAGTTTAGCGATGAAGTTTGACGAAAACTTTACCTACTGAAATCTCTCATTATTTAGGTATTTTGCAACCATTATTATGAAAATGCGAAGTTTATCTTATCGTAAGAAAATAAAAATGCCATGTAGGATATTTATTTACTTGTATTTTAACAAAACTACAAATGAGTGTGCACGGTGCACGTTTATGTCTTTTACACTAGAGTTTAAAATTAACACATAAAACTTACTCAAAAAGTATTCAATAAGATCACACAATTCTAAAACTAGAATATAAGTATATGAAAGTTAAGCATTTTAAAATGATTATGTACAAGACAAGTAAGAATAAGCAGTATCTAGATCGTAGGACGGAGTGAAATATGTGTGTGGCACATACCTAGTGATACCATAGATGTTATAAAAAATATCTATTTGATATGCGATCACTAAACATTCTCGTAAAACAATCCATTAGAAATCAAAACCAACAAATTTCAGAACGGAAAGCTATACAAAGCCTTCCTTGTATCATTAGGTTAGGAACTATCGAGGCTTCATCGACAGCAGGCGCCGGGTACCGACAGCGGTGGAGGCAGCGGACGGATCAGATGTCAGCAGCAGACCGCACGCCATCCGGCCCCGGCTCACCTCCGGGGCTTCCACTCTGCACACCAGATAGCTGTACCATCAATTGTGCTTGCCAAAAAATAACCTTATAGACAATAGGCTTGCATTAGAGCACAACTCGCTTGATGGGAAACGATGTGGCCTAAGATGGGTCAGCCAAGATGAAACCGATTTACTAATGACTAACCAGAAATGACCCACATTATAGCTACCAGGAAATAGAGAAGCCGTAGTGAGTTCCACAGTTTAGCACGGCACGGCAATAATTATGCCGATTAGCGATTTATAAGCGGAGTAGTATAGGCGAAGTAGTCAGGAGTGCTTAAAAAGTAGGTGTCCAAAGTGAATAGCTCCCAGTCCTGGCTCACAAGCTAATGTAAGCTAACCATACCGCCGGGCACCGCACCGGTTCCCGGCACTCGTATCCGGCTTATCCACAGCCCGTAGCGTGACGTCACCATAACGTGGGGTGCGCGTCAAGGACAGGGGAATAGTTATAGTTTCGTATATACATTAGCTAGCTTTGTTTACTTCTAGAATCCACTCCAGTCGTATCGGCATCTGATTTTTGCAACCAGTTATCTAAAGAGAAATTACGAATCTTCGTGTCAGATTAACTGACTGAGTGGCTGATATTCGCTAGCAATCGACGCAGAGCAGAAACTGTCGAACCCAGAGCATGAAACTTGGAGGTTGTGTTCATTATAGGGTGTACTAATAAAACAGGATGTTTAAATGGGGTTTAAAGCTTGAAACTTTATTATAATCCATTATATGAAGCGGTTGACAACTACTAGAAACAGAACAAACTAAATACAATGACATTATTAGAGTTGAAAATATTTTTACCTATCTAAAATTTTAGCATGTAAGGTCATTTACTCTAACTTTATTATATTATATGTTTTCTAATTAACCTGTTGCCTCTACAAAGTATTTATATTTTGATTTCACGCGAGTGTTATAATAAATATTAACGCTTATTTATAAGTTTTAGTAACGAGAGGATTTAGGTTCATATCGTAATTATTTATTATGTGGACATCAGTCCTCGTGTTATTCCAGTGCTAACTGCCGAGTGCCGACACAGCACTGTGCTGTGTGTTTACTTCACTTTCAAACGTATTACACAAATTACACATTGTTACTGACAAAAAATGTTAAAGTTTAGTCACGCCATTTTATTAAAGTCTGCGATAGTCACATGAGCGGAGCTTTCTAATGTTCTCTATTAAAACAAAAGGTCTTCACGCTATACATTACCTACTTTAACTGCAGTTGTGTAACTCTGTGTAACAAGACGCTGACAAATTGACATTTTCGACTTCCTCTTTTATATTCATTGCTCACATTTCATGCATTATATTTATTATCTTTTGTAATTTAAAATTAAATTGAGTTAGATACGTTGGCTGCTATAGAACTACAAGTAGATAGATAAGTATATAAATCATAGACACACAAAACATAAAAACAAAAAATATATAATTACAAATAGAACTATTGTAATGTGTTGACAATGGCTATATGGTGAATATTAAAAAGATGTAGGATGTTGTCAGGTTTGAATTTACTCTGTCTCTGGAATCAATGTTAAAAAGGAATCAGCTCCAAATATGCTCGTACATAATTTTATAACAGCGTTATTGATTAATGTGTGCCTACTTACTAAGCCGGAATGGGTTACTCATGTCATCATGAATATAATTTCCAATGAGACTGAGAAATTCGGCTAAGGCAATCGGATAGAATAAGCATTACAGCGTTGAAATGGCAATCTGAGACAACTAAACTTAGTTTGATTGCCCTTGTTTTCAACTCTTGCTCAACTCTAGCCGATAGCCCAGCATTAACGAACATTAGTAATTTAGCTCTTCGCCAAAAAGCACCTACTAGTCTAGTTCATACAATTACAGTTCCATCATAAAACATTAGTTAGATAAGTCATGCAGGAGGCAATTTAGTGGATTGGTAGAGTAATGAGTATAAAGCGGTTTCACTCTCGCGGCTCGCGTGCTACGACTGACCGCGCGGCGCCCTCTGGCGGTGCCGGTGCCGGTGCCCTGTGAACTCTACGAATTATACCTCTATACAAACTAATGTTGCCTTTACTCTACTCTATATAATGATATGATGTGCGTGAGGTTATAAGCTCTATGGGTTATGTCATCATGATTATCTGCAAGTAACTGCAACGAATTTAGAGCGATTATTTTCATATTAGAAGAATGTGTATAAGAATGTGTTATTTGTTTATGTACATACAAATATCCCGGCATTTATGACTGTACGTATATTGAACACACAAAATTACACATATTTACTGCAGATAAAGCTAGGTTTTCATAGGTACAAAAAGAAAAGAGAAAGTAAAGCAAGCTAGTCGTTATATTGATGTTTCTGATACGACATACTTATTTACCTACATTCTTGATAATTTTTCTGTCGTTTATCAGTTTTTTTTGTTTAGGTACTTACTCGTGTAGAGTACGAAATTTCAGGAGACATACAAAAAAATTGATAGACGCAAAAAATTTTTGCCAGATCGTAGTTTGCAACCTATTGACTATATGACGAAACTTGGTGTATGAGTTCTGCAAAGTTTTTGAATCTCTGAGTCTTTGGACATTTTTGATTAGGCTGGGCAGGGGGGGAGAGGAATATATCCATCTTCTCATCTGTAAATCATCTGCCAAAACATTATTTATTAGGACTTTTAAAAAGAGCACTAGTTCGTATCTACCTCCTTATTAACTTCCCATACGTACTGAGCCGGTAGCAGGTGCTAGCCTAGTTTAAAGAAAGTGAAAATATACTGTTATATGTGTAGGTACATAGGTATGTATACAATTCAAGTTTGCTTTCGCCGAATACCTACTTACATTGTATTACTCATTACACGACAATTAAAAAAAACCAGCGATGAAAGTTCTCTTTACCGTTCAACGATAATCATTTATCGAATATTGTAATATAAGTGAATGCAAAATGTACAATTTACGAGAGAAAGGCACCCCGAGGAGAAACGCTGTTACTTTGATTTCTGCTTTTATGTAATTTATGGCTTTGATACACTTATCCCCCGCCGTCATTATAAAGTACATAATCGTCCTCTAATTCCATCGCTGCTGGCAAAATCATCCTTCGTATACCAAGTGGTACATCCTAGGTAGTGACACAGTTTCTTTGCCAAGAGAGTAGCGACTGAGAAGAAGATAGTAGATGCCAGAATCCTATTCTAATCCAATATTTACTGTCCAAGTTTAAATACTTTGAAACCATATGAATGAGACTTTCTTACAAGCTCACTTAGTCTACTCGTAGATCGACTACTTAAAAAAAAATATTGTTATCGAAAATAGGCTCATATGTAGACGTTGCCGACAAACTGAGTTAAAATAGCTCGTATCTTGGCTGACAGCTCTCCAAATGTTGTCGTTAAATACAGAGTAGGTACATTAATTTAGTCTATTTACTTACAACTAAACTAACCAACAGTTTATTTAGACTTAAAACTAATAACGTATAAACATTAATAACGTTTACTTCGAAAGAATCCGAGGCATAGGTTATTACATTCACATATCCTTTATTATTTAACTTGATTTCCGGTTACAATGTCGACGGAATTCTGTTATATTTATCAGTATCTAAAATTGTTTACAATATTTACTGAGGGCATATTTCAAAAGTGAACTTGTCCTAAACAAGCAAACCACCTCACACAGTAAGTTACCCTAAATTAAAAAAAACCAGCCAGTCACATTCGCCTCTCTTATTAGCGATAATATTCCCCTTATCATAAAACCACCAAGAATAATTATGGACTAGTTGGATATATTAATACGTAATGTATGTAAACTAAACCAAAGTTTGTCTTACATCATGATACCCACTTACTTACTGCATCGCAGTGAATTTTTTTTATTATCTCACCACATTAACGAATGCAAAGTGAAAGTTTCGAGAAATATTTCTTTTTGTTACTTTGTATGGTCTCCTTTGCGAGTTAGTATTAAATAAACATTCGTATGTTTTAATTTTTTGATTACTACAGTATTCGAGCTGTAGTAATCAAAAAATTACTAATTCAAAATGCAAACTCGTTAAACTCGTTAACTACTAGACACATCATTATAATGTCTCTGTGTAAACTATTTACAATAACTCAAGTCAGCAAAGCATGGTTTCTTCCAGTCATTCTATTATTAAGAGAAAAACTTCACGACAGACAGGATTCGAACCTGCACGCCCAGATGCCATGCCACTGCCGATATTCTGCCGCGAAATTCAAAAGCGATCCTAAGTTAATTAGAATAAAAGTCGTTCGCTCTCTCACACCAATTATAACATTTAGTGTGGTGTAACACTTGTAAAAAAAGTTACATCCTATATCAACGACCATTTTATTGTTGCGTTACAATAGCCAGCAATGCCGTCATGCACTTTTCAGTGAGGTTCTACAGATTCTTAGCATCAGAACTAATATGCGTGCTCCTGATACAAATATTAATACACCTTTTTTTTAGACAATATGCTTGCGCTTGACTGCAACTCATCTGATGTAACTCACGATGCGGCCTAGGATGTAGCGCGCTTGCCAAGAATAACCGATACCTAATGTAAAAATGAAGTTATTCAAGTATTATTAGTGCCTTCGATTTATTACCTTATAAGTACAATTACATTGTACAAATGTTTTCAACGAGATAGGATCAATTAATATAGGAATGTATTACTAGCTGGTCAGTAAGTCACGAAGTAATCACGTCCAAACTTCCGAAGCGCCATACCACAATGTAGGGTAACGATAATCGCCGGAACCTACGAGCCATCGTTGAAGTCACGCACGCAAATCTTCGGCCGGCCATTTCAATCGATTGCAAGCCATCGTCGGCGATCCACGACCGATGGACACCTGAGAGAAAGCATACACAATGGATTGACAACCCTTCAGCTTCAGCTCGGTTCTAGTCTAGATTCTAGATCGAACGCAAATTGACTTCGTATCAGAAGTGATTTTGTTCGTATTAGTTTAAATTTGTCGAACCTAGCGTCATCGGCGTTGTTTGTACAAGCTTATGGTTTATAAAACAATTTAAATAAATGCAGCTAGTTTTATATGGAATTAAAAAATATATCAATTGAAAAAATATATATATACAATCTAGCCTAAGGCTAAATTGTTATTTTAAATTTAAATTTAAAAAAAAAAATTGAAATCAACTTCATTTATTCCTGTGGTTGTAAAAGTAGAAAACCACAGTCACCACATCGGTACGTCAAATTAAAAACTAAATATTCCGAGCGCGTATTGCTGCGCTGGTACAGAGTTCATGAAATCAAAATACCACAACAGTTAACATAATAGTGCCCGGGGCCTTTGGCCACGTTGTCGGAGTGGGTAAACTATGCTATGACATGGATTTACATGACAATGCTGCATTGTGTTACTGCTGAGAGAGGCTTCATGTGTGTAAACTAAACTCGGCTACCTCAACACAACGCTTTGTTTTGGAAGCTTCAAAAGCGATGCGACCGACGACGATGAGAGTCCCTTCGAATATTAACAATTATTCAATTTATTGCTACTGAAAACCCGTAAATAAAGACAGACAGACTTGTTTTCTTATTAGTAAACGCGTCTTAACCCTAAGCGTCTTATATTATACCATACAGCGATAAACAATATTACAAAAGACTGCACAAGGTAAAAGACATTCAGCATTGAGATGCGTTCAAATTGTTAAGAAAATCTGAACTCCAAAAAGAACACTGAAATACGTAGCACAACAGCGTAGCATGAGTATTGTTGAAGTCTTTGGAGCAATTCAGTCAGAGCCCGCATGCAATATGCCAAAATATGCAGTCTACACATTATTTTCTTATCTCTGCAAGTGATGACGTTAGAAACATGTAGTATGTGATTCTTTGCGACTGAAAACAAGCGATCTAAATAGCGGGCATGGTGACGACACTAAACGAACGGGATCGGTTGTTTTAATAACATTCGTACCTAACGAGGCAAGAGACAACATCTCACAGCGGAACTGATTGTTTGTCTCCAGATAGCTCAGAGGACGGTTGCTTTACTCCTTCCGGAAATATACGAGCGGTACACAACGAGGTCGACGACTAAAACTTAACACATATTTGTATTGTGTACAATCGCCTGGTTGGGAATCATGAAAATATTAGTAGGTACAGAACATATAGATACAATACAAGTTTGACTGGCCGGTTGGCGCAGTTGGTAGCAACCCTGCCTTCAGCGCCGCTGGTCCCGGGTTCGATACCCGGACAGGTCAAACATTTGTGTGCATGAACATGTCTGTTTGACCTGTGTCTGGGTGTTTATTATATATATAAGTATTACTAAGTATGTATATCAGGGATCAGGTTACCATAGCACAGGCTTTGCCTAGTTTGGGACCTGAAGCCCTTTGTGTGGATGTAGTCATATATTATTATTATTAATACCATATCTGAAGCGCTTGACAGAGATAACTCAGTTTCAAACGAGCGATTCAAATGTAAACTCTGAGTTATAACAACCACGTTCATCTTCCTATGAAACTATCCAGCCATCCAGTTCTGCATCGACTGTTTGTAAAACGATTGTTTTGTCAGCTTGTTTTCAGCCAAACTATACTTTATTGAAAAAGCTAGTATCTACCAATTTTGAGCTATAATGTCACCCACAGTCCAAACAGTTATGAAGGGGTGTCTAATTGTGTAAATTCGCTTGACTCTTGCTAAATAGTTCGCGGATCGTTAAGTTGCGTAAAACAACTAACGGATTTGAAGATGGCACCCGTTAGGTGTTAAGAGAAGCAAACCAAACGACAATGTTTCAAACCATGAACTAAATCTTGTAGGTTTCAGTAGTCGTGATTGAGTGATGTATGAGCAAAACACCGTTATTATAAGTTATCTATTTCTCTTCTAAGCTTCTTGAAAGCGAATGTAATAAAATGTATATGACTTGTAGTTCTCAACAAGCAGAAATCAAATCTCCACCGGCCATTGTACCGAAATGCGACTGCTTTTACATAAGTTCAATTTAATAAATCAATTAGGTACGAAGATAGTCGTTGAAAATAGACACCTTGTCTATTTTCTGATCATCACCAAATATATAACGATGAGCTAGCAGCAGACAAGTCTCCTCTCTTTCTGAACAATCAAGAGTGGTAAGCGCGTATTAACGACCAAGTTGTAATATTTTTTCTTCAAAATATGAACAACTCTTACAGACGATTAGATAACTTTTCTTCCTCTTTACAAACACACACCATCTCCACTGATTTAACGAGATATAGACGTTCTATTTGGTACAAAATATTATGTTCCTTATCTATTCCGGAGTCAGATTTCACAAACAAGTATATGGTCTGGAATGACTAGCATCAATCTAGTTATATTGTTATTGTTGGTTTTATTAAAAGGCTGACCGACGGCGGGTGGGGCGGCGGTGCGGGCCGCCGGTGACCGAAAATGGCATTAGCCATAAAGGGGACAGATTTGGGTTACGATGGGCCCACAGCCCACACCACGCGGGGCTCGCTGTCCTCGACACACATTACTGACCGCAGAATCGAAGGTGATTTTCTCGGCTTTCTTGCGAAAGTCTTGGCAATTTCCTTTTGAGCTAAAAGATTCCTTTGTCAGACAATATGGAATACGGAATGAATTTGCGTCATTTGTGGTTGGAAGTTCTTGGTAAGTTAGTTTCAATCTAGTCATATAGCTTTTCTGTAACGATTCGAAAGTACGAGTAACAACTCTTGTATCTATGCGTATTGACCTCCAGCTAAAGCTAAGTGCTGGTCTATGTGTTGAATGTTGACTGGACAGATGTAGTGGTTCCTAGGTAATGTTGTTTACCCATTAGAGTGACTATACCGCTATCTAGTTGGGAATTGTCCATTAAATACTTAGTTACTGTTACCTTGGAGACAGCGGACACAGTAGCGCAGGTGAGCACCCATAAAAGTTATTACTGAGACTTATGGCACACCTTGCAGCACAAAGGAAATCTTTATTCGAGTTATGAGAGTTGTTATAAAAATTATTGAATAATAACAACAAGATGCATTGTTACCGCTTTAATCAGAGATTGAACACTCAATATTTTCATCGATAGCAACGCAATCTAAAATCTAAAGCTAATATAACATGAGAACTGCATCAAATCAATAGTAATGCATATAGGTATGTGTATTTATTTATATGTGATGTAGATTATGTCAGCTTACATATTGAATTATATGACTGTGTAAACTTAACTTTTACTGTATAATATCCTGTAGGTTAAAAATAATTAAGAGTATTATTAATACGACTATTGTCTGATGTCAAAGTGGTGATGAACACTAAATGAAATCAAATTACACTTATACAAATGAAGAATGTCATAAGTAAGCATGATTTTCTAGAAGAATTCGATTGAGTCACAGCAATGTTCGTTCTAACAGGCTCTGTCTTTTTTCTGTTTCGGTTTAGATCAGTAACACTTATTAAGGGATGTAAAATAAATATTTGGGTACCTATTTATATGAAATGTAGTAACATCAGTATGCTACGGAGCTTCCATTGTTCGAGTGATGTGTTCATGTGTGTCATGAAGCCTCCACTACATCTCACACACGTCACTCCTCTGTGTCATCGGCACTACTGCACGACCTCACCACGTCCACTCGCTGCACTCGCTGCACTCGCTGCTCGGAATGCATATCTTTACTGCAAGTTGCGTAAGCGTAAGGTTAGCGTACTAATGCTCCATTACATCACTAGTTTGATCACCAGTAGGTTAATCTTATATTTTATTAGTAAGGTATTTTTTTATGACCTCATAAGAAGAGGAGGGTCACTGGATTGATTAGCAAGGCTCGAGCAGCTCTGAGAAGCGTAGTCCAAGCTTGTGTTTTACCCTTACCCGAAAATGATAGGTTATAAGCATTTGGGAAAAATATCATAGTGTTTTTTGATTTTTTGCCATTGTACCTAGCGGGTTAGTTTCTATTTGTTTTTATTTTTACTTACGAACCTATACTTAATTTACCTTTATAACAGAAGCTGTTTAAAATAGTTTCTACTTACCGTGGGCCGGCACAATACCTATTGATTGTTGCAAAAAGTTGGTTATTTTCCAAACTATTAAATTGATGTACCATTAACAACAGCACCGATAAAAAAAACTCTGATTGATCGCATGACATGACATGTAAATAACTTGCCAACGTAAATTGATTGTTATGTTCCGCTACAGTGAACGCGGTGCAAGAGACAGGCTTAAAAACTAAAAGGATAGTAGAAAACAAGAAAGAAAGAAACAATATACAAGATACTCATGATATGCTGACAAGTTCTTTAAAAAAGGGATTACGGACTTCAACTTGGCAGTCAATCCTTCTGTACAAAGAAAAAGAAGAAATGATTCCAATAATCGCGGATAACTTGTCACTCAAAGCCTCGGCTGTGGCTACTCAGAATTTTACAGCACATTTTGCACGAGATGTACGCACCATTTCCACCGCCGCGCTATGTAGCAATTCTCTACTTACTCGGAAACAATTGTCCAATAAGTTCACATAATAAATGGGCAATATGAAACCCGCAATGCACAACTCTCCCGAAAGGAAAATGAGAAAAGCTGATTGAAGAGACAAACCGCGGGCAATGAGATTGTGATTGTGAAGTAGTAAACTCGTAAAAACTTAGTTATTGGAGGTACGAGTATTACCCAGTCGGCCACGGAGTTGCAAAAGCAATAAGCATTAAGGTTAGGTCAGGACATACCTTCATGAAAAGAAAACCTCGTATGGAAAAGAAACGCATATGACATTTTTTTTTGTTAGTTTACTAAATAAATAAACCAATTTCGATAAAATATACTTAGGAGCTGGGTAGCTTTAAAACAAACAATATTTTTCCGTATCAATTCAAGCGTCTCTGAGAAATCTAGGAACAACGTAAAAATAATTTTATGACGAATTGAAAACCTTAAATTTTCTTTAAGACAGTCTACTGAAACCGGAAACAGGACGGACTGAACTCCTCATTCAAAAAATATACCTATACTTATGTAACACTACAAAAATAGCTAAAGTTTTAATATCACAGTCTACAATAATTTTATAATTTACTCATATAAAATTTCAAAAGAAAATTTCTTTGTCGTACCTAAATTTCCATGGAGGAGACCAAGTAGTCAATAACGCGGTCATTACGCTGAGTTCCTAGAAAGCCTCCATTTCGTCTCGATGTCGGTTCTCAACATACCAACGTACCAAGTACCACATTAGGAACATTACACTAAAAATACGTGATTTTCTCGCGAGCACGTATTATGTGCGAGCTGTCATATGATGCAACTGAGCCTCGTCCTGAACTCAAATGTTATTTTTACTGGGTAATATTAGTATCCCAGAAAGCCGTAGTTTTGCAAACTGTTGAGCATGACCATAAGATCGTTAATGTTTTTAATCAATTCCTAGTTTCAGTCAACCACTCCCAGACCATTTAATTTTATATTCATCAACAAAACCTTTCTCCAAATACAATCGTTCAAAAGTTCAATTACATTTTTTACATTGTCTTCGTCTTTATTTATATCATGGCCAGACACTCTGCGTGTTTTATGAGTATTGGAATAAATAAAATATACTTGATCTATAGATAGCGAGTGATATTATAGTGGTTATTGTTCTGTGTGTTTGCGTTCTGAATCATGCGCAAGGTGCTCTTATCGGAGCGATAACAGCTGGATCGACTGATATCGATATCCTCTGATACAATGTATACAATACTTTACATTAATTACATGTTTATTCCATTTGTATGATTCGTGGTGGAATTGGTGCGTTGAAAGGTACGTCAAACATTAACGATGAGTAACAGAAAACACGTTTTACACACACACGAGGAGCTCCCTTTTGTAGCCTACACAGCTAGGCGTTTGACCACAATATCGCACGACCACGGAAGTCAGCGATACTGTAGCCCTAGATGGAGCATGCCTAGTCTGGAATACACTGGCTCTCAAGGAAGACTGCCGGAATACACCGGTAGGTGCTTGGCGACACATTTTATCTTGATGGTGGTAGCTAGCCAGGCGAGCGATAGGAAACGCCCTACCAACATGCTATGGTTTCCTGACGATGTTTTCCTTAACCGGTAGCTCAGATTCTTATTGCATGTTTCGTGTGAATGAACTTAGTACCCTTAGCACGGCAATCGACCCCACTAACCACTCGACTATCATTGGTACAAATTTGCTCCCTAATCCTAGAGTTGGGTTTCTCCTGTGTCATTCAAAAGGACATGCTCAATACACACAGATGCGAGAACAGATATTCAAATCAATCGTTGGAACAATTGTATTGGCCGGGAATTAAGCCAAGGCGAAAACAAGATCAAGCAATGGCGACAATGTTTGACAGAGTTGAAGAGGCGAAGTGTCAAGCTGCTCTTTTTACTTGTTTGGAGCGTGCAGAAGTGTTTGAATTGAGTGTAAATAAAAACGCGTACGTTATCATATCATTGCCATCGATCAGCTGATTGCAGAATATTGTTGGATAACTGTGAGTCTATAGGCGGGTTGGAAACTTCCAGCTTTTGCGTTAGCTTGGGGCAATTGACATAATACGAGTAAGTACATCCCCTAGACTACCTTGTGATTGAAGCTTGTCATTGCCATTACAAGTACTACCTTCAAAATATATAACTAAGTACTTAGGTAAAAGGCTACTATCAGTTATCTATCAACTGCACGTTTATTTCGGTGAATCACACACATAGTTTCAGTTGGTTATGAACATAAATTGTCTCTTATTCAAATTCAGTTTTCTTTTCTAACAATTTGTCTTTAAATTGTTTAAAAGCTGTAATTTGTAGCGTCTTGAATAGAATACGACAATATTAATGAAGCTGCCTGTCAAACATCTGGCTCACTATAATCAGAGCTCTAAAGACGGCTAGCTTATTTATTATTCTCTGAATTGAAAGTATTCACGGCGCTGTCAAAGTAAATGATATGTGGGACAGTTGTATGTAATTGTTTTAATAGTCGACAAGTCATCCTTGAACACATTCAGCAGTTCCCACGATTAGTCTCTTGTGTGTGACCCACTGACCTCTTTTGGTTTACTTTAGTTAACTTCTCAGTTAATTTTATACCATCACTATTTAGGACAATATTGCCCACTGCTGAGCACAAGACATCCCCCGTTCTATTCCTCCCTATAAAATTAGACCCAGTTGTGATATGACCTAAATGTTTGTGACCTACAGTTTTTTTATAGCGTTAACCCAACACATATATAAGTATTAACATAGCTAACAAATGGTGTAACATATGTTTGAATCAGCTGTGACTTCACACGACTTTATCGGAAAAAAGATTAGACACGTTGCAAATGTAGCGACCGATTACTGGTGATTATGATAAATATGCACAAGCATTAATATTGGCGCTGATACACTGATAGTTGCTTTTGTTCTACGTCTGTCTCCTTCTAAATATATGTAATTGTTGAGAAATTGATTTAAATCCCGCTATCGATTAACTGAAGATCGAATTGCTACACGAGGAAAATTAAGACAACCTTCAAAAAACCTCAGATGACCTTCTCTCTTAATCGAAGGAAGTCAATAAACACGACATTTTCCCGTCCTTTAGCATAATAGTTTTAATGATGTTTTCTAGGACATCGTTGCATATAAGGAGACAGTTACTTTGATGTCATGTCTCTTCCTTATTGCGGTGTGGTAGGAATGTCGTTATGTTTCGAAAGTTGGGCGCTTTGCCCGCCGCCTGTGACCTAAATACTGCAGCACACCTGCACAAATGACTAACTGCTAAGGGTACAAATTTACTAGCTAAGTAGATATCTACTGTCGTAACGTCCCTTCGCTTCCTTCTGTATAATCGGACAAAGCTATGGTAACATTATCCCTAGAAGGTCTATTTTATAACTATTGTCTATGACTTTGGATAATACTTTTGCCTTCTTGATACATACTACACGTTTGTCATAACAATTATGAGACAGAAAAATCCTGAGATGAAAAAAACAGCTGCCGGAGATAATAGGTTAAAGGTTGGCCAAAGGATCTTCAGCTAAAGTTTACAATTTAGCAAGTTGGTTGGCTGATTCGAGAACAATAGAAGGATTGTTGTACAGTTATGCAATAAATGATTATGATTAGAACGTAGGTCCAATTTTACGAGTAGGTAGTGCTTAACTAATGTTTTCTGATTAACAATATCTTTGGTTCCATTATCAATCGTAAACACGGGAGCCATTAATACTCATGGCAATCAGTATTACTACACGATACCTTGAAGCATCCATAACGTAGTAAATTTCTATAAATAGGTACTCGTGCCAATGGTTATACCAACTACGAACAACCAACGTAAAGGCATTGAACTGTCCAATACCTGTGTAACTAAATATGCAAAGTTTCACAGTTTTTGGCACAAAATAACATACATAATTATAATATTCTGATGCAGAATAGTTTGCGAGAAATCGAGCGTGAAGCGTGGTATTTGCGAGAAATGAGAACGAGTCATGTCACGCATTTATGTTAATAAGAAACCCCAAAAACTCATTGCGGTAGTTTTTGTAGATCAATGTAATGTTTGAGCAAAACAGCCTCTATCGAATCATCTAACTCTCTGTACGATAATGAATTACTAATTTAGATTTTAGATTGGCATTAACTGCGTTTGAACAATTTTATTTGTAGGTTTGATGTAGAAATCAAAGTATTAGACCGATTTTAATTAAATTTATTGAGTCCACGTAGGAAAGATACCTTCACAAACAAAAGAGAAATTTAACTAATCGGTCGATAAGTTTTTTTTTATGCTGAGAATATGGGGAACATACCCACATAAAGCAATCCGTCGGTCGCTTTTTTATTATTAGTCGTAAAAAAGGTCAGATATCAGAAGGTTTGTAAATAGTGCGTGTGTTTCCATGTTTACGTAAGACGTCCTCGCCGTGCAACGTGTGTAGGTAAGCTAATGTGAGTGATGCACTCACATAGGCGCCGGCGCAGCTTGCATACTGCACGAATGCATGACTCGCGTGAGTCGCTTGCCAAGTGTCACCTACAGTGTAAGGCTTTATTGTGACTTTGTACCTTTTTAGATGTAAAGTACACTGACGAGTTTATAAGAGGCGAGCCTGGCTTCATAGTCCCATCTCTGTATATGAAATATTTCCCAGAAGAATAAGGTACATACCGCTATTAGATAGGTACACATTGTTGCTACTTTAATGTTGAATTTAATTCATTTGATAGTATTACATTTTTCATTTTAATTGCTTTTTGTCGTGTCTTAATATTTTAGATGAAAAATTAAGATTGTTGATAAAGATTATTAGCCTAAACTAAGATTTCGAGTTTTGAAGAAGTACCGAAAGATTCTGCAAAAATGTAATAATTCTGCTTTCATGATTACAAGTAAAAAGTGATATAAATCTCGTAAAAGACGAGCAGACGTGCCCACCAACAATTATAAAAACTGCTGCTACAATAATCGTTGCTTGAATTAAGGATGCTTTCATTGACTATTCTGACACTCCGCTTGATCACACTAAAACCAATCATATAACTGTGCAAATAGAGTAAGTTTTTGAAGAGCTGTAAGGTATGTAACGACCGAAACCAGTCAAACGCAGTGGTTGAAAAGCGTCAGGTGGCGGTATAATTACGGCGTACGAAACGAAGTTACTTCATTAGCATACAGGAAGAGAAGCAACGTGTTGTCATTATGTTTAGCTTTTATAGACAATGTAAATACGGGGAAGAATTTAGACAAGAAATACCTGTGGTCTTAGAATACGGTTTCGGTATCCTGTTACCGTCGCAAGAGGCGATTAAAATAGGATTTTTGGGTTTACAGGTGGTCAAACTTGAGGCTTTGGTCATCTTATCCCAGCAGACCCAGGGACAGAGACAGCGTGATGTGGCTAACGAAGCCTGACTTATGAGAAAAGAAAGAAGTGATTGAAGACTCCGGTGCGTTCATTTTGAACCTACATGACCCGGCCGCAAACCCCAAGGCTGCTGAGTATCTTGAAGATTTCCCCTCAATACAAAAACAAGGCCTAGATCTAGCGGTTGCTAACTCGTTTTTCAAATATCTAGTCTAGTTGAGTTTATGGCACAGGTCAGTCTGAGTCGACTGGTACAATGGTGAACTTTCACATCTCTACAGCCGAATGTGTATCGTAATCCGCCATTATGTCCGGATGCTTGTAAACCGACAAATCACCGCTGTCACAATGAGAATCGCTCCAAATGGGAGAAAGCGTAAAATTTGATGTAAATATACGTTATTAGATATCAATAAAACACGATGATATGGATAAAGTTTGACCGAAGAAAGATCAGCAAGAGAATGTTGTACGTATTTACGATGGTCTACTTTTAAGTGTAGGTTTTAAATACCTGCATGATTTATGTCCTATATTTTGTTTAAGAAGACGAGAGTACCTACCCGATTGTTGGAAAAGTCCAACCATAGGCTCATTCACCTTCGGCGAACTCCATCAGGGATGCAATTATTATGAAACAAACTTGTACTGAGTCTATTAAGTTTGCTTCATCAAAATGAATGCAACTATCAGGTTACAGAAGAAATGTGCCGTGATTGGTGATATTAGCCGTCCTACATAGTTAATCTGTCTGCTTACAGAATTGACACAGTTGTAGGTAAATCTTGTTAGGACGGCGACATCCTGCTGCCCTATTTCGTTAAAGAATCCCTTCCTGCTTGTATCCAGTATGTAGTGGGCGCAGAGCGTTATGCAAGAAATAAGCTATTTAGCCAAAATAATACATTTTACTACGAGACGTTATGCTGCGAACTACTTTTGTAGCTTCTTCAAGGGATCTATGGATGTGATCAAGATTATATGTTGATGTCCAATCATTATACGTTTCTTCACTTTTATTATTTTCTTCTATCTAATCCTCAAATAATTGATCTCTTGAAATATTCTTTGTATTATATTCCTAAACGTACTACGATTATAAGCTGTCACTCGGCATTGCACGCGACTTAATTTTTGAACCATTATCTGCCTTAAGGGTTGAATTTCTATTTTCTTAATACCTACACCCTATAATTAACACACAGCACATCCTCCAAATTGAATGTCTCCAGGTTCAGATTGTGACCTGTCAGTAGATCCACAACCAGGGAGTGTTTCTTGATGTAAGTTTTAGAATCTGAAAACCGACTGATCGGTTTGCCGTGAAATGAGATTAATAAAATAAATAAAGTTATAATTCCACGAACACGTAAATACTGTTTTTATACTATATATGTTAAAACCTTGGACGATGACTTAGGTTTTAGATTATTATTCGAGTTGCGGTTGTGGCAATGACGAGTGACGCCGCGCCGTTGACGCAGCATTGCATGACGTCAAGTGCGCCGTTTGCATTAATTATGTTATTATTTTCGTTTTCATTCGCCAGGTTATGCATATTAGTGGGTATATTTACAAGTAGCTACGTTATGTTTGTGAGTGAAGGCGCGTGTGCAGCGACCGTGAGCGGCGGCCGGAGACCTGGCCGCGCTCTAACAATTGTAACAAGTAATAACACCTACCTCCTTGTATGTTATAATTTTTTAACGTTATGTGTTTACAAGTCTACTCATTTTCAAAAACTTTATCTAATATCCCGAAGTCTGTTCTGTCATGTACTTATTTATTTATTTTTGCATCAAATATTAAAGTGGTTTTTTGTTGTTAAAAGACATGATATAAGCAAGACGAAGATAATCAACAAGACTAAGAGTTACCTAGATACTTTCTACCTCTTATAGAGATAAAAAAACAGCTGCTTTAATAAAGTGAGCGTGGATACTCAAATATACATTCTTATTATGTAATATTATGTTCTTAGTGAAATCAGGTAGGTATAGTAAGGTGCTGTTATTTATAAAAATATACGTAAGTGCGACTGACTATCTTTACTTAAAACGTAATATGAAACTCTCTTTGGAATATTCTCCATTGAATATTTCATAGAATCATCACGAGAAGAATTCACGCAACATCAGGTGAGGGTCATGTTCCTCAACCTTACTTCCAGACGACGAGCCCTTACAGTATACAAATGTCCTATATAAGTACTCGTAAATGCCAACGTTGCTAGCTAGCGAGCGAACGAGCGAGCGAACGAAAAGCTTAACACAATGACGCAGCTTATATGAAAGTTCAAGTGTAGGTATAATATCTTTTACACTTTCCAAAGAGATGAAAGGAAATCATAAATTTGCATATGCATCAAAAGAAACTTGAGCTTCTTTATCTTTTACAAGGGAAGGTTACAGAAGTGATCGCAGTTAGATACTTAGGTCAAACGACTATATTAGTCCGATTAGATATTATATATAAGTAGGTACTACGGGTAGGTAGATATCACTGCATCGAAGCGAGTGAAATAACATCACAGAAGGTTGTGGACTTAGATACTAGAAATGAACAATATGACTGTGAAGAGTTAGAGACGCGAGTACCTATGTACCTGATTAATGTGAGAGCATGTATCCTCGCACCTAATACCGCTCAGATAAAATTAAAGCTTACTAGTGTATAAAATCTCGTAATAAAAGTAAACACTTTAGCTAGTGTCGATGTTAGAGGACTTCGTACTAGTGACGTAAGGCACATAAGTTGTAGTTCAACAACCTCAGCGTACCTTCGAAGAAGTGGAGGTGTATTGTGATCCCAGCGTCGCACAGTTCAATGCCACTCCGTATGGCACCGCGCCGCGCCGCGCCGCTGAGAGCAAAACACCGGGATCACTCCACTCCAAGGTGAACCGGTGTGCTTCCGAACTTGACATTCTGTCTTTTTGTACTTATGTTCTAATGACATCGGCTCTTCGGATATTGCAATTTTGTTTTGATATAGTTCACGTGTAGGTATGCGTAGTGTGTGGGTACCTACTCCTATTACAATTGGAACTCGATGTGTTTATTTCGAATAGTAATTACAACACCACCACCGAGGTTTTTATTAAGAGAAATAAAATGACCTACATACTAAGGAGATACAACAACAGATGAGCAGTCGGATAACATAATAGACCAGTAAACACTTGTAGATACCTCAGCCGTAATACGTATTAACTACTAGGCCGTGGACAATCAATCAGCGTACATTAATAAGTTACCCTGATAAGTAAGTACGTTATATATTTTTTAGTTCTTTTTTAGTTCTTTAAACTTACTTTTTTCTTATCCAAGCATACCTACGTCCTGAAATTTTTGTTTGTAATAAGTATATCCCTTAAGGGAACATATTATGTTCTAAAACCTATTCTTAGTCTTGTATTCCTTAAATAATATATTATTAAGTATTTTTTTACTTAAAATTATGTGACTGCTAGATGCATTATAATAACGACTTAGTAGGTACATAAAATAGTTACTTATATGGTTAGGTATATTGAACACTGTAGTACTCATATGTTAACATTATTTGCAACGTTCTTATCACAATTGTTTCTGCAGCAGAAAGCCAGCAACATTTCAACTATCAAGTCAAGTCGGATATCTTTGCTATGAGGTACTAAGCGGCCGACAGTTCTGTATCTAAGTGGCCCCTAGATCGTCATAATCCTAAACTAGAGTAGGTATCTGGTCTAATTACCTAGTTATTAGTAGCGAGAGTGCGCCCGCCCCCGACCGCGACCAATCATCCCACAACTGGGTCAGTGATTGTCTTACCCGAGTCGTACGCTTATGCCGTTACTTTACTACAAATATCTACTACCGGCCCATTGTCGTCTATTTCATTTAATAATAGCTCAGAACACAATAGCTTGGTAGTCCTATTGAAGTCCACAATAAGTGATTACGAGCTATTATAGCGGATTATGATGCAATCAGAACGGCGGGTGTTAGTGCCGCAAGGTGGGGTGTCAGGACTGCGGTTATTCCTACTCTACGAGATGTAGAATGTCAAATTAGTTGAGTATTGTGTAAGCTTTACTAATTAATGGTAATTTTTTAAACTTGTTTTCATAGTGTATGTTACGCACGCATTAGTTTGACTTTTCATAACAAATATACTAAAATATATATTAAATATTAAGTTATATCGTAAATGTATATCTAGAACTAGACCTTTTCTTAGATCAGTAGAAAATAAAAAATAAGTTTTTTAATCAAAAATATTTATTGACAATTACTTACTTAATTTCATTGCGAAAATACTTAAAACATAATATAAATTAGGATTTCGACTAATGTACACAAAAATATTAAAAATCGTAAAATAAGTAGGTACTTACTCTTTATACATTCAAATACATTTGTCTAGATATATTATTATTATGATTTCCTATTGTAATTTAACAATAGTAAGGCAAATTTCATATCACAATGTTGTATTATTCCATCAATATGTAAGTAAGGGTAGGTTTTAACTTAATAAACTAAAAATTTAAAAAATTCTTACTACAGTATCCTTTGTCACCAAAATGCATAAAATGTATGATGAGATGGTAGCAAGAAATTAATATTATCTGGACAGAAAGGTAAAGAAAAAATAAGAAATGCATTTTTAAATTACAATTAGCTCGCACCAGAATCAAAGACGCTTGTTAGAAAAAATAGTATTAGGTATCTACCTACACAACATCATAAGTAAGTAACATCAAAATGAAATTATAGAAAAAGGGCTAAGATTTAAGTAAGAGAAGATAATTAATTTGATGCCATTGGATTAGACCCATTTGTAAGTTTGTACCGTGAAGATGGCGATGTGCATGTAGGTGGGTACACTTTAATCAACAAAATAACGAAGACAATCTTTCTGGCGCGAGGTTCTTAAGTAGAGAAAAAATAAATACCCAAACATTGCAATAACCGACTAAATTCTATAAATCTCAAAAAACAAGTTAATTATCAGAACTAGACTCTTAGATAATTTGACTAATTTATTATTATGCTAGGAAATATATTACCCACTAATGGTAGGTTCTACTGGTTCTACCAACAAATACATACCTAAATATATAAATGTAACAACTTCCTTCTATTATATAGTGACATTGTATATACATAATAGCTACAATATCTATATTTATATAATTTGTATAGTATTTGTAACATTAAGGCAGGTTCTATCGTTTTATTATTAGTTTTAAGGCACAAACTATTTGACACTAAATTTGCTTCAATGCGTAAGTTATCGGTTTACAAAATTACATCAATACTTGGAAATGATAATTACAATAACATTATGTACTTATATAGAATATAAGAATATAAATAATCTACATTTGAAAATAACATTTTATATTGAGTAAAGATGAATCAATGATATCGCATGACGCTTTTATATTTTTTTAGTTTAAGTAGTTTCATAAGTAGAAGTTGTCGCTACTTCTCTTCGATTCGCACACAATTTGTTGGATTAAAAAGTCTGTTTAAAATGTACGAGTATAACATAATATACCGAAGTCCAGCTCCGACTAGATATTAGGATACATGTTGCGGTCCCCGCGACCAACACCGACAACCTACGTCTGAACCTACGAGTAGGTACATGTAACATCACAGCGGCCGCTACTGCCACATGCACATGCAGTGCTGCCGAGGAATGTTATAATAATACAATTACTAACAAAAACAACGCTCGCGACGCGACGGAAGAAAGCACTCATTAATAACACACATTACCGACCACTCGCCGAGGCTACTAGCGAAACCGAAACAAACATCGTAACAACAATCGGGCATCGAATGTCCTTAGTCCATGCACATGTTACAAAATGATGGTAGAGATTAGAGATTTGTGTACGTTATGATTTGACCTTTCGTAGAGGCCGTTCCTATAGTGTGTAAGGAAGCCGGATATCGTGTAGGCCATCGTGATATCAGCGCGCGCAATCGTAACAATGCTGGGAGCCGGTTTCGAGGTGTTATTACTTAGTTTCTTGCGGCCGCTACGGTTCCCAGCTACGCTGTGCGCTCCGTCCCCGTCCCCGATGGCAGCGAGCGGCGCCGGCGAGTCACTCCGCCGCGCCGTACGGGAAAGCGCCGCCGCCGCAAAAACCGATCGTTTTTCACCGCGGAGGGAGAACGTGGAACAATAGGAAGAAAACATTTTACTCGCAGACGGGAGACTTCGCATCGCGCAACCAACGCTTTCCAACCGCGCACGAACTACTTAATTGCCGTTACGGATAACCATCATTTGCATTGTTTGCGATCTGGAGAAAATTAATTGCCTGACGATCGATCCACGACAAAGAAATCGATCGACGCACACGACGCGCACCCGCTCGAGGAATTCCAACGCGTACAGCGTTCGCTTTTGTTGCGGAGTAACGGTACTCTTCGAATGCAAATCCGCGAGATGGCAGGCGCTGTTCATAACCGTTCATGCTCCGTATATACAATCACCGCGACGCGATTCGCACACGATACTCGAAACCGGCTTTATACATATCGACCCCGATCTACGCGAGGGGCGCTCGCGGACTTCGGTATTTGCAAGTTGCAGTCACGTCACATTTCCGCACATCACTTTTAAACCGGTAGACAGTTCGATGCAGCTCCTAGGCGGCGCCCGCCTCTTGCTTCTGCTGTATGATGGACTCCCACTGCGCGATGAGGCGCGTGGAGCTCGGCGCGAGGAACTCCTGTCCGGGGCTGAGCTCGCACAGCTCTGCCAGTGACTTGGCCGGCTTCAGGCTGCCGAGCGAGTCCTGGCCTGAGCTGTTCCTCGGCGACGGAGACCGCAGCTCCTCATTCAATGCCTCGTACAGCTCCCCTATCGACTTGGTCGCCTTCAGCTTCCCCGGTAGCGGAATCTCCTCGTCCTCAGACTCCGAGGAACTGATCTCGTTATCGCTCAGCTCTAAATCGAACGGTCTCGACTTCTTTCGCATCTTCTTTAGCTCGTGCTCCCGGTCTTTCATCTCTTGCAGTTCTTTCTGTATCTTCTCCTCGACGGGGACGTACCCCTTACGGACGGGTTTACCCTCAGCTGTGCGTGAGATGACCGGCGGTAAGGAGACAACGGGAGCTAGCGGCACCGGGGTGGGAAACACCAGGGGTGGGGCGACGGCCGACGTCGGGGTCGGGGGCGTCGGTGTGGGTGGCATCTTGCCCTTGCTGGCTATGAACCTCTGCATAATGCCTTTGGTGCCCGTCTGGGGCGTGAACCGGCGGGTGTAGCCATTAGTATTGAGTATAGTTTGCGTGGGAGGTGCGGAGGGGGCGATGGGCCCGAGCAGGTGCGACGTGGAGACGGCCCTGTTGAGTGGCTTGGCGGGCTTGTGGTCTCCGTTCACGTGCCCATTCTGCTGGCTCACCTCGATGGTGGACTCCGACAACAGCCGGTTTATCCTGAAGTGGCCCTCTTTGAACTCGCGCTCTCTTTCCGTCACCTCTATGATCTCCCTCTGAATCCTGGTGAGGGGATCCTCCTTTATCAGTGACTGTAACAAAGGAAAGACAACGTTAGTAATGGATATGGTAGTTGTAAAGTGAGACTAGTTTGTCTTTAAACCAAGTTGTTTATATTGGTCGATTCGCATACTTTCTTTGGGAAAATTTATAATAATTAAGTGGCTACGTGATGAATGCGTCGATGTGATTTATTTGTTGGAATCATCGTGGATGTAGAGCAGGCGGTGCGGTACCGTGGGTACTCGTATTGTCAGATGGATTGTGTGCATGCGCGGATAGGTAAACAGTAATCGCAAGTGCAGAAAAACGCGAAATTCTTCGCCAGCACATTCTCTGTGCGCACTCAGCACAAAATTGATTCATCAACATTAATCAAAAGTTAGCTGATGTCGAGACCATGTATTTATTTCACCGTTGATTAGGTTTATATTGGCACTTGGTTCATTCAAATTCAAATATAACTTTATTGTAGACCAAAATTGGGCGGCCTTATCGCCTAAAGCGATTTCTTCCAGGCAACCTTTGGATGGATCGGACTTGATGAGAAAAACACGTCGGTGGTGTACCAATAAATACTAACAAAAAAATACACAGTAACCCTTCCACTACAACTATCTATATAGACAAATGTAAACAAAAAAAATATTAGTACCAATGAGAGATGTCAGACAACATAGAAGTTTCGACTAATGACTTATTGACAGATAGTAGTTGTTCAACAAATTCTTAAATATAAAAATAGATTTTGCCTGTCTGACCGACAAAGGCAGCGGTTTCCACAACATGACAGCTTGCACAGTAAATGATGTAGAAAGAGTTGGTAGATGTGGGAGATGGCAACATAAGATGAATATCACGTGAGGATCGCAGGGAAGTTGAGTGGGAATCAGTCACAAAAACGAATTTGTCTTTCAAGTAGGAGGGAATGGTTGGGATGAATAATATTTTGTATAGAAAAGACAGAATATGAGAATTACGGCGAAAGCGAATAGGTAACCATTTGAGCTTCTTACGGTATTCAGAGATGTGGTCATATTTCATGTTATGTGTAATACCTAACATCTCATTGTAGGTAAGTAGGTAGGACGACTGACGTACTTCCTTGCGCGACCTACTTGTTTCGTACAAAAATAAGTGAGTATAGTTCGCCCTAAAGCACAGAATAAGGTAGGTGTAGGTGTGGCTTTAACACTATTACTTATCGTATGCTTTAGTATTGGTTAGTGTGAGAATTTCCGATTTTTATTTACGGGCTTGCACGGAACGCTTCGAATCTTTTACTAAGCGAACTGGTAGATTGTTAAACTATCAAGGCACTATATGTCATCTCCATTTCAAGGTATAGATATAATTCGCGTCTCTTCTAGTCTAAAAGTTTTTCCGTGCAAGTGTAATCTTAGGTGACACATCGCTACATTACATCAGGCGAGTTGCGATCGTGCCTATGTTCGCTATAAAAAAAGTTACTTAGTGGAAGTTAGACAATTTGATCTATGTTTAGGTAGATACATATTCCTGAAGACCTTCGCGTATAAGGACGTCGTATCCTAACAATAGCAAGTTCACCAGCCAGATGAGATATATGGTTCAAACTTATCAGAGCGTTTGATCGATTCGACGCGTGACCAGAATAAGCATTGCTATTCGGCGTGTTAATGCGGCAAGCATACTGGGCACGCTACAGTCTGGTGGTGGGTTGGAGCATTTGGATTATCTGTAGATTTTAGAAGGTGGTGGTGGTAAGCTTTCTGCTACCTATATTTTATTGTCGTTCTTGTTATTAATTTTGTTTATGTTAATTAATTTTTTAGTACATCTGTATTAAGAATATACCTACGTCGTGCATGTGACGTACCTACTACGTCACGTAATATCGCTAACACTTGCATGACCTTACGATATAATATACAGGGTTGTACTAACCCGAAAGAAACACACCGTTAGCTGCTAGGCGACTGATTTTACAACTATATACTATAGTAACCTCCTTTCTTCTTATACACCCCTTACCCTTAACGATAACCCAGTACACATACGTGGCTAACAGATAAAGAAAGAGGTATTTATTTAATGTATGGACAGTAATAAATCAATAGGTACCTACATCATGTATAGTATAGAAAAGTACTTATATTCTTATTTAATGAGTGGTTCAAGGTAATGTTCTAGATAAATATCTACATAAACACTTTACTGAGATACTTAGATAGTAGGACAAATTAATTTCTTATGTACGTAGTACATAATGCACGCGTTTCATTATTATTTTTGTACAATTTTGCTCTGAAATACATTAATATATATAAAAATCAATGCCATTATTTTTGTAATTTTATAACTCAAGAAAGAACGGGCTCACGTATCTAAACCAAATGTTTAGGCTTTGTTCGGACTAT
Organism: Ligdia adustata; assembly: GCA_947049295.1. NCBI lineage: Eukaryota > Metazoa > Arthropoda > Insecta > Lepidoptera > Geometridae > Ligdia > Ligdia adustata. The sequence goes on along the minus strand of OX346227.1, from coordinate 13,240,857 downwards.
TCAGTAGATGGTTTATGTGAAGTTTGCACAAAATCCGTCGAGCGATTCTTCATTTATCACACTTTTGTAACAAATGAATTCAATAAATGGCGGATCATTTTGTTAATGGGGATTATGCTGTCAAATTGAAACTTTTTTTAGTGTTGACAGCATGTTTATAGGTAGCTATGCACGGACCCACCCGCTAGTCTAATACACCTAGTACTCGTAGCTACTAAGAATTTTTATATATGACCGTTATCAGGGAAGGCAAAATTAGCAAGATATGGATGCAATCCCAATTCGCAGGTTTGAACGCGAGGTGCGTTGCAAACCTGATATTTAAATTATGCAAATAATTTTTCAATCATTTTCTTAATTTGGGTAAATTTTGTATGTGAACTTATGAAAATTAAAAAACAAGACACGTAGGTTAAGTAAAAAAGTAAAAAAATATAATAGGAATAAAAGGATAAGTAAAAAAAACGTATGCGTAAGTAGGTAAGTATTTATTTTAAAAAAAGTGATTAGTAAGTACCGGCTTCTATTAGGGCAACGTACGGGGACAACAGAACTTTATCAGTTATTTCGATTTCAAAATTAATCCACTGGACCGAAATTGATTAAATTTAAATGTGACCACTCGAGTAGTATCGAACAAAAAAAAGATTTATTGAAACGATCCAGCCGTATCCGAAATCAGTTAACAAAAATATACCAAATTGAGTTCCTCTTTTTTTTGGAAGTCAGTAGACATTTCGAAAAATATGAATAATCCCTAAACGGGAAGCGAACCTACGACTACGATTTGGAGTTCATGGTTTTCTCTTTTCTTACGAAAATTCTATATGTTTTTTGTACCTACAGTTTTTTTAACTCATTCGATAAAATTTACAATTATATCAACTGATGCCTAGTACCAAGTACTGATACCTACAAGGGAGTTCATTTCGTAGGTTATTAAGCACTAGTTAATGATAGAATTATCAAAAATTCGTTATCGGATTTAAAGCGTATCATAGTTTTTATCACACATTAATAATATTCCCGAGAAATGTTTATTTGAGTAGGTGTTTTATTATTTTGCCGCTTGATTAGATACCTAGGTTGATTTTGTCCTCGACCTTCAGGGGTTCTACTGGGCATTGCTGTTTACTATTACAAATACTTAGATATAAGATCAATTAAAGGCCCTAACAAGTGGGTAAAAGCAACTTCACAGCAAACCGACTAGTAAGTGCGTTAGTGCGAATGGAATCGCGGGATGTAACTAGTAAATTGGTCTATCGGAGCTACAAAGAGTTCAACATACATATTTACATATAAATATACACCCAAGAAACATCACCCTCCCTTTGTACAGTCGGGTTAAAAGGATATCGCGCAGAACCTCTCAATAAGTGCTAAGGTAAATACGTAAGTGGATGGGATTTCTTGATGAAATGTTAGTTAAAAGTAATTTCGTTGTTAAAATATTGCAAATAAGTTGGTAATTTTAAATCATCTCATCATCTGCCAAAAACGTTGTTCAAAAAGCTCCTATTTACTTAGGTAACTTGACATTTGCGTAAAATTCTCGCTAAGCTCACTGCATAGGTACCTACATGTACCTAATTGCTAACCCTGTCGTGTTATGTTACTGTTTGCGAGGTAAATACCTACCTGACTACATCGATATTGGATTGTATTGCTAAACACAATTCTGGTGATATTCTGCTACATCATCATAATTATGGGCATACTAACAATATGCGCATCGAACACCAGAATCCTGATGTGGCAAGCCACACACGTTCTAAAACCCTACACGTGCCGCCTTCGTTTCAAAATGAAGAGTCTCGCTGGTTTCGGAAACGTTTAAAAATGCATTAAATGGACGCGATTGCATTAAGTAGATTAATAATGCATGGGACTGCTCCACTGACATTATGAACTTGTCGGCATTGGATTCTCGGCATAATCAGTTGCAATATTTGTGTTTTTTATAATATGTTTCGACATAAACGATCGGAAGGAGGTCACACGTCGGGTGCAAAATGCTTGCTGACCTACACACTACCATATTCAGTATATTCTTGCAAATTTGCTGTTCTACTTCTTCAGACGTAGATATAGGTATACTATATATATATATATATACATCAGGACTTTTGCTATTCTGTTATGTGTTTTCTATTATATGGATATGTTAAGGCCAACCTTATCACCGACTATAGAAACTTTAACGAAGTGTTTTAACAAACTGAGGGTAGGTAAGCTTTTGTAGCACGCCTTCCGCTTAGGAACGTATGAAACTATTACAAGCATTTTTAATAGATTTTAACTGTAGATTGTTCTAGCAAAATGTATCTTTGTTATTTCCAATTATCTAGGTACCTACTTAGCACAATCGGAAGGACTAATCGCACGTGAATCTATTCCACGAGATAAGACAATGGCCACTTATTGCAGGCGCGGGTCGTTCCGAGCGATGGAGGTGAAAAAATCGAATATCGCAGATAATGTATCGGCGGAGCACGTTATCAGATGTAGGTATAACAGTACTCGCCTGATCTCGAATTCTTTTACCATCGTCTGCCGCGGAGACATGCTCCGGGGAGCTTTCTACCGGCCTTCGAACCGGCACACGTTACCAAAGTTCACACGATTGCGGAGCGAAACAACGCTAATTGTGGCGAGCGGTGACCCCCGACTCGCTGCCACCTCGGGCTCCTCTCCGTGATCAGCGAGGTGCGCCAATGCCGTCGACCTACGAACCGCGGTCGCGATCTCGGCCCTAGCCTAGCCCGACCCCATCTAAGTAACTAGAGCACGCGTGGAATGCAACATAATAAAAGTGTACTCACATCACCCATTATGAAAATGTGCAATTAGAAGAGCAATCCGATATCCTGTGTAGGAACAACAAACTGATCAGTTCGACACGGAACTTTTCACGGTCTCAACATGACGTATCGCGAGGGTACGCGGGCGGCGCGCGGCAGACGTGCGTGCTGGCGCGCGGTCGCGGGCTAACGTCCTCCGCCGCCGGCCGAGCCTCACCTGCCGGCCCTAATTGGCGAGCGAGTGAGACGCCACACCTACGTCACTAGAACGAGCGAGACGGGGAGAGACGTCACCTGGTGAGGTGGTATCGTAGGCCTTGGAAGAGGGCGCCTCGGGAACCGCCTGCGGATTTCCGCGCTGTTGAGTTTCATAGGGACCGCCGACAGGTTTGTCTGCCCCCGACCGACCGACCAGCCGACAGGAAGAGGGTGCAATAAAGAACTTGCTGACGCAGACTGGTCTAACGGAATTATAATGACACAGTTTGGATTGAACTAGTCATAATAGTAACCGGTCGGTGATAAGTGTAAATAGTAAGAAAAATATGCAGAAACACGTTGCTGCTCTAAAAATGTCAGGCGCTTAGTTAATTAATAACTTGCTCTACTCTCACGACTACAGGCCAGACTCAGCTAGTAAATATTTAAGTAATCTCTGCTGAATTTGTATACCTACCTAAGTAAAACAAAAGGTCAGAATAGGTCATAAACCAGCTAACAAATATAAAAAACACATACCCTCCTTTTTTGAGAATTCTGCACAGAACCCAACAAAAAATTCACTTCGTTAAACTTATTATGCTATCGGCTTAAATAATATGAACAGAGAAGGTCCTGTTATATAGAATATGTCTATACATATATGTATAATCTTTTCCTGATAACTCAAATATGTTTTTGTTTCAGTAGCCTTCCACTGCTGGGCGTAAGTCTCCCTTGTGGCCGAATCAAGTTCATTTCGTTATTTATTATTATTAATAACCTCAATATTTTCATAAGTCTTAAAGACTAACAAATAGTTTAACTTGATACTTGTAATTGTAATTCTGCAATGCTTAATGTAACATATCATTTGTAGGTTTCAGCACAACCTAAATATAATACTATATAATAAATACTAAATATTTATTTTATCACAAATCTTTATTTTACGCAAGATTTCACATCAGAAAGAGTCCACTTTTCTATGTAACTTCATCAATTATCGGCAACTATATAATTTAGATATCAGATAAAGGGTTTTTATAATCATGAGCTTTGACGAAATGCGCGAAATCTGAATGACACTATGGACCAACTTATAGTGGCGAAACTTATTCTCATGACGCCATACTTAGGGTTTATCAAACCATAACCTGACTTCGAAAGAAAGAGAGTTATATTTTTTGAGTGTATGTATGTATATTTGTTTGCCACGCCCTAGAACCTAAACGGCTTGTCGTATTTTTATATGAGTTGTGTCAATAGATTTGTCTTAGTTGTGAGAGTGACACTGGCTACGTCAAAAAAAAAAAATTAAGGATGATATACAGGTTGATTTAGCAGTCGGGTTTTTTCGAACTCGCTTCTAAACACTTGTTTTTTCAGTAGGTACCAAGTTCAAGGGTGCTTATAACCAGTCTGGATGAACCTCGCGCGCCCTTCAGTGTACTTTTATTGCGGTTCATCGCGGTTACTACAAAATAATTCTGTAAGTATACGCTCCGCTTTGCATTTGTTCCGAGACATGCAAGCAGTATCTAGCTCTTCAGTTCAAGGATCCTTGTCACCAGTCTGTATGAACCTCGCGCGCACCTCCGTGTGAGTGTCGTTGTGGTTCAGCTTGAGATGGCGCGAGAGGTCCGAGGGGCGCAGGAAGCCGCGGGAGCAATGGCTGCACACGTACGGCGTGCTGTGCGTGTGCGCTTTGAGCACGTGGAACTCTAACATCGGCGCTGTTGGGAATGTTCTGGAATGTAAACAAGCTTTATAAGTAACATGAGGATGATTGATAACATGAGGATGATTGGTAACATGAGAATGATTGGTAACATGAGGATGATTGGTAACATGAGGATGATTGGTAACATGAGGATGATTGGTAACATGAGAATGATTGGTAACATGAGGATGATTGGTAACATGCGGATGATTGATAACATGAGGACGATTGATAACATGAGGATGATTGATAACATGAAATGGATCAGGCCTTGTGATCAAGTCTGTTATTTGAATTGTCTCAGAATTACAATTGCATTTTGCCAAAATAGCCGTTTCGACATAGTATGGATTAGAGTTAGTATTATAGGTGTGATTTATATGGGAACTGCAGTTAAGGGGCATGTATGTGACAAAACTAAATCAGCATTTATGATTTTTACCTAGCCTTATATGTTTTTTAACGTCATGTGATGTACTGATTCCAGCTTAACTTGGCATGCATTATGTAGTAGTTATTATTTATTTAATAATAGGCGAGCAGCTTTGAGCTGCAGTGACTATATCATATTGATGATGTGCTAATAAGCTGATGTGATCATTCATATTGATTATGTAAAATGATCACATAGAACATTTTGCATGGTCTAATGTACACCAGCAGCAATCATCAACCTGAATGATATTAATCTAACTTAGAGAAGTGATGTGAACTATTCATTTTGTTCAAGCACGAGGTTTATTAATTAAAGATAGTTACTTGTGGCAGTTGTCAACAGTGCACTTGAACTTCCCGGTGTTCTTGTGCTTGAAGTTCATATGGTGTGAGAGACTGCGCTTGGTTGCATAGCTCTGATCGCAGATCTTGCACTTGTGGGGCTTCTCCCCTGTGTGGGACACCATGTGAGCCTCCATGTCTCCGAAGTGCTTGTGACACACCGGACATATCCCCGACTTTTCAGAGTGCATCCTCATCATGTGAATCCTCAGATTGCCCTTCATAGCCATGGCCAGGCCACAGATTGTGCAAACAAACCTCTTTTCAATGGTATGCAGTTTGATATGCATGCGCAAGTTGTGCTCGCCTTTGAAAGTCTTGTTGCAAATGTGACAACAGTATTTCCTCTCGGTGCTGTGTGTGGTGAGGTGCCTCCGCAGGACTCCTCGCTCCCGGAAGGTCTTGCTGCAGATGTTGCAGCTGAAGGGTCTCTCTCCGGTGTGACGTCGTGTGTGCCGAGCCAGCGAGGAGTACTGAGTGAATCTCTCCGCACAGAATGTACACTTGTATGGCTTGTCCCCCGTGTGGATACGCATGTGGTTGATGATGATGGATCGCTCACGAAATGTCTTGCCGCAGTGCTCACATACAAAGGAGGAGTGAGGGTGCAGCTCTGGGTGTCTGCCCTTCATGTGACGCTTCAATGCTCCTTTCTGTTTATACTTAGCTCCGCATATTTCACATGCAAAAGGCCTTTCCATAGAGTGAGACAACAGGTGGATGTCCATAGCTCCCTTGCTCTTCATCATACGACCGCAGATGGTGCACTGCAGCGGTCCCATTTTCGGACGGTGTGACCTGCCATCTGAAGGTTTCACTTTCCTCTCTTCTTTCATCCCGTAATGTGCCATCACATGCTTTTTCAATATATGTTTAGTTGAATAAGATTTTTTACAAAGGTCACAAGTGTAGGGTTTCTCTTTAGTGTGTGTTCTCATGTGGCATTCGAAGGCCGAGTGACAGGGCAGGGTGCGCTCGCACACCGGACACTGAATAGGGCCCGTTTTGAGTCTCAGTCTCCTCAAGCGCAAGTAACCTGGCAACAATCTCCTATTGTGTTTATAACTAGCAGTTTTACTCTTACATGTCTTAAGTTTTTTAATTTTTATTGTTGAATGATCACTAACTGGAGTCATCATCCAATCATCATTGTCAAAGAAGGTTTCAAACTGATCAATATCTTGAGAGGAAACTTCATTTTCTGGTTTCATTTCTTGTTTTATTAGGGCTGGTAGTTGGTGCAATGGGCTGGGCGCAGGCGCGGTGCCGTGGAGCGAGCGGAGCGCCAGGTCTGAGGCCTCGCACCGCATTGCGAACGCGTAGCTCACCTCAAGCTCGTCAGCACAGCGGCCGCATATACCGTCCGGCAAACCGTCTCCTTGCACGACTACTACAGCAACACACTTCATCATTTTAGTGCAATATCGCACGCCGGCGTTGTCCTCCCCGTCGAACACGGAAGTCGTGGCGCTGCGCTCGAGGCAAACGCGACATATCTTCAGCTCCATCCTGAAAGAGGATAATTGCTCTGCTCTCAAAAAGCGTAGCGGAACCAAAATAATTATTTTTTTGGAAATATTGTAGGTGTTACAAAAATGAAAGGTTGAGTGTTTACATAAAACGAGACCACTCGTATATTAAAAACTTTTCAAATATTGTTCCTATGATTGTTAATAGGCATCACGTTAACAATAATAAATTCATCAAAATCCTATACAAAACAAACTGAAACATGAGTGACACAACAAACAAGAAAGTACCAAACAAATACTTCTACTTCAACTTTTATATTAGGTGGCTTCTGTGGTGGTGCCACAATTTCGCCAATGTCACGTGTGGACCAAACAAGTACAGATACAAAGGTACATACTCTTCGAAATACAGCAATAACTTTTTTTTTTGTTTAATTGACCATTGCGCAATCTAATGACAGAAAAAAAAGCGCGGGAAGCTTCTGAATTAGGTGGGCGTGTTTTTTCTTGGGAATTAAATTTATTTTGTTTTTTGTGATATAAAGTGATCAGATAAGTAGGATTGCGTAATATTATAAATAGTTTTTGTACATATTTTGTTTTTAGTGTAAATTAAGCCTCGGCAAGTCTTTTTTTGTTGTTTTTGCTATGGAAGAACCTCCTGACCCGGGGGACCCTGTCCCTCCCGCTGTTTGTTTTGTTACAATAGATGAAACAGAAAGTAATATGCGCTCCCCCAGTGATGTTATGGATATTACTAACACACTAGTAGAATCATCTGATTCTTCAAACTCTTTGAAAATTAAAAGAAAGAGGAAAAATCATTCAGACATAAATTTTGATAGTAATAACGATGTACTTAGTAAAAACACCACGACTCCAACTTCAATATTGCAAAACAATATTGAATTACCTACGGATAGGCCTAATTTTGTTCCAGTAGGCAGAAATCAATATAACAGTACAGACAGCGCTCCGTATACTGTACATGTAGTCAGAGAACATAATCTAATGACAGTATGGCCATCCGCCATGTCTTTTGTGATCTTAGTCTCAAAATATAACCTCATTTTATATCTACCTTATTCTATAATATGATATCTCCATAGAAACTTAAGTAATGTCTCAACTGGTTTACAAGGGTACGAAATATTTCTTAAATTGCAAATTCAAATAACTTGAGAACAGGCTAATACACAAAGTGTGGTGGCCAATCAATACAGAATAAAAAATAGCGTAATACAGTAAAAAGAACCTAATATATTATAACGAAACAAGGAGTCTTCTCCTTTTAACATCTTTTCCCTTTGGCAAGTCTCATACAAATAACAGCTGTATATCTCTCTCTTCTTTAATTCTTGTCATTCCTATTTTGCCACTAATCATTTGAAGTCTTGGCCCAAACAATGGCTTAGTCAAAGTATCTGCTAATATCAATTCCGAAGACACCTTCTGTACTTCCAGCGTAGAGTTAGTCACGGCTTTCCTCACAAATAAGTGTCTTATCTTTATATGTTTAGTCCTCTGATGCAATTCATAGGCCGGATTCAAAGCAAGTTTCATTGCAGACTCATTATCAATGTAAAGAATCGGAACTCTTTCTATGTTTTCAATACTTTCTATAAGTCTCTTTAGCCAAATTATTTCCTTGGTGGTTTCACTGGCTGCGACGATTTCAGCTTCAGTGCTCGAGATCGCTACTGATGTTTGCCTGTGGCTTCTCCAGGAAATGGCTGTTCCTCTATAAGTACAAATCATTCCTGTAGTAGACCGTCCTGTATCACAATCGCCAGCATGATCTGCATCACTATAGCAAATCAGTCTCTTTTCAGTTCTTCTTCTGTTCTCAAGACCTTTATTCATAGTGCCTTTTAAATAGCGAAAAATCCGTTTTACTTTTACAACATCAGCAATTGATGGATTTTCTAAATGTTGCGAAACAACACTAACCGCATATGCTATGTCAGGTCTCGTTCCAACCATCAAATAAGCTAAAGCTCCCGCAGCTTGACTTCTAGTTGAAGAATCTTTCAACATTGGTGTATTCACAGGATTGCAATTGTCCATGTTGAATCTTTCTAATAACTTCTTCGTATATGCGGGTTTGGTGTAAGTTTACTAATCCATCTTCACTTTTATCAATCTCCAAACCCAAAAAATAACAGGCTGGCTTTGGTTTAATTTTGAATCTCATTTTTAGTTCATTTAAAAATGATACCGAACTGTTTGATTGGTTTGACGCTAGCAATCCATCATCTACATAAAGCGCAAGAATAAGTTTCTCTTTTCCTCTCCGCCTTATGAAGAGACATGGGTCAGCTTCACTTTCAATAAAACCAATCTTCAGTAGAAACTCTTTTATGCAGCTATTCCAGCAGCGTGGAGCCTGCTTTAATCTGTATAGACTTTTTGTAGCATACATACCATTTGGGGACTGCAATTTGTGTAATCTTCGGGTTGTTTCATATATATTGCCTCAATAAGACTTCCATAGAAAAAAACCATCGAAACATCAAACTGAGTCAAAGTCATTTGTTCTTTAGCAGCAATGCTTAGAACAGTTCGTATGGTACTCACTCTAGCTACAGGGCTATAAGTTTCAGAATAAGATACTCCCTTTCTTTGTGAGTAGCTTTTTACTACCAATCTAGCTTTAAAACGATCAATTGTTTCATCAGAGTTTCTTTTTACTTTATATAGGTACCCATTTGCATAGAATAGCTTTTCTTCCTTTTGGTAACGTAATATCCCAAGTATCGTTGTCCCTCAGAGACTGGATTTCATCATTCATGGCATTTTTCCATTTAATTTTATCATCACTGTTTATAGCTTCTTGAAATGTCAGAGGCTCTACATTAATTTCATTTCTTTCGTAATTCTTCCTTGTTGATCTATGTAACGATCAGATAGAAATTCGCTTTTCTCATCATCACCTTCATTCAAAGTGACTTCTTTATCTTCTTGACCTGATAAGAATTCGTAATTTTCAGACTCGTGGTTGTGAAGCTGCCGTCCATTCTGTTAGATCATTTTTGGAACAAAACTGTAATGATTTTCTGTTAAAGGTGGATGTTAAGAACGCTTTTAATTCCGTTGACAGAGGGGCTTTGTTAACGCAAGTAAAAGACAAAATTCCAAATTTATACGATTTTCTTTGGCAGTGTTACGGATCTCCTACAAAATTAATTTATCATGGTAACGAAATTTCCAGCGCCGTTGGTTGCCAACAAGGAGATCCTTTTGGTCCCGCTGTGTTCAGCCTCGCCATTCAACCCATCATCCAACGTCTTCAATCTAAACTCAATATATGGTATTTGGATGATGGGACGTTGGGTGGCGATGCTAACACATTATTTTCAGATTTAGAATTTCTGATATCGGAATTACACAATGTTGGTTTAGAGTTAAATTTTTCAAAATGTGAACTGTATATTCCTGATAAAATCATCCCATGGAACACTTAATAGTACAAAAATTTGATTCATTAGCCCATAACATCCAAATAGTTAACAAAAGCACGTTGCGTTTACTAGGTTCGCCTATACTAGACGAATCGTTCCCTTCTTTTATTGAAGAAAAATTATTTGCAATATTCGGACCGTTTATCTAAAATTAACACTCACATGGCTTTTACCATTTTGCGATACTGTCTTTTTGTTCCTAAATTTACATACATTGTTCGATGTTCGCATCTTTGGAAATTCCCTGATCTTATTGAACATCTCGACAAAATTGTTAAAGACACTCTGGCTCTAATTTTAAATGTAAATTTATCAGATCGAGAGTGGAAACAGGCTTCTCTTCCGATTAGAATGGGGGGTCTTGGTATCCGATCCATATCTGGCGTAGCTCTTCCCGCTTTTCTGTCCTCGGTTCATAGCAATAAGACTTTAATAGAAAAAAAACTGACAAAGACATCGGATGTCATTATTGTTGCTTATATGAATGAGGCTAGGATCGAGTGGACAGTACTTTGCCCAAACACGATTACAAGATGGATTTTGGGGGTAATCACCCAAAATCCATCTTCACAGAAGCAGTGGGACCGGCCGATCTGTGAGCAAGCGCGGAAACTTCTCCTTAATACGTGCTCCAGCTCATCAGATCGCGCCCGTCTCTTAGCGGTTTCTGAGTGGGAATCAGGTTTGTGGTTACAGGCACTCCCTTCGCCTAATACTGGGACCCTCCTTGACAACACTACATTCAGAATCGCAATCTCCCTTCGCTTGGGTGCAACGTGTTGTGCTCCACACCGCTGCCAGTGTGGCGCAAATGTCGACCAGCTCGGCCACCATGGCCTATCTTGCTCGAAAAGTGCGGGCAGGATACCCCGTCACGCTAGCCTTAACGATATCCTTCACCGGGCTCTTACCACCGCTAACTGTGCAGCTATTCTAGAACCGAGTGGTCTTATGCGTAGCGATGGTAAGAGACCCGACGGCATGACACTTATCCCCTGGAAGATGGGGCGGCCTTTAGTGTGGGACGCTACATGCGTCGACACTCTTGCACCGTCTCATCTTCCCGTTACTAGTAACAAGGCTGGTGCGGCGGCAGAGTCAGCTGAAGGCCTCAAAAGGCGCAAATATAGTAATTTAGATAGCGGTTATATGTTTGAGCCTTTTGGGGTTGAAACTCTCGGGCCTTGGGGACCAGGAGCAAAATCTATATTATATAAAGCCCTAACAAAGCGACTAGTTGACGCTACTCGAGACCAAAATGCTGGCCTCTACCTGGGTCAGCGCATATGTATTGCCATTCAACGAGGCAATGGGGCCAGCATTTTGGGTACTCTACCAACTGGCAGTGGTTTAGATTTAAGTTAGTTTTAATTTTTGGATATTGCTTTTGTACATATAGTTTATAACTTTATATAGTTTTTGTTAGGTTATGTATAGTCTCTGATATTTGATCTGAAACATATGTCTTGACATCTGACTGTGGTTCTTTATCTTCGCTATCCGGTATCTGAGTGTCTGTTTCAATTGGTATTTCTTGTTGGATTTCAGATAGAACAATTTTTTCATCAAAAGTTAGGTACATCTTTTGAGCGAATCAATTTCTTAGTTTCTCCGATCCATTCTCTGTAACCTTCATCGTTTTCATATCCAATCAAAATACCTTTTATAGATTTCTTGTCTAATTTTTTTCTGGTAATTTTTGGCACATGAACGTAGCATTCACTACCTCATACGTAGTCTCATAATACTCATTTTGGTTTGTTATGTGACTTGTAGCACCATTATCTATAAACCAACATCTACTTTCAGCTGGATTAGCTATGCCAGTAGTTGACATTATGTTCATTCTGAGATGGCGTATCCTAGGTTTTTTATCACACCATAACTCATAAGGAGTCTTATCAACATTAGTCAGTCCAGTGCGATTAAGAATGTAAACCATAGTGCTTGCAAGTTTTGCCCAAAGCTCTTGAGGCAAATCCTTTGAATGTATAATTGCCCTCATGGTTTTTACTACCGTTCTGTTGTCTCTTTCAACACATCCATTTTGTTCTGGTGTATAAGGCATCGTAAGTCTTTGTCTGATACCAAATTCTTCAAGGATCTTCTTGACTTCTCTATTATCAAATTCTCCACCAACGTCACTTAAAATTACATTATCGCCCATTGCTTTTGTTTCGGCTAGCATAATTTTAAATTTTTGATTTTCTTCTGTTTTTTGTTTTAGAAGATATAAATGACGGTACTTTGAGAAGTATCTTTGAACAATAGAAAGTATCTATATCCTGACACTGACTCCTGAAAACGTCCACATACATCTGCATGTATTAATTCTCCGACTTGAGTTGCTCTCTTCCTTATACCAAATTTCAATCTATGTGCTTTGCAATAAACGCAACCTTCGCAGAGTTCAATGTCATCATCTTCCAGCTTGATCATAAGTTCTCTTTTAACTACTTTTTTCACATGCACTGCACGATCTTTTGGTTTTATATTCTCTAACTCAAGTTTATAGAGACCACCTTTTCTCTGTCTGTTTCCTATTAGCATTGTCTTTCCATTTACTGTCAGCTTACATGATGTGGCTTGTGATTCAAATGTACTATTCTGGAGTCTGTCTTGTGCTGACAATACCGAAAATAGACTGCACCTTATGCTAGGCACATACCAGACATCATTGAGTGTTATTACTTGCTTGCGGTCTAATAACTTAGCTTGAACTTTCAGTGTTCCCATTCCGACAGCTTGTACAACTGCTCCATTTGCTGTTGTCACATTTTTGCATCCTTTGAAGTATTTAAACGTCTCATAATACTCATTTTGGTTTGTTATGTGACTTGTAGCACCATTATCTATAAACCAACATCTACTTTCAGCTGGATTAGCTATGCCAGTAGTTGACATTATGTTCATACTGACATCTTCGGATCTTTTTGTAGACGATGACGGCTTTGGTGGTCGTCCATCAGCAATCCATTTCTCACATTGCCTCACCTTACCAGTTTCTCCACAGTAAAAACATTTCTCTTCTTTTTGACTTTTACTCACATACTTTGGTTTTTGTATAGTTAGCACCTCTACATTTTCTTATTCAAATTTCGCTCATAAGAACACAATTGACAAGTCAAATTCTCAATTGTCCTCTCTGATTTGAAAATTAATAACCAGCTCGATTTGAATGTCAAATATTCTTCTGAGAGCGTATCCATTATCTTACTTATCAGGAATATTTCTGGCAATTCGTATTTAGTTTCAGATTTTGACAATTCCTTAGACAGCTCGTGCCAAATGTTTTGAATTGATGATAAATGATTGCTGATATCACTTCCTTCATGCCTTTTAAAGTCAAAGAATTTTAAACACAAGTCGTATGCTCTATCCTCCGACACACCTTCGTATAGACGGTGCAGTTCCAGCCATACTTCCCTAGCCGTCGTAAACCAAAATGAATCTTAAAGTCGTAATCTAAAGCTCATTTTCAATAAAAATCGTATCACTCTAATGTCTTTTTAAACTATTGAGACAACTAAGACAAATGTATTGTTTTTATACATTGCATTTACTATGATGGAATTTCAAAATTGACGTTAAGTGTAACAAGCAATGAATGATAAACTTTAGAGAATTCATAGTATCACTTTTATAATTATGTTCGTAACTTGATACGGGAAAGTGCGAGTGAAATAGATAACTAATTCAGTCAGCCGGGCTCGTGTCTTCTCTGTCTGCAACTTTCGGCTTAGCTCAGCGTTTCGTTAACGTCGCGTCGCGCCGCGGTGAACGACACGAACTAAAGATATGTTTGTATTGAATCTGAACTAGTGAAGGATGAACTAAACGCACGCAACTGAACTAGTTCAATTATAGGATTCCTTCGCGAACTACACATGATTAATGTAATGAAGAAATAGTTATTTTTTACACAGTTAAATGCTTTATTAAATACTATAAAACTGTCATACAAAATAAATATACCATGAATTTAAATGCATGTCGCCTCTGCTATGAAAATGAAGCTAATTTAAACATATTTCGAGGCGACGAAGTTTTGGTTAAAATCAAAGTTTGCTGTGGTTTCTTGAACGTTGCTGAAGATGATGGTCTTCCTGCTTCAATATGCAGGATCTGCCAGCAAAACCTCGATCACTGCTATCGATTTATCCTAAAATGTGAATCTGTAGACGAGAAAATTCGATATTTATTGTCTGCCGGCAGACGGGATTGCTTAGATAAAACAGAAATACACAGTCCTAAAGTCGAGGTAAAAAATGAAGTAAGTGACTTGGAAGACGACTGTTTTGATGCCGAGGAAATACTCAAATATCCATTCAAAGAACTAGAACATCAAAAGCCGGAACAAACCCATATCCAGGTTAAAAGTGAAAAGTTACGAAACAAAAAGAAAGAAAGACTAGGAAAAGGCAACGTGATGTGTTCTTTGTGCGACCGCAAATGCTTAAACGCGTCCACATTGACAATACACATGAGATCTCACAGCAACGAGAGACCGTTCCAGTGTCCTTCATGCAATAAGACTTACAAAGACAGCAGTGCTCTGAAGAGGCACATAGACAGAAACCACTCGCTAAATAGAGAGCGCCACTTTATCTGTGAGAACTGTGGCAAAGGTTTCTACACAAAGAGTGACATTAAGGTTCATATGCGAGTACACACCAGAGAAACCCCATACTCATGTCAGGTTTGTTGCGCACGCTTTACCCAACTAAGCGCCATGTTGAGACATAAATTGAGACATTCCGACAAGAAGTCCTACATGTGTGATACTTGTGGTAAGCCTTTTTGGACCAAAACCGAATTAGATAAACATTTCAGTGTACATGACGACATCAGACAGTTCTCATGCCATATTTGTAATAATAAGTTCAAACAAAAAAATGGCTTCAGAAAGCACATGCGAGTCCATTTAGAGCCTAACCGCTTCGTGTGCAACTACTGCGGACACGGGTTTAACAACAAGGGTAACTTGAAGAGTCATATTGGAAAGAAACATTCGGAAAAATCTGGCCACTGTAATGTTTGTTTGAAAAACTTTTCTAATATTGAGGCTCACATGTGGCGGCACACGGGTCAGCGACCACTCAAGTGTGAGTTCTGTGCCAGCAGTTTCTATGAGATGAGAGCTCTAGCACTGCACGTTAACTTTAAACATAAGAAGACTGACCGATACAAGTGTACGCTGCCGGGGTGTGCTAAGACATTCCCGTCACAACCAATGTTGATGTACCATGTGGCTAAATTCCATGATAAGCAGAAACAGTACCCATGCCAAAAATGTTCTAGAAGCTTTTACCGGAAAAGTGATCTAGCGAGACATACACGTGGCACTCACAAGGAATTATTACTTTAATATAGCCGATGAGCCACACACATGCACTAGCAGCATCCATTCAACTAATAGTTCAGCAAACTCACAATCATGATATTTTTTGCGACTTTATAAAACTCTTGATGTTTTTTTTATATTCATGAATTTTATTTAATGTTGTGTTTTGCTATACCAAATATTAAACTCGGTCAGTAATGGCGCTGTAGCAAACTTTCGCCCTTTTTAGGAGGAGGGACATTCCTCCAATCCACAAAAAATTCGAAAATTTGTAGATCACTTACACCTAGTTTCGTGAAGATTGGTTAAAAACTATGACGTGTGTGAGAGTCAAACTCACAGATGAAAGAAAAATTTGCAAGCACCTGAACAGACACTCGCTCTGTCAAAATAATACAGAATGATTCATCTTATCCACTTTAATATATTGAGACAGTGTAAGAAGTAACCTGCTGGACTTTACGACAAATACAAACCAAAGAAAATAAATATAGGTCACTTAGAGTATAGTCACAAGAAAGAATAGTACCTTCATATAGTGGTAACAGCAACTTGTTCCTCTCTGTGATACCTTGCTCATATAAATCCTTCATCTGTGCCCGCATGTGATAGCTGCAATACATTATGTGCACTCTTGCAATGTTTGAAGCTGTTACGGACTAGTACGTATCTATCATGTTTTTTGTATTTTATAAACTTGATCTCAAAGAGGTATATTTTATTTTAGAGGTATATTTAAATAAACCCTAACTAAATGTGTTTCTTGTTTTTATAAATAAAAAATCTTGTTCATTCTATACAATATTTATTTAAGTGCTGATGAATATTGTGATCCATGATGCAACTGACCATCACAGTTGGCTGCCAGTAGATGAAGCTCCATCAGTAGAACGTTCACATAAATATATATTTAGACAGTTATTGATAGAAGAGAAATCTTAAAGCAACATTAAATATTTGTCAGAACATAAAATTTCATTTCACCTCAAATATTTGAGTCATCAACACATTTTGTTTGGTACAAAACAAATAACCCTCATAGTTTCTCTATTCATAAATCATTATTTACAGTCATTTCATAACTTTCATAATTGTGAATAATTAAAATAAATTGCACAATTATCGTATAATCAAATCTGATATTTTTGATCCAGTCAAAAAAGTTTCATAACATTGTGGAGGAATTACAACTTAAAGTTTAATATACATTATATATTGTAAATAAACAGTTCACCAACAGAATAAATTAAGGGAACATCAATCAATGATCACCACAAACACTAAACGCTATTAGGCTCCACTTACACTTTAACATTTAGGTACACAGAACTTCAATCAAGGTGAACCCTTCATTTATAGTAATGCTGAACTTTTAAAACAAACCTAAATTATAAATGACAATAAAGTGAACAATGACGTGCGTTAGTTAGGCCGGCACTTGTCTATAATACATCAACCATTAACAGTTCATGAACCTCGTATCCCCAATACTACCCTCCTCTCTAGTCGACCAATCTGCAATCCATTAGCACCAGAGAAATTTAGGATTCAATTATTACTGAGTCGATGTAACCGATTCCTTAAACATATGCTTATAATAAACTATTTATAATTTGTTACAATATTTTGTGACCAAAATGCAAAGGACCCTATTAAACACTGCTACGTATGAGCGCGCAGCGTACCTCATTGTCTTAATATATTAATTTGTATTGTTTGCCGAGGGCATTTCACATTGAATTAGTCTACGTAACAATATACCTATTTCTCTAGCTATACCATAATAATGTGTAAGTAAAAAAGCTATAAATAAGGGCACTGCCCGATGCAAACCCAGTCCAATAAAATTAACAGAACTTAGCGTTCTGAACAAAACCTACAACATAAATAATCAACTACATAGTTATTAAATAAATAACGTGTGTCATAATAAAAACATCGAGTTTAAAAAAACGCTCTAACAAAAGGCATGTCAAGCCTCAGCTTAGACCAACAGCTGAACTCATACAAATGTCAATATTAATATTTACCCTTTTCAACATGAACAAATCTAAACCTCAGATTGGACTCCCAAGATATAACAATCTAAAATCCATTGTATTCTCCATTTAGTAATTTTAGTACAATTTTAAGCTCTAATATTCCTAACAACTATTGCACATAAACATTCCTCCATAATATTAATATTTCGTCCAAAAATCTATTGCACAAAATTATCTTTTCATGTTAATTTTTTCTAGCTAAAACACATTGCAATGCGAAAAATATAAATTTCATAAGGTGTACATGTACAGTGCACTGCTCTTATACTGTAAGTTAGTAGGTTGTAACATTCGCAACTGCTGCTCCCAAAGTCTTACATTATTAAAACACAATTCCATCAACATACATTTATAATCCCAACAGAATGTATCAACAATTTTTGTCCCACTTCTACTCTACCATCATGTTTTAGCACTTCAAATTCTGTAATATTTGAGACACAAAAACATCTTCACCACCTGCTTTTTATAATTAATCTTACAATGAACAATTCCCTACAACTTTACAGCTATGAACTTTGAAGTACAATTACTTTTAAAAGCACTGAAGCTATCTTTCTGATTGTTGTAGAACCCAGCATTTACATAATAATGTGAACACATGCAATGCTGCGTAGAACTATTATCACCACCCATTTTATTAAAACAGAAAAACAGTGTTTTATGAATTAAAAATACATTCTGTGGGTGGGACGTTCTGTCATATCACAAGCGCAGTGTTACCATCAGGCTTTGTTTGCAGCTAACGGGTTAGTTTTGTCACTATGTATGTGTTACTCCATGGAAATGTTACGCGACGACTTTTGCCATTTGATTTAACAGTCAAACTGGCAACAAGTGATTCAATGCTTGTAGGATAATATTCACATTAGTTTCCGATTACACTGAGCACAGCACTGTTTACACACGACACTGTATTATCATATGTCCACAAAGTTAACAGTTGATGCACTGCACTTTTAGTTTCAGTCGATGGCTTGCTCGGTCATCTGCAGACAGAGCGCGTCGAGCCCCGCGTAGTCGAGTGGCGGCGCGGGCGCGGGGTAGGGAGGGTAGGAGTGCGACTTGCCGCGCGGCACGGCCGGCCCGGTCGCCCAGCCGCCGGCGTTGCCCGTGCTGCCGCGCTTGGCTCTATTGAAATGGGCAGACATGCGCCATCTAGAAATATTTAAAATATAAATATGAAATACTTGGTGCATAATACATAATAGTTTCTTATGACTGGTGACAGTTACTAAAGCACTCAAAATTTAATATGAAACTAATTGTTGTGAAAATAATTATATCCAGTTATTATGATGTATAAACTAAACTGCGTAACGGTTTTTGATAAAATTTATTAGAAGAAAGAAGAAAATAAAGAAAAAAGAAAGCTTCATACCATTCGAGAAGCTCTTTCTATGAATGTTCCGTTAGATAGTTGATGGTAGGTTACCTAGGATGGTGCGTGGAGCGGTGGTGCGGCATGTCTCCCACGTGCTGGTAGAACTGTCGCGGCGGCAGGCGGTGCCGCAGTGACGTCAGCGCCTCACGCAGCTCCGGAGCGCGGAACGCCTCGTGGTGGAGGGCCTATACAACAACAACATCATGTTCAATAATAAGAGAATCACCGACCCTTCACTATTTTCGTGTTTCTGATGCAATTTTCGTTCCGAGGCCTATCTCTTTTCACCTATTTTATTCTTTTCTCACTGATGAAGAAGTTATTGAATTCTGCATAATAAATTATTTTAATAGGCACTGCTTAGGAAGCTTTTAAAGTGATATTAAAGACAGAAAAAAAATAAAAACAGACAGTAAAACCAAGTAAATAATGTGTTAGCTATGTGAAAAAAAACACTGGAATCGGACAACAATAAAAGGTAGAAAAGAGCTATATGTTATTGTATGGACAAGTTGGATGTCCATGGAGGTGGAGCTGTCTTTAGAGTTTCAGAATAGGCATTGCAGAATAAAGATAAAATGCTCCAAGGGTGAATATAACATTTTGTATGTTACGGATTACAACGAATTTGATTTCACGCGTTCGTTACTGCACTCCGGGATTATATGTCAAGTAAAAGTGAGGTCTAATGAGAAGTATCGAATGAACGCACTGCTGACTGACTGACTGACAGATGAGACCTACACGTAGATAACATCTTCATCAATATGCACACACTGAATTACCATATTGATATAACAGCTTACAAAATAAACATTAGAGTATCTCTCCGTCATATACTCGTATGTCGTGCATTACCTTCTCAACGAGCCAGCAGTGGAGCCCTAGCGGCGTGGGCTCGTCGTCTGGCGCTCCGCCCCCGCCCGCACCCAAACACTGCACGCACTTTGACGCTGCAAACATACACATACAATGAATATACTTTTCCAGAAAGCGTACTAAATACTTTCTAATTGCAAAATTAGAATTTATGAAAACTAAATAAAGATTGTTCAGATCAGAATCTGTTGATCAATGTACTTCGGGGGAATTCTGTCGGTCTTCCGAGTGTGCGCTCAGGTGCCGATTTGTGCGAGGAAATCCGAAATGACGCGCCGATTTCCTTTCTCTTGAATAATTTTCGCTCCCTTTCATACATGTTATGTATTCATTCATTAAAAATTATAGGAACAAACACATTCCATATCTATTTATATTAGAATCTCTCACTTACTAAAATAGAGTATTAAATAAACCAGAGAGAACAATCGAAAGGACGTGTGACTTGACTACAAGACTATTGACATCTGTCGCAGCTAGGGGACACACGTGTTGTAGTGATTGTGCTGTTCATTTAAGAAATTTGGCTGTGTTTTTCCTTTCTAGAGCTTATTTTTATACTAACTCGGGGTCGGTAAGTGTTATTTGTTTATTTCTTCGGGGGAAATGGAGTCCATTTCCCCTGAACCGGCCGAGCCGCCGGACCTTCCTTCGGTGGTTATTCCGACAAAGTCGACTGAACCAGTGCTAACTCCCGGTAATAAAAGATCAAGAGAACCCATGGATGAAGGTCCTGGTGGCCCACCTGGTAAGCTTCATATTACTAACAGGGATGCAGTGATGCCTTCAATTCAAACAGTCTACACCCACCCATCACTAACTATTGTTGGCATCAAAGAGTACGAGAAGACGGATGCAGGTCCATATATTGTACATGTTTCTAAGGAGGAGTCTGACCCAACTGTTGGCACAAGCTTCCGACCCATTAAGTTTGGTCAGTTTTTGCACTCTAACAAAATAGAGGGCATATGTCGTGATGGGATCAAAAGAGTAGGAAGGAATAAAATGGCTGTCCAGTTTAAGTCATACGAAGCTGCCAATAAGTTCCTTAGTAACCCCCTACTTGCATCGCAAAAGTATGATGCCTTTATTCCTACGTACAATGTTACTAGAATGGGTGTAGTACGAGGGGTCCCTGTGGACTGGTCAATGGAAGAATTTGCCAATTGCATTGAGATTCCAAACAGCTCATCCTATATAGTTAAAGCTAGGCGATTAAATAGAAAGGTTCGGAATGACTCCACAGTGAACTGGGAACCAACCCAAACTGTTGTTCTCACCTTTAGAGGTCAGCAGCTACCAGCAAAAATTTACTGTTTTTACTATGCAATGAATGTGGAAACTTATGAATTCCAACCATACAATGTCTAGCCTGCTGCCGTTTTGGACACATAAAATCCCAATGCCGATCTACACCTAGGTGTTATAAATGTGCTCAATCCCACATTGGAGATCAGTGCTGTGTCCCCGATATATCAGCCTCCTGTTTGTACTGTTCTGCACGTCATTTCGCTACTGACAAAGCTTGTCCGGAACAAGCCAGGCAAAAAGCCATAAAAGCTACCATGGCTCGTGAAGGTATTTCATACCAAGAGGCTTCTTTACTGTATAGATCTTCTAGACAATTTAATGAAGTGACTAAATCTATCCCACGCACTTCCCAACCTGACCCTCACCCTACCATTCCCCGATCCAACAATACCCCATCTATATCTCTGTCTCAACCCTCAATCTCTTATAAGAAAACAATCATTCGCAACCCTCCACCTAGACCCCTTCCGGGAAAATCCTATGACAAACAAACTCACCAATTACTTACTCGTACCGAACAATCATCATTGCCAAATGGCATTGCTTTACAAATGCTTCAGTCTGGGAATTCTCAGAATGATTTCCTAGTCCAACTCCTTTCTTTAATACTCAACATCATTTCCCAAAATCCTTCCCAATTACCGAACAACGTTGCCCTTGTAATATCTCAACTCTCTAACTTACTGTCTCACAATGGATCAGTTCACCCTTCTCCAGTGGAACAGCAGGAGCCTTCGACGGAAGGTCCCTGAGCTCATCCAACTCATCCATAAATGCTGCCCCCTTCTGGTGGCTGTCTCTGAGACTTGGTTTGTACCTGGGGCTCGTTACCGAGTGCCAGGATATTCCTGTCTCCGGGACGACCGACGGGATGGGAAAGCTGGATGTGCAATTTTTCTAAAACGTAACCTTGTCTTTTCTCGAATTACCCTTCCTGCATTCAGCCCTGAAATTAATGCTGTGGCGGTCCGCTCATTTAATATTTCCTTTTTATGTATATATATTCCCCATTCACACCCCAACCACATCCCTGAAATCCATTCAATTATATCTGCTGTTCCTCCTCCTATTGTTGTGATGGGAGATTTTAACGCTCATAACACATCTTGGGGATCTTATCACACCAACAGTGTTGGTAGACAGTTACTGGATCTCATTACGGACTTAGATCTGTGTTTATTAAATGATGGCTCACCTACCCGCAGACCTTATCCCAACCAAAATCCTAATTCTGCAGTAGACATTACTTTATGCTCTCCATCTCTCTTCCCTTCTGTTTTATGGAATGTGCATTCTCTGGCCCACGAAAGTGATCACTTCCCTATCGAGATTAAATTGTCTCTTGGTATAGCCCTCCCTCCTCCCCCATCTCCTCGTCTTAAATACAGGCTTTCTGGTGCAAATTGGGACCTCTACTCTTCTCGCTTAGACCAAATATTAGTCTCTAACTCAATTACAAATGTAGAACCGCCCCTCACTAGGTATGGCAATTTGGTAAACTGCATGCTATCTGCAGCAAATGAGAGCATCCCAGTCAAAACTCAACAAAAACATATGTCTCCTCCTTGGTGGGATGCTGAATGCACACAAGCTGTGAAAGAAAGAAACATAGCAGAAAAAAATTACAACCAATCTATGACCTTAAACAATTTCCTCTCTTTTAAAAAGGCTTCAGCTAAATATAGAAAAACTCTTTCCACTAAAAAACGGCTTGGTTGGATGAGATTCTGTGAAAGTCTATCACCCACTACCCCATCAACACTAGTATGGAGACAAATACGGAGATTCCGGGGGTCATACGCTTCTTCTGATGTTTCTTCGAACGACCCTTCAATTTGGCTAGAGAAATTTGCTAACAAATTAGCCCCACCTTATGTTCAACAAGCTTTTCCTCCTACTCCTATAAATTTTTGCCATTCTTCAGCTCATTTCGATCCCGCTTTCTCATATGAAGAACTTCAAATAGCTTTAACTGGGCTATCTGATTCCACACCTGGTGTGGACGGAATCCCTTACTCCTTCATTACTAATGCCAGCTCAAACACAAAACAAATACTCTTAAAATTAATCAATGATTTCTTTGAAAATGGGTCAGTGCCTAATTCATGGAAATCTCAAATTATAATACCCCTACTTAAGCCGGGCAAGGATCCTTTAGATCCGAACTCTTATCGCCCTATTGCTCTCTCTTGTGTAATGGCGAAAATAACTGAAATTCTGGTCAAAAACAGGTTAGAGTGGTTCGTTGAAAATAGGGGCCTCCTCTCTAAGTCCCAATACGGGTTTAGAAAAGGCTTTAGCACTCTTGACAGCCTCAGCATCTTAACTACTGATATTAGGATTTCTCACATAAAGCTAGAATACCTTATAGTCGCTTTTCTGGATGTTGAAGCCGCTTACGATAATGTCATTCTTCCAATCCTCAGAAGCAAACTGCTACAGCTGAGAATTTCAGCGAAGATTGTCAATTTTATTTTCAGCCTCTTTTCCGAAAGAACCATTTTAATTAGCCCCCTCTGCGCTCAACCTGTGTCCAGAACCATCTGGAAAGGTTTGCCTCAAGGCTCAGTCCTTAGTCCTCTTCTTTACAGCTTATATACAGCAGATCTAGAAGATGCTATCAACCCTTATTGCCAAGCACTTCAATATGCTGATGACATAGCTTTGTATGTCTCTTCAAACAATATATTTCATGCTGAAGAAAATATTAACAATGCCCTTATATATCTTGACTCCTGGCTTAGTGATCACGGGTTGTCTATTTCAGCTGGAAAAAGCAGTACAGTTGTCTACACTAAGAAAAAGACTATTCCTGATATTAATATTATATATGCCAATCAAAATATTCCTCAAAAGAACTCCGTTAAGTTCTTAGGAATTTGGTTAGACTCGAGGCTTACAGGTGCATCACATTTTGACTTCTTAATTAAGAAATGTGAGAAAAATATTAATATACTACGGTCTCTTTCTGGTGTATGGTGGGGCTCTCATCCTTTTTCCCAGAGACTATTATACAACTCAATAATTCGGAGCCATTTGGATTATGGAACATTCCTCCTCGACTATAATAACAAGGACGCTCTTGAGAAATTATCAAGAATTCAATCCAGGTGTCTCAGGGTTATACTAGGGGCGATGAAGAGCTCCCCCGTTAAAGCCATGCAGATAGAATGTGGGGATCCACCCCTTCATTTACGTAGGCAATTTTTGGCTGATAGGTTTATATGCAAAGTCATTCAAAATTCAAATCACCCTTTAATATTTGTCTTAGAGAAACTGCACAATTTAATATACGACCGTAAAATATGCCTTCAAGTACCCTGTCTCGTCAATAGTTTTACTAAACACCTATACGCTCTCGCTTTTCCAGTTCGTCAATTTCCAGGCAATCCTTTATTCCTCACAAATTTCAATTCGCTTGTTTATCAACCAAACGTTCTGTTAGATTTTGGAATCACTAAAAACTCAGTGGAACCAACAAAAAGTTTCTTGTACTCCATTGATAATTCTTGGAAGGACTGGCTCTCTGTCTTCACTGATGCATCCAAATTAAATAGGGATGGAGATGTAGGATCAGCTGTTTGGATTCCCAAGTATAGGATTATTCTCAGCTTTAAGTCCCCTTCCCTTGCCTCTGTCTTTACCGGGGAAGCTATTGCCATTCTTGAAGCCATTGTATACGTTTCCTCCCATAACATCGACAAGGTCATCATTTTTTCGGACTCAAAAAGCTGCCTTCAAGCAATTATTGCTAACCCCTTTAAATCTAAAAATAAGTTTCCGATTATTCTTCAGATCAAGGAAGAATTACTAAAATGTCGAATGCTAGGTCTACAAGTAGTCCTTGCCTGGATCCCAGGTCATGTGGGCATCCCAGGAAATGAGAACGCCGACGCCATTGCTAAGCAGGCATCTATTACTGGCAATGAGGATCATTACCATGTATACTCCCATGATTTATCTACCTCTTGCCGTCCTGCTATGTTCAATTCATGGCTGTCCGACTGGCATAAGGTCAAACAAGTAACAGGGAAGTTTTATGGCCAAATTCAAGAAACAATTCCAACTAAACCCTGGTTCTCAAGGTACAAAAAAACAAGCAAACAAGTTACATCAACATTGTGCCGCTTACGGTTGGGTCACGCTTGCACTCCTGTGTTTTTAGCAAGAATCAGAGTATGTGATCACTCACTGTGTGAATGTGGTGTAGCTATTGGGACTACCGAACATATATTCTTTGAATGTCAAAGGCTTCGCTGCACCCTTTATGACATGATTCCTGCAGATATTCCCCGCCCCTCTAACTTTTCCTCCTTCTGCTTCCCCTTGTCTTCACTCCTTTTGTATATATTCTAAATAAGTTTATTACAATTAACAATATTAAACTATAAATTACCTAATCTTTGCCTTTTTATATATTTCATGTTACTAACATTTGTGCCGTTTGGTACATGTCCTTGTGTTTGTTTCAGGTTTGTAAAAAAGTAAGCTCAGATACAAAATTGTTTCTCATCACCGAACACCTGCGCAGTGTCCACGGTTTTTTATTGAATCGCGTTACCGGCCAATCTTATCAGCGTTTGTCTTACTAGTCACGTGACATTGGCAAAATTGCGGTTATACCGCAGGGGCCATAAATCAAATATAGAATAGAATAGACTTGACTACAAACTTAACTTTTGCTAGTGAGATAGTGCTGTGTCCATACAGCGACACAGGCGGCGGGCACTTTACCAACCGCAAACAACTTTACACAACATTTTAATGCTATGACTTCAATTTTACGGTTTTCAGATTTTTGTATCTACTTATACTACATGATGACACAGTTTGATATTGATGAATGATGAAAGTTCTAAGGAAACTAAAATATAATACCAAAAAAAGGTAAACAATTTATACAAAGTCGGTCTTATCGTTAAAAGCAATCTCTTCCAGACAATTTAAAGAGAGAGAGAGAAACTGACATGTACAATTTTTACCCCCTCCTACTGGGACAGTTTTAAAATGACTCACCTAAATGCAGTATTCTGACAATGGCAGGCGGCAGGTCGGTCCCGGGGGGGATGGGGCTCAGCAGCACCCCTCGCAGGCGCTCCAGTGCCCGCAGCAGGGCGGGGGGCGAAGGCGCCGCCGCACTGAGCTCGCTCTCTAGCGACTCTAGGACTCCGGACCGCTCCGAGAGCTTCTTTATGGAGAGGAGGATCTTGTGACGTGCGCCTTTTGTTACTCCTGGCATGTGGAGCGTTAGTTTAATAATTTAATCGCGATACAACCTTCGTCTTTGTACAATTACCGGCAAAGCACATCAACTATAGTTATTAGATTTGTTTACAGCGACGTTTTTAATGTTTTTTTAGTATTTAGAGGATATGCGACCGCTGATTGGTCATTTAGATGTCATCTGCGACCATTATAGCGAGTCTATCGCTTCACTCTCACGAAGCTATTTTGTAAATTGGTTAATTTAAGAGATTTTGATACAAACTGGCACATCAAAGTTATAAGGAAAATAAATAGGAAAAATAACTCCCTTGGTATACTAATATTCATGTTCTCGATAAAAACCAGTTTACGATACATATTATTAAGCTCAAACAAGAAAACTTCATTAAATTAGCTCTTTACTTAGTCTATCGCTTATTATTAAATTATGAAAATAGCTTTTAGTTACACTGTAATTTTGGAATATTCATTCCTATCTGCCCCATTAACGGGACAGATAATGGGTCCGAAGGCAATTACACCGTATATATAAGATACACCGTAATTTTTAATTACTTAAATTTTGAATGTTTAGTAAACCGGATATGGTATAAGAACTCACCCAATTTCTCCAAATATTTCTCGTCGATGGCCATCATCTGGTCGTAGGTGATGTTGGTGAAGAGCCACACGTACTTGTGCAGCCGCAGACTCTTCAACCAGTGCGCCACCGAGGACATGCCCGCGTGCTCCTCGTGCTCGTACTTGTGCGAGCGGAGATCGTCCAGCCGCGTCTCGCTGCCCGCCCCGCCGTACATCACACTGATCGGCCTGAGCTGACTGAGGCTATGCTCGCTCGACAGAGAGAAACTCCTCGGTTTCTGAACGAACGGCTCGTCGCTCAAGTTCTCTGCCGATGACGACATCTGCATGAAGTTCGTCGAAGGAGGCGTCAGACTGTTCGATCGTTGTGATTTAGGCTGAGCGATGGCCGCGTCGAAGTTCAATCTGTCGTTGTCGACGCTTATGTCCACGTCGCGGCCGTTCTTCGAGAAGGATTCCTGCAGTAGGTCCGCGGTGAAGTGTTCCGGGGAGTGTATGAGTGATCTGAACACGTTCTTGCCGATGGTGCGTCGGAAGGGTGTGGTAGAGCTCCATATGTTGGTGTCCGTCAGTAAGGAGGGGTCTGTCCGTTGTTGCCACACGCTCTCCGAGGTGCGGTTGCCGGACAAGTGGTTCTCTAGGTAGCGGAGCCATTGCGTCAGTGTTCTGGAAATATTATATACAATTTGTTGGTAAAATTTTTGAAGGTTTTTTCAAATAAAAAAGTAGGTTCGATCAATTACTCGTAAGTAAATAATAGATATAGAAATATATTTATTTGTAACAGAAAACACAACTTAAACAAAAACAAAATATATAACATGAGTAAGTGCTTTCTGTCACAAACTGGTCTCAACTCAGCACAGCGCCGGCTGATGCCAGCGTAACAACATTAATAATAATATAATTGATAATAATTAAGAATAATTGGTATAATTGATTCAGTGTCTATAAGTTCTGATACTCAGAATATTTTTTGAAAACAATTTTGTTCGGACTGCGAGACCGAATATTTGCTAGACTTCGTGACGTCTTCAGCACATGCTCTTTCTAAAAAACATAAGAAACTGACAATTAATACAAGACACACAAGACAAGAGCAAACTTCTATCTATATTTACGGCAAGTTAAAAATTACGGAAAATGACATAAAAACAGTATAACTGAAACCCAGAACCGCTAGTCACGATTTACTCATAAAGGAACTGATAAAATAAATATTGTGTTTAGTAATTACCCAGTCTCGATCATGTTGCGATGAACGCTACACCGCACTGCACTACGCCACTGAGAGCGTGGTTCGCTACTAATAACTAAACAGGGAAAATACTCCTGTTACCTACACACTATATTATCTGACAATACAGTGTTATTACTGTTCTTTATTTATTTTTATTTTTTTACGAGGTGTGAAATCTTCCCAAGATTCCCGGCTGCTTTGGGACACAGCACATATCCCATGTGGGAATTTTACCCAGTAAAATCCCCTCGGTGGCCTGCTCCTGTGTGTACATCGAAGGTCTCTGGAATCTCCAATGGAACACTACCAGAGCCCCTCCAACACTTTCCATTGCGTCCCGTCATTGCTATTACGTAAATTTAATATATTTAACTGTCAGTTTTAGAGGATTGAACATAAACTTGAATTTGCTATGATATATTTATATATTATTTATATGTAAACCCCTATTTAAATTCAGTCCTGTCGCATAGTCCAGTGTTGCTGACGTCTCTGAAACTACTCACATGTAGTGTTTCCACATTGGAACTTGTTCTGTACAATACATACAAAACATGTAACTTAAAAAGAAGTTAAAACCGACAAATCGGTACGTTACAAAAGAGAATCTATAGTATAGTAAGAAAGTTAAGTTATTAAGCTATTGCGTTGCTTATATCGCGGGTCTTGAGCGCGGCGACCGAATCAAGAAATTCCGTAACGAAAACCAACCTAACAAATCCAAAATCTACCGAACAGAAACAACGTTAGACGATGCACGATTTTTGTGTGCGTGCGAGTGAGACACGTTTATTTTATTAATAAATTCTACTGGCCGATATTAATAAAATGTATATGGTATCAATCTGATAGTTTACCCCTTAGAACAAAAAAACAAAATAATTTTTCAAACTGATCCGGCCATCTCTCAGATATTGGGGAAGTAAACAATTCCGATAAATTATCCGAGACCTCCTCTTTCAGTCAGTTTAAAAATAAGGTAAATGTAATAAACTTTAGAGTATGTATGATAAAAATATGAATAAACAAAGAAAGAAAGACTTATTTCACTAGTTAAGTCGTTTGTTTGATACCGATATTGAAGAAGTTGTGTTAAAATATGCAATCGCAATTTTGTGGCTGGGGTTAAAAAAAAATGTCCGCTGTTAAGCCTAATGAACAATAACCTTGTATAGTTAGGTACGTGACGTAGGACACGGACACATGACTAACACTTACCGCATTAATAACTAACAATACTAAATAGTGACTGCATTCAGTTTCTCACAAAGTCCCTCCCTTTCACACGTGGGAGAATGAGTGATACGCAAGTAAAGTAAAACACACGCTTTCTCTTTCACACTAATACAAATACTTCCTAAAATTGTAAAGTATTTTTTTCTCTAACAGATAAACAGATACATACATCAGTGATTGTGGATCGTGCCGTGTCATTTGCAAAAGTTACAAGCGCGGTTTTAGGAAACAAGATGACGGGAGCAACTAATCATGTAAATCATTGAGGTTATTTTTTTTTCATTTTATAGGACTTATGTCACCAAGGTCTTTCTTTATACAACCTTCCTTCGTCTGCTTTTTACTTGTATGAAAGTGAAACCGACCTAAATCGTATGTGCAGAGATGACGCTATTGTGTACATTTTATGACGTAGATTATGATGACGATTGACGATGAGATGTTATTGTTATTAGTTTATAAGTACAGCACTCATACGTTTCCGGCTTTATACAACTTCATTCATTGACGTACAACACGCTAGGTTAAGGTAACTACCTAGTCTATCGTAGAGTATACGTCATTAATAATTGTTGACAAATCAACATGAAGAGGAGCGGGTGCGGGGCGCGGGAGGGGCGCGCCAGCGCCGCCTGCCGTCCGTTTACTTACCACGGATCGCTCAGCCTGATGGCACGCGCACATCTTTCGTTATTGTAACCTATTCGAAGATATAAAGTAAAGTATTGTGCTACAAACTGTGACGTATATATTCACATTCCCAAGAAACAATAGTTCCTACATCTGATGTCCGTAACATCTGGTCCTTCGAGCCGGATCAGATGTTGCAATAGCAACACATAGAACTAAATAAAACTACAAAACGAAACAACAACAGAAGAACAAAAAATGAACTTGTACAAAACTAAACATATAAGAAGTGAAGATTGCGCTTATAATCCGTTTCTAATAAGCGATGGAGTAGTAGAAAAAGAACCTTGCTTCAGCTATATAGGTAATGTGTTGGATATAACTGACTTGATGTAAATTCCAAAGCAAAAGACGTCTCTGCTTGCTAGAGCTAAAGCTAGCCGTAGATCACTTTCAAAATCTCACAGTCTGCTGTTTACCTTGAAGTCCTCGGATATCTTTCATACGCAGTTATAATCTCTCGCCCTAGTTGTTGTGCGAGTAAGAGGATTTTCATCTCTCAGGGAAGATCATCTCTCTGTTGTGCAATGGAAAGGGAGGAGAGCTCTGTTGTCTCACCTCTGGTCGTTGTGCGTGAGCGCGGGGTGCACCAGCAGGTAGGAGAGCAGCTGGCGGCACAGGTCCCCGGCGCTGGGTCGCGGCGCGTCCACGCAGCGCTGCACGAGCGCGCCCGCGCCCGCCACCCACGCATCCTTGGCGCGCGTGTTGTCGGTGCGGAGGAGGGGCAGCAGGGTTAGCAGCTTGTGGAGACGCTTGTCAGCTGGAATGTGTTCAACAGTATTATGTTACAACCAAACCTTTAATTAACTGTACCGATTTTTAAATACATGAACCTTAATATTATAACTTATAACAACACACAGGAAATCAACAATTGGTCAGAAGCGAGTCAAAAAAAACCTGACTGCTAAATCAGTAAACCTTTATTTTTTTAATTTTTATGTACCCAGGTTCACTCTCATGACTAAGACAAATCTATTGACACCACTCACATAAAAATAAGACAAGCCGTTTAGGCTTTAGGGCTAGGGTTTTATCAACAAACAAAATATAACAATGCTGAATATGTCACATTATAAGTAAATTTAATTATAACCTTACATACAAACCTAAGCCACGGTTTGTTAATATTGTGTTTTTCTGAATAATTTTTTAGTTTGCAATAAAGACATATTGTATTGTATAAGCCAATAAATATCTCTTTCAAACTAGACATTTTCAAATTGATCCACGATCCCTGAGTAATCAGGTACCGCACAAAAAAATATGTGTGAAATAAAAAAACTATTTTCTAAATGTAAGCCTGTTATTGAAAAAAAGAAAACCATATGAATTAAACCAGAGAATTAATCAGGTTCATTTTGAAAACTAAATGTGATTCACAGGTCAAGAAATATACACATGCATTGATGATACATGTTATACAGGAACATTAGTTACTAACAAGACATACTCGTACACATTTGATGTTTATTCTGATTTAGCTAATAATTTAAATTATAGTAATATTTAACTCTTGTTTCAACATCGTAAAAACTGAAGGCATGACTCACACTCTCCACTCCACAGGCAGAGGTTGTATCATAACAATGTTTTCCATGAACCAAACTTTTAAATGTCATTATTTATTCTGTATAGATCTACAATTGATTTTTCAATATCATAGTTTTGGATCTTTCTTCAAGCTTTGTGTAATAATAGTTACAAAATATTTGAATCCAGGTGGAAATGCTTCTAAAATCAAGGTGCAGATGCTAGAGGGCTTTTTTTAATAGCTAATATTATAGCTATCAGGAAATAGAGTACTCTAAATCAAATTTCACAACTTGCAGTTCGCACAATGTAAAATATAATACATTTATGAAAAATATAGGTCTTATAACTACATCTAAATAGGCAATAGGTTATTAGTGCAGCTGACAGATGGATATTCAGTATTCTGAATTTATGTACATGTCACAGTAGGAGTTGGTTATGGTACTATAATAGTTTCAAATAAGAATTCAATATGAAGTGTCGGATTTAACTAGAAATAAATACAACTGACATGTTGGAGAGATTCTTAATAAACAATAATTAAATCCAATTAACAAAAAAAGTTTAGAGTTTTGGCCAATATTTTTATAATTTATAATTAACGAAATGCCTCAATAAAATGATCATGAATTCCAATAAGAATTTATAGAATGATACCTGTAACTAACTCTGCATAGTATAGTGCACTATCTAATACCTTAATACAAATTCTAAGCATGATTAAAGAAGTCTAATTATGAACTTTGCTTAAGATACTGTCATTTGTAATAGGATTTAGTATTTAACGAGGAGGACAAAATATTACTTTTAAAGAAAACCAGAACACACCAACAATAGATTCTCACTTCTGCAAAAAGTTGTTTTACCCAACTGCCCAAAGGCTGATTTACAAGAGTGAATTTGTAAGTCCAACTCATTGTATCCCACTATAGCCTAAACTTGTAGACAAAATATCTTTGTCTGCAGATGGTCATAGGCTATGCTGGTTACATACATCCCAGTTACACTTGTAACATGTAAAGGTCTTAAGTTTTGCAGTAGTCACTTCCAACCACTTCTTATTCTGTAGTTATCGTTTTTACTTCTATGGTGTATAATAAACTTAAATTTGAAAGCGAGGGTAGGAATAGCACAAAGTTCACACGCTGTTCCTCAGGGATATTGAAAAATACTGACCGTCGTCGTCATCCTCCGTGGGGCGCGGCGCGAGCAGGGCTGCCAGGTACAGTTCGTCGTTGGCGTCCCGCTCTAGGCGCTCGTCAGCGACGTGGTGGCGCAGCGCCGCCTCTACCGCGCGCTGCAGCAGCCGCAGCCCCGGCCACGGCACGCGCCGCGCCAGCGCGCACGCCACCACCGTACGCTCGCAAGCGCCCCATTGATCAAACAACCCGGCGACACCCCCCAACTGCTCGTAGAAACTGCCGTTCATCGCGAAAACACCATTTGACTCGGAGATTTGTTTGTATTCTACACGTCAATGGTACGTGACAGCTGATCGTTCAGCCGCGAACGGTGAGGTGCTGTGCGAGAAGAAGCAGCCGGCCAAGAATGGCTGTTGTTCGCCCGAGTTTTAGGTATGTCCAATAAACCCTCGAGAAAATAAAGGGTAGGTTAAAACATTAATTATTTGTTTCGACTGGCTCTTGGTACCAAATTCCAAAATGGCTGGCCATAGACAACAAATATATTTTTAATTCTTTGACATTTGTTTTTTTTCCGTCTCGTTGTGAGTCGTTCACTGGCAACTTCTGAAAGTTCAGCTATTCGATACAAGATGTCGCATTGACAAAAGGCGCTTACTATAGGATAACAAAAAAAAGTTTGTAAAATTTTCGATAATATCTTGACTGCTTAGAAAAAGTGTAATTATCATTGATATACCTAGGTACATAATTCCTCTATACAGGTGATATTATCTTATTGTATACTTTGTTCTACATTACAGGTACCAAAGCCAAGTGCTTCGGTGGTCCTCAAGGATTGTACAACAGATGATTTTTTCCATCGCCGGCGCAGGCCTGTCAAAAAAAAAAACTGGAAACGCAGATTTATTTCCACAGCATTAAAGTTCATTTAGTAAGTAAGTAAGTATCTAAGCGTTAACTTTTTGCAATTTTCGGGAAGATGACGTCTATTGACGCAATCCTTTTAGAGATTGTCCGCTTTAACGCTTGATTGCACTTGTCGCTTGCATTTGAGGATTAGTATGGGTGGTCGAATAAGTAGGTACCTATTTCCAAAACACCATGTGGGCAATTTCAATACTCTGACCGTAAGCATGTAGGGCGTAGGTATGTATAATTATAAATAGGTACCTACTTTCTACGTCGTTTGCTATTTTTTGATAAACGACCATTTTTGTTTTACCTCGCAAACACAATTTCGAATTGTTTCCCTAAAAATGCTGGAAGTTTGCTGTGGGCATGCGGAACAACCATCATAGATTTCTACACATAAAAAAATAGGTTCCGTGCCATTATGTAGATACAATACTATTAAGTAGGTAGGTACCTAATTGGTTTCGAACAAAAAATGGGAATAACATCACGTTTGTTGTATGGGAGTCCCACTTCAATATTTAAGTACTGTTTTTTTTCTTTATACTTAATTTAGTCTATATATATATATATATATATATATGTAGCTAAGTTTTTCTGTTGCCGCTATTACAGTAAATACTTACCTACCTACTACTCAATTATTGTTATAGCGGCTACAGAAATACATCATATGTAAACATTTAGACTATCTAGCCAACATTGTTCCTGAGATACAGCCTGGTGACAGACAGACGGACTGCGAAACCCTAAAAAGCAGTGAAGAGATTGATTCTTATAAGTCGCAAAATTATCGTGAATAGGTACTTAGGTGTCTCGATAAGTTTAGCTTCTCAGACCGGTAATCGTTGGTAGATTTTGAAGATAGGTAGACCTATGCTTGCCTATAATATATTTTTTCAAGATTCATAAAATAAATGTGCACGCTAAAAGCGTCTACTGGCGCTCCACGAGACTTGCAAATAGCGGACTTTCAGAACAAATTGTGTAATTTGCATGCATTTTAGTTTAGTTAAAGCTCGCACAATGGAAAGGGTTGTATTACTCGCCGCATTCTGACAGTGAAGAATATGCAACTTTCGCGGAAGACCTTCGACAAAAAAATTCCTTGTTAATTTTGAACGGTAGGTACTGTAGAAGTAAAAGAAAAAGTTTCTACATAGGCAGTAGGTACCTATTCCTACCTATTCACAAACTCTCAACAGCTACAGCAAAATTATGTAAGAAGTTTGTTTCTTAAGCCTTCTTACTTATAAAAAAACCTACACCAGTATAATAACATATAGATATACAATATTTGTAAATCGAAATTTTGCTATACTTACACATCGGCTAGGGCCCTTACTTAATGGTAATGCTGTTCCTAAAATGTTTTGTATAAATGTAAAAGTATTACAATTTAAATAGGTAGGTTATAAAATGAATTTTAATTTGTAATTTCATCAAACACGCCAATTGAAATAAGCTACGAATAGATGTCGAACTTGATTTCCGGGTCTCATTAAACAGCCATATTGCGCGGCATTTGGTCTCACTATACGAGCTTTCATTTCTCCATCTTTCCTTAAAACCCTCATCATCTCTCATCCATACTTAGATGGCTATTACAAAACTGCAAGTCTACTGCGTTCATACAAAACAACCACGCGTGGGTGATTCTGCAACTGTCGCGAGGATATTACGATTGTCCGTTTGTCCGTATCCGCGCTATATGTCCGCCGCTATATTGATTTCTCTGTCGTGCAATCGAATCTGACAGTTGTGAATGTGAGACGGTGGTCCGATTGTGAAAGATTATCATCATCATCTTAATTGTGTTGAGAATAAAAGTTACGAGCGCTCTCTAGG
This sequence comes from Ligdia adustata, assembly GCA_947049295.1. NCBI lineage: Eukaryota > Metazoa > Arthropoda > Insecta > Lepidoptera > Geometridae > Ligdia > Ligdia adustata. Next base: position 13,205,047 of record OX346227.1, on the reverse strand, counting down.
CACCTCATAAGCGCCGCTCTAACAGCCATTTTAGAAATAGCCATGATAAAAGTTTAAAAAAAAAGGAATCGTCTCATTGCAATAGGAGACTTCTAAAACTGATGGTTTCATTTTATTACTGGTATGTTTCATTCAATATTGAAATAAATATTATGTAATTGTCGCTTATATATCTTATTCCTACAAATGCTAAAAAAGGTAAGGTTACAGAGTTCTTGTATGCATTTAAATTTATCTTTTTAATAATAATGTAACTTACCTATCCGACATCCCGTACCCGCAGGTGCAATAATTTATAAGTAGGTATTATATTACTGACGACATAGCTCGTAGGATTTGCAAGCTGAAATGATAATGGGCTGGCCACATCTCTCGTAGAACTGATAACCTATGGGAAGAAAGGTTTTTGAGTGGCGACCAGGAATCGGAAGACGCAGCGTAGGTGGACCGATGACATAGTAAAAGCCACAAATAACCAGTGCAACGAATGCAATTTGCAGCTTGTCGTTCGGTATGGCGTTCTATAGTGGGAGGTCAACGTTCAAGAGTAGACGTCTTCTGGCTGATGATGATGATGATTAGGTATTATATGGTTTATCCTGAAACCGAATGAAAATATCTTTAGACTGACGCCCAGCTGAATATTTCATCCGTAATTCTATCTACCTTCTCGTGTATATCACTACCTATGCTCCTATAAGTACCTATCTACAATGCAGGCAAGAAAATAAACAGGGGCAGATGCTTGCTCTAAGGGAAAACGGCTTGTTTATGTTTAGATTTAGTATAACATTAAGAAAACCTTATAATGGGACCAGTAGTCAGAAATATGTAGGTACAATTCATATTTACGCTATTAACTTAACAAACAAGGAAGTACCTAATTTAAGTCGGGTTCCAAATTATGCCTAATACAATGGATATTTTTTTTAGCTATCAATAACTCTATCACTAATTGCCATTGTAATTTTGAAAACCACTCCGAATTAGGAGATCATTACTATCAATCCTGTAAAATAGTAAACACAATATTTACTGATGATCTAATATAATCAGTAAATAGCTGTTAATATTTCGTCAATAGGTACATTAGAAATAGGTTACATTTAATTTGCTCACTGCATTATCGCCATTTGAAATTTTAAGTAGGTAGTAACCAAAATAATAATGTTCATCCAAAAATTTTACACTTTGAATCAATAAATACTGTTCGATATCCGTTAGATCAAGTTCCGTTAGATTTCGCAGGTACAGATTCAACCCTTCCCGGGCTCCCGAAGCGCTCCCCTATTTACTAAGCCCCGCCTACTACAGACGCTTGGGCAAATTTTTGCGACACCCTTCATTCGCGATCTACCCATTGAAGTGACAAGTTCCGTGAACGCAATGGCTCTGTGGACGCCTTACGCTCAAGAAGCTGCGCTGGATCTCAGCAAAGCGACCGTGAAACTGGAACGTCGGTCTCCAAAACTGGACACATTGCCTGTTATGAATGCTTCGCCACCGATCACTGACTACACGTATCCTCCATACGGCTACGAAAATCACCCTTCTGGATACTTCTACAGCAGCCCATACCCTCAGCCCGTGGAGCACACTGTACCTACGGCCCAGATATCTCCAGACTCCGTCGGGAGCGCTTGGTCTCCTTACCAGTCTCACAGGACCCACAGCAGTGCACCGTCACCACCAGATTCTCCAGATTACTACGACACGGAGTCTTTGTCAGATGACGTTGAGTACCAAGCCTTCGAGAGAGACGCTTTAAGAGCGATGGCCGAGAAGAACGGTGGTACTTTGCTGGGAAATAATCCAAGGATGCGCAGAGCAGTTCAGACGACGCAGACTGCTGACGACTCGTACAGGAAGCAAAGAGAAAGGAACAATTTCGCCGCAAAACAAAGCAGAGACAGAAGGAAGCTGAGAGAAGTTCGACTGGCCTTTCAAGTATCTTATCTGAAGAAGAAGATGGCCGACCTCAGAGCGAGACTCGCTTCGGGAGTTTGTGGGCGTTGCAGACAGATCTGTGAATGTTGAAGTGAAATCGAAATTTTATATAGGAAAGCATTGTGCCATATACTTAAAGTACTGACTTTTAATAATATCTGCAGATAATATCATATCAAGTGCAATTTGTAATAATGAAATACTTTGTCACTCATTCATAAGAAACGTAATTAATTAAATTAATTGTAGTACGCTTTTAATCATAGGTAATTTATTTGTAAATAAATATAATATAGTGAAATTATATTCAAGGTGTAAAATTGTAAGTTGTAAATAAACATAATTCGATAGGATACGAGACGAATATAATAATATAATAATTAAAAATAATAAATAGCTATTCAAAAACGAAACTATTTTCTTGAATACCTTGCTTTTAAGAACTTAAACTTATTTAGATATTTTAATCTTCATTTAAGTAGGTAGAAAGTAACTTCAACGTTTACCGCTGCCATATCTATTCAACCAGGAGCAATAAAACTGGAGTTGTCGTAAAAATCTCAAAGTCTTCACCAGAATTAACTACCCTGGCATTCCCATTGCATTATTTAAGCTTAAAAGATTAACTTTACGTGGCAAATTAGAAGGACGAAACTTCGAGCAGATACTCGATATTTTAAAAATTCAGTAAAATTTGATTTTAGTTTACATAATTTTTTTAATTGAAGTAATGAGTTACTTAGAGACCGTCAGCTTTTTCAGCCTAAACGACCACGCTGGTACCACATACTTTAACTCCTTCGAAAAAAACACATTCTATAAAATAGAATAAACTCTGTTTATGATGCTACAGAAGGTCGCTGTATGTGTTGACAGGCACTTGACAAATTCAGTCACCAGCCTACAACTTTATTTACTCGAATCCGTCGAGCGGACTCTTGTTCTAGTAAGTAGGTACTGATATACGTTGTAGGTACATGGTAGAAAAAACGCACACCGTTTGTATTGTATGGGTAACTTTTAATTACTACCAGGACCTATTAATTTTACACGCGACACTTATAACACCTGCGTATTCTGTGAATACATACTTAATTTTTAGTTTTAGTTTAGTTTATGCCGTCTTATCTATGTTCCGATTTACTCTGATCTCGGTCTCATAAGGTTAATGTTAATTATTCTATTTGCCTGTGGTGCTGAAAAAAATTAAATATTAAATATTCAATAACTAAATATTAAGTAATTAATATTCAATAACTCCAAAACCGATTCCATGAACAGCAATCATATCAAAGTAAAGCATCTCGGTTTCCTATCGTGTTATAAAAACATAAGGCACGCGGCTCCACGTGAGCCTCTCTGTCCAAAGAATAATATGCTTCTGTCTAATATCGTGGAAGTGCAAGGATTGACAGTGACATTAAAAGGATTGTTGTTTCTGCGCACACGCCGCCGGCTGATGGCAAGCGATCTGATGTCGAGGCGCGTGGGTTACATCGAATCGAATGTTGATGTTACAGCTGCACTCGATGATCTTTATCTTCGTGACATACTCGTACTTAGAGATTTACTTGACAAAAAAAAATCAATCTATGTAACTATGTAGTGGAAATCTATTTATTTATATTGCAAATATTTACACTAAGTTTCTATTAGAAACCATAGTAGGTGAGATAAGCTATGAACGATGTAAGATGTTTTAAATAAACATTTATCATTTTACTTGCCAGTATGTACTAAGCATATAGACACCGCTTATTTAACAATTAATCATAATTATACGAATTTTCTGCTTGGAGCTTAGATATGAACGAAGCCGAAATTCAGTAATTCATCATTGTGAACATCTTAAACTATAAGACTAAACGTGCGCCTAAGAAAAAATAACTAATATAATTCAAATTTAATAGATCCAAAGAAAAAATTATTACCAGAAAATATTTTTCCATTGTGAAACTTCTTCTTAGCGATGATTACAATTAGGTACACCCGTTCCGGCTAAGTAAGTCTCCGGTCAGTCTATTACCATGCACAAGTATTTTAATTATTTAAGAAACACAGTTAATTGCACGTCTTTTCTATAAAAAACTTGCTGCATAATAAAGAAATTCATACACTATTCATACAAAATAAGGAATATCCCAGATGAGTTTTGCGAACCGTAAACTCATCAATAAGTATATAAGGGTTGTGTCCACGCAAGCTGTCAGCGGAAGGGCTACCACCCTAGGTAAGGACACTACATAAAGGGAGTCAGCCCCAACTCAATTAGACGCAACCCTCTGCAATGCAATCACTGAGCTCGTGTAGTTACGTGATGTGAGATGAAAATGTTCATGAGACTGAATTAAATAATAGAAAATGAGTTAAAAGGTTAAATCTCGTACTTCTAATGAAGTGATGGAAAATATTAAGACGGGCAAGATTAATTCGTATCTTCATCACCTGGGTTACACGTACAGATGCCGTAGTTTACCTTTAAAGAACCCTCGGTCTAAAGATTCATTCTTACGTCACTGTTACTCTTATGAACTTATAACATCATAAAACTCCGCGTGGTTACAAGAGAATAACTTACCAAAAATAAAAACCAATTTTGTCCGATACATCAGCAATCCACTACGTCTTTTAATTGCCTAATAGAGTATACGTTTCAAATTAGATGGGTACTATATACAATACTTATAAATATTTATAAACATACAAGACATATCTACCTACTTTTCAGACAAAAGCAGTACCTTCCTAACTACAGTACTATTGTGATAACTTTATTTTATGAGAGAACATTACACCATCCCTTATGCTATTGGTTGTGCAAGCTGTTTATAATGCTTATTTACCCCAGCTTCTGGCGGGGTGTGGCTCATTGTACAATATACTTACATACTTACCCACACCCATTCAAGCGTTATACTATAAAATATAAGCAAACAAAAAACTCCGACACTTTTTGTTATAGCGCAGTAGACGAGTCGTACAGCGCACGTTCCGTCACTTTTATTATTAGAATAAAAAAAATTGCAATATTTAAATTCATCCTTGCATCTGCAATATTTTCGACTTCTAAAAGATTCTGCAATCCCCTGAGATGACTAGGAATAGTTTGCAAAAAATCTTTTCCACAGATTCCAAATTAGATAAGGAACAAAATTTGCCGATTCATTGTCTCGACAATGTACCGTTCAATTCGTAAGTTACTCCGAAACGTCTTTGTTTTGAGCCAACCCTTTGTGACTATAATTCTTAGCAAATGTTTGACACAATACTGTGATATACAATTTGCATATTGTACAGTTTCTATTCAGTTCTTTAGTTTGTGCTAAGGTGCGTTTTGGTTGAGAGAATGTTGTATTTTGTCATTTATTTTCACGGACATTAGCGGAACTTTCACTCATTTAATTTGAGTTCGTAAAGTATCGCTTAGAAGTATGTTTAATTGACTTCATGCTAAATTAAATAACATACCTTGAGCGAACTAAATATACAGATCTCTGAGCATAACTAATTCTTTTTTTTCTCAGCAAAAAATAATATTTAACGAAATTATTGGACCTATATTTTAGTTATTTTACTTACCTGTAGGAGCTAGTGTGGTAAATTTATATATATATATATATATATTGATAAAGATTTCATAGTTGTTTATTCTATGACAACAATCGCATATCTTGCTGGCTGTTGGACGGATCAGGAACACCGACTGGACGATAGTTATCAGCCGCAAGAAAGAAAAAAGTACCTACCTATACTTAATAGATTCGTAAGAATGTATACAGTAATTAAAAGCACAACCCATGTGTGGTCAGCTCAGTTTCCCATCAATCTTGTTGCACACATTTGCTCACACCCTTGCTGTCACTTCCTGAATGATTGTATTTGTGAGATGTGGTATACCGCTACGCCTTGCCATTGATCGATAAAATTGATTGCAGAATGAGAAGTAAACAATTTTACATAAGAAATCTACTTTAAATATGCACCTTTGCACCGAAAAGCTTTAAATTTGCATTAAAAAAAATTTGACTATCATTTCTTTTATTAATATTAAATTATATATATGTTAAAAATATCTTTGAGTTTCATGATTAGAATATCTATACTATATCTGCCTACTTACACACAAGTGAGCGTGAATTATCATGCGAAAAAGGTAACTAACTCCTTTTAAAAAACGAAATCCCTCAAAGCACGTGCCGCTATTTTTTAACCCGCATCTTATCCCGCTATCCTCAGCTACCACCTACCATCCGTCAGGTAAATGACGGCAGCCGCCGCACAAGATAACGAACTATTGTTTCCTACCGTTTATACAATCTACCACTTTACAATGCGCCCGTAGTGAGGCAATAAAAATATATTACGGTCCTAGATTTACGGAGTATTTTAATGCAGGTTCCTGATAATTACCAAGACTTTAATCCGATTAGGATGGATTTTGCCAGACGAGGAAAGTTTTGGGTCTTTGTTGTAAAAGTCTACCGCGCCGCATGTTTCTAGGCTTAGTGAACGGATTTAGATAGACTTTTGGTTTAGTTAGTCAATAAAAGTTACTAAGCATGAATAAGAATCATTGCTTCGCCGATGTTGCTTACTAGCAAGTTATGAATAAAATTCTTTACTTACGTAAGCATGTAAATATAATTACATACTTACCTACTTATATGTACGTTATAAGCCACATGCTCCTCACAGTTAAGCACGGAGCTTTTCTACACAAAATTTATTAAGTAGTTTTATTCATTAGTTATCTATAATAATATAAATAAGGAAGAGGAACCATTAAGTACAATATCTCAATCTCATTCCACAAAAGCCTGTCAACCGAGACGTTATAGACGCTCAAATCTTCCAGTATCCATTACGTTATATTTCTACAATGATAATCCATCTTCTTTACGGAATAATTAAAGCTTTTCAAACGTCCGTGTCCACAATTGGACCACCGTGACGTTTTGATACAATCGTGCATTATCGTCCGAAAGAGTTGTCCGGTGTCCGCAACATGGCGGCCGGAAGTGCGGACATGAGGACAAAATGACAGTTGCGGAATCACCCACGCGTGTGTTATTGTTATTCAAAATGGACAATGGAAATGCGCATGAGTTGATGTCAGAATTAAAATGGGAAGTTCTTGTTGATTGAGTTCTCAATATATTTCCGCGTGGATATAATAATTTGTTATTTTTTAGCACAGCTACTTACACTGGTAGGTATCTGGGAATAAACCAACGATGATGATTGTATAAGCACATAACACACTCACACACAAAACTAATGCGTACCTATCTATAGGCATTGATTTATTGAATACTATGCTATACTTAGGTACGAAATGCTAGTTCGTGGAACTCGGTACCGACTTCTCCATTTCCCGAAAGCTATAGGTAATCTAAGGTCTTTACAAGTCGATAGTGGATCGGTTTCTTCTGGGCAAGCGTGCTACATCTTATATAGGCTGCCCAGGCAAGATGCAGCCAAATGCAAGCCAATTTAGATATAATAAACTTGGTGAATCATAGCATTAATTTTACACAAAATCAAATCATACAGAATGGTTAGAACTTTCTAAATTATCTCCTCCAGCGAAATAATAGTAAATAAAAAAATCTAACTTGAACTAAGTAGATATGAAATAAATTTCAGAAAACTAAAATCCGGAACAGATTCAATTTATTATTTATTTTATTTATTTATTAATTTCTCCCACATTTACAGCAACTCTAAGGCATATGGCGAATTATATATACGAGTATAAACATGCATTTGGTTTTATAAAAAATATACAATATAAAGTTCAGTAAATGAGTTATGTACCTAAACATTATTATATCCGATAATATGTACCGGGTTAAAATGACTTTGTCTAATATAAGTACCTATCTAATTAGCGCAAGAGGTGACAAAACAAAGTGTTTAGCTTCACCGTAATAATAATTAACTAAGTTGTTTACAATTTTAGACAAAATTGTAGATATAGGATTATATTTATTATTCTGTAGGTAGTTATCTACCTACTACTATGTAAAGACAGTTTTTATAATATTGATCACTTTCTTATAAAATTGTAGGTATATGTCGAAACTCAAATCAATAAAATCACAAAGTTGCATTATGAATGGCGCCATTGTTTTTTCACCCCCGTGTCCCGTTGCGCTCAGGTACCCGCTGCCGGCGTCTACGCCCCACCCTCGCGCGGAAGCCCCGCCCTGTCATCCCTCAAACGCTTGGGCAACCCTCACGCAATCACTTCGATATCACCCTCCGATTCAACAGCACCTTATCCAAAAATTCAGTAAAAACTACGAAATAATCAAGGTTGAAAATCAGTGACGATTGTTAGTGTCAAGTTTTACGGAATCGAGACAAATTTTAAGTAACTAGATTGCACAGTACCTAATTAAAGCTTCGTAAATCTTCGCATACCGTTTACAAGATTACAAACTTCAAGATCTACTCAACAAATATTGAAGACTTAAAACTTGAGAAGAAGTCCTTGAGTGTGAGTTACTTCAAGAAGTTCAAGCCATGGCGTTATGGACTCCATACGCGGACAGCGCTCTAGACCTGTCCAAATCTAGCAGAAACTACGAGTACCTACCACCGGAACCGTCCGTCTACCACTTCGGATATAACTACATTCCAGTGCCACAAATATCGCCGCTTTCTTCTGCAAGCATCAGCTCTTACGAGACTTATACGCCGAGACTTTTGGACAAATCGATCGCTCCAATATTGAGCACTTCTGCGGACAGAGCGTTCACGCCGATCATTCCCCGAGTACCTACATTATCTCCTCCCATCTCGCCGCAATCACAAAAAAGACCTCATTCAGCATTAGACGATTCGCTATCAGACGATCCAGACTTTCAAGCCTTCGAAAGAGACGCGTTACGAGCCATGGCGGAGAAAAATGGCGGGACTTTGTTGGGTAATAACCCGAAGATGCGTCGGAATATTCGTTTGAACAGCGAGAGCGTCGATGATTCGTATAGAAAACAAAGAGAGAGGAATAATTTCGCGGCAAAACAGAGTAGAGATAGAAGGAAGCTTAGAGAGATACATCTGGCACTGAAAGTTTCTTATTTGAAACGGGAAGTAGCTGGGTTGAAAGCTGCGTTGGCTTCTAGGATCTGTAATAGGTGTCAACAAACTTGTAGATGTTGATATATGTTATAGAAAAGTTTCTACTGAAGACTGATTTAATTATTTTTTAACGAGAACTATTCGAGCTTTGTGCTTAGTATTTTTGATAATAGAAATAATAGTTTAAAGCTTGTAATAGTTTCGAAAATGTACGTAATGGATCTATCTCAAGTATTTATGTCAAACAAATGTGCAATTGTTAGTTAAGGTAAATTAAGTTTAGATTAAATATTATAATTAAACCTAGTGACGTAATATGTACGTATATATACTAAATATTTAATAAAAATTCTAAAACTTAATTAAGTACATCTTCGTTCATATTTCATACAAAAACCCTACCTATAGATAATTATTAAGATATACGAGTATATAAGGACTATAACCAAACTACTTGGGAATCTGACATTCCATTATTTGTTTTTATTTATATGATACATTAATTTAACATGAATTTTCTAAATAAAAATTTCTTACTAATTAATGAACAGGTTTTATATGTGCGTAATATAAAAGTAAAAAAAAATCTGTTATAATATAAATCCCTGCTTTTCCTACAATACACAAATACACAAACCCAAAAAACGCGAGTTCTCATCCCCCGGCTCGTACGGAAGGCGTGGCTTGCGCAAGAGTTCACCTACACACGCACCAATCACATCTCACATATCATTATATAAACATATCTCAGTAGCAATGATAACACTAAATAAATAAATTAATAAAAATAAGTTATTTGTTATGCAAGGGTTCTCATCAATAGCGCAATTTGCAATATTTCTATGGATACTAATATACTATGGGCTCATCAAGAAGGAAGACAGTGTGGAGTAGCGACAACATCAGAAACGTGTCAGCAATAGGCGAGCAGAGCGCACGAGTATAGCCGTACCGAGTAGACATCGCGTCACAATTATTAAACTAATAACATTTTATAATTGAAAGAACTGGGTATATTTATTATCTTTAATTTTTATTTTATATGACGAGTAGTTTATAGTGGTATGCCGCGGGCTACAGATAATAGTAGATATATCAGTACTCTTAAATATTACGTAATTATCTTGTACGCACATGGTTGCCCGGAAGAGATCGCTTTAAGCGATAAGGCCGCCATTTAAATACTAAGTAGTATATTTTTAATTTTTTTTCCATGTTATATTTTATTTATTGTTGAGCTGGTTTTTGAATAAAGAGTTGTCAATCTACTCGTATCTATCTAACGTTATGTTAAGATCTGCAACTAATATCTATATATTTGTATTGAGAACGCGAGAACGCGAGAACGCTTGCCTGAGATCAGGAGATACCAAGTTCTATTCCCGGCCGGGTAAAGAAAATTCGAGGGAAAATTCCGATTAGGTATACCTACCTAATATATGTCTGGGTGTAATTGTGTTTAATCCTATGAAAGGAAATGTGAGGTTTAAAGCATTATTATTTATTTACTTAATTTAAATACTTAACATTACAAAATTTAGATATTTATATTATCTTCAGTCAGTCAGTCAGTTACAAATTTGATATGTAATTTGCAAAGACTGTGAATTTATAAAGATTTTTGATAAGCATACTTAAGTAATGACATTTGCAATAGAATTCCCTCCAAGCTAAAGACTACTTAATACTATTTTATGAAATGAAACCACAGCGCTGTCCTTACTCTAACTATTGTATATTCTAATATAATTGAAAGTATTAACATATGAACACTAGTGTAGTGTAGTGTAGTGTAGAGTCTAGACTTTCTGTTTGATTACATGAGGGAGGTCGTATTTACCGCGCACGCACTTTAACTTCACTCCAGGACAATCTTTCAATCTGAAAAGTGGAGATTACAAACTGTTAGAAACTGTTAAAAACTTATGAAAATTATTTTATAGAGATTTTTGATTCATAACTATGAAGAGAACGTATCTCAAAAGATTTATGATAAAATGTGTATTAAATATTTAAAAAACCTCAACACAAAATATTCACTGAAAAACGCCATTGTGGATTTGAAATTGTTCTCTTCGGTCATCTAGGACTTATTTTCGCTAAACACTCTAATAAATTAATTTTTCAAAAAGTATCAATATCGGTTAATCGTACACACTTCAAATTTGACACTCCCTTTGCGTCAGGTTTGAAAAACGAGATAGATTCTTAACTTAATTTGCCCAATTATTGTTTTTTCTACGTTTCTGTTTCTCAATTTCTCAATTTGTCAGTGAGATTTGGAGCCATTTAGAAATATTTATGCTTTCAAACTACTGGATCAGTTTTCGGAATTGCAAAATGTGTAGGTACGAGATAGTTGTCACTCACCTGCCGACCCTGACAAGCACGATGTTGTGTTCCTGCAGGTTGTGTCCGATGCCGGGCACGTAGGCCACCATCTCCTTGCCGTTGGACAGTCGCACCAGCACGCACTTGCGGTTCGCCGAGTTCGGCTTCTTGGGCTTCTTGATCAACGTCTTTAGTACTACACCCTGGAACAGTATTATAGACATTCCTGTTAAATAAAAGAAATGTTGCAAATATGTATGGAGCTCCGGCCATTACAGTGTACATGATACCATAAATACGTTAGGTGATTATTTACCTTTAATCTATCAACAAAATTCAAATACTTCAACCAATAAGCGTAACTTATCGCAGTGTACACGATTAACTGTTTCCTTTACACCTAAACATTTCATTAGTAATACAAAATTAATCATTTTTAACGAAAATAAAAACATGATTGGGATGAAAACGTAATTATTATATTGTGAGTTAAATAAAATAATTCGGATACGTTCGTTTTAATTTATACTTTCATTATCTTAATAACATTGGATGTTTAAAACAATTTGAAAATATTTTTGTACACAATGAAGCAGGTAACTGATGCAGGTTTCGTTAATACATAATATTTACCACATCTTTAGGCATTATTGGTAGACGTACACCCTCTTGGCCGAAAATGAAACAAGTGCTTTTTAGGCATCTCTGACAGATTGTAGGGCAGGTCGTATATAGGCATACCTAGTTATGCGAAATTAACCCGCACTACCTCGCCTTCATATAACAGTATGCTTACAGGCTCAGGGATAATATGCGGACTGTTGATCTCGCGACAAAAAATTTTCTTCCGACATTATAAAAAAACGGTAAAAGATTTATTTGTAGTCGGAAGGTTAGCAAACCAAAATGCGACTGTAGATCGGTAAATGAGTCTGTAGCAAACTTTCTCTCTTATTGGAAGAATTAATTCCACAAGTAAATAAAAAAAACACTTATAGCTTGACCCCATGAAACCTCCTGCTAGTATCTACTTGTGCACCCTGTGATTTTACCCGCAGCGGGTATCTAATCATTACATAGGAAAACTACATTACTAGGATCAAAAGTAGCTTATGTGTTAATCCAGAGTAGGTATTCGTGCCAACGTTCATCCAAGGCCGTTCAGCCTATTGAGCGTAAAATAATAAAAAACAACCATACGTACCTTCATACAAACTTTCTCGTTTATAATGTTCGTAAGGATAATATAATTTTAACTGTGTATTTTATTTCTTATGCAAAAACTTATTCATTCTCTAATGGCAAAAAACAAAAACAAAATAAGCATCTTTACAACAAGTTTTGGTAATATTAATTGCAAATTAAGACCTAGACCTAGATCTTGACTGGCGCAGTTGGTAGCAACCCTGCCTTCTGCGCCGCTGGTCCCCGGTTCGTTCCCGGACAGGTCAACTATTTGTGTGCATGAACATGTCTGTTTGACCAGTGTCTGGGTGTTTATTGTATATATATATATATATATATATATATAAGTATGTATTTATGTATATAAGTCATCTGGTTACCATATCACAGGCTTTGCCAAAGGGACTAGAAGACCTTTGTGTGGATGTTGTCCCAAAAAAAAAGACGCCAGTACTGACATCCACATAAACAACCCAGACGAACGACGAATCTTGCCAGACTTGTGTCAGCATAAAATCAAATCCAAAATCGTTTATCAGGGTAAAAATTGGTACATAGTTACTAGAGAAATAAAGTACTAGTAAATAGTAATGCGAGTACATAGATAGGATGTGTGTCACCCGGACTAGAATATCTGTATCCCGGGCGGCAACGTCTTCCCGCGGTAATGGCACATTTTGTAAGAGTGATACATTTATATAGTGTCTGCGATATTGTAACTAGATTCTAATAGTAAACAAGCGAGAGTTCAGAAAACAGTTTTGAATTAACGTATTAAACAAGCAATCAATTAACAAGCATCAGACTTACTTTGGCGAAAGGGTTTCCATTGAGTGGGTTGCGGTTCTTGCGGTTCTTGAAGTGCGGTCCCGAGCGGTGCATCTGAGCTAACGAGGCCATTGCTCGAGACAACAGACCACCGACATCCGTGTCTAGCGCTGGACGCGGGGTGATGCATGCTGCTGAGGGGGCTGTAGCTTAAAATAGGAGTTGGTTCTCAATTCGACAGAGTTTTAAGAGGCGGCTCACGAAATACCGCATAAATACGTAGATTTCAGCGTTTTCAAATTGGATACTTCGCCAAAGTTTCTTTTATTCGCAATAACTCAATAAACGTAGTTTGTTTTCTCATCCTGAATACTCATTAAGTGTATTTTAAATGAATTACTTATTTATTTAAATGTACTATCTTTTTCGTTACATGGTTAAACAAAAATTCGTGCAGACCTCATTTATGAGCGACTGTTTCCCTCGACGCAAAAACGACAGGGTGTTATACGTTTGACGTGTCTGTTGTAGGTGGTTTTTTGTATGTATGGTGAATGTTCTCAGATATTATGTTTGATGACGTCGTAACAAAATGACGGATTAAATATGTATTTTCACAACTCCCACAATATGGGTAGCAAATGACCGTTCTTGACTAGTACAATACTATACACTCTAATAAATTGCTATTTTAAAATTCGCCAACATAAAACAGTGAGGTATTTAAAGTTTTTAATTTGCCCTGTTATACCGATATGTTTCACGATTTTTCAGAGTCGTCTGATCGGATTTTATATTTTTCTGGAAAGGTATCCCATAAGAGACCCCATATATGTACATATATTAATAAATCCGACACTAGTTCAAACTCCTGACAGTTCATATACATGGTAATAGCATATAATGTAGTAAGTCTTGTTATGTAGCAAGCAACTAAATCCGCATTACCGTTAGCCTAATACCACTTTCCTGAGAACAAATAAACAAAACCTGCAGGTGGTAGACCCGCTTTGTCAACTCACAGATTATCGCCAGCAGATTTTGTTATCTAACCCAAAAACCACTGCAAACCTTCCAACAATAACATCAAATATGAACTCTAAAATAAACACAATAAGGACGCACGCGAATTCCAGATATAATTGAAATGAAAAGGCTTGACGAATGTCCCATAAAAGGCTAAACTTTACAGTTATAGGGAAGATGTAACGATTGCAGTGTTCTGGGGTGATCGTGATCGCAACAGGCGTGGCGGTAACATCGATTGTGTCAATTGTGTGGGATATAAAGGTTTATTATACGGCTATGTGTTGAAGGACGTACGATTTGATTCGCATTTATTGTAGGTATAGCGGGATGTGACGTGCGTGATAGAAAGGCTTTCATGCGGTGGCGTGTGCGGTTATACGCTTTACACATGGCTCTACGAGTATGTTACAAGTTCTCGAAAAGGAAATGAAACTTATTTAGGATGATTTTAAATAGTTTTTAGACGGCCTTATTCGCAGATTTTATTGACGTTCAGTTTTACAGACTCTTGGTCAATTATGTCAAGTTTCTTTTTATGACTGAGCGAGCGAAGCGTCAGTTTTTCAGAAAAGTTTTTTCGAAACGTCTCTCCTACGCGCTTGCCAAAAGTTTTTTTCGTTCTACAGTTATTAGGTATGTTTCCTGAAACTTTATACTCGAATAATACATGTCGTAGTTTCTAATCAATTTTGATAAATTGTGCTTTTAAATATTTATTGCTAAATAAAAATATAATGACTACTATATCTACAACTTGTTTTCGCCTTCATCTTTTCTGTTTATGAAAAATTAAACACTTACTTACTCAGACACAAACTTCATTAAATAATAACAAGATAGCTGCCTTATACAAAGATAACTCGTCTTTATGTAATAGCAATGCATAATTTTCAGAAGTTAAGTATATAGACACGTTTGACAGCAAATGCAGAAGATTACAAGGAGTTGCGTCCAAAATAACAAACGCAGCCTATTGAAGCTCCAGCCTAGAGTAGGAGCACGTAGGATGTGATGGTCGAGGGTTTTTATAATAGTTTTTTTTTCAGAGATAGTGTTATTGTTTAGGATAATCGTGTCCAGTGTCCGTCTCTTGGGACGCAAGGTTTGCATCTGTCGCGCAAGCAAATGTTACTCGCGGTGGTGCAAGGTAGGAGCGGATAGAGGGCGAGTTGCTAGTAGAGATCAAGACAGTCTCTGTAGCAGAAGGACAGATAAGCAAAATCCCAGATTAGCAGGAGGAATTTTAATAGAGGATTAACAGAAAACAAAAACAAAATTTAATAGTTAAAGTCGTTACTTTAACTATTACATTCTGATGTGAGAAATAACACTACAGCTAATATGTGGTCGCATAGCAACGGAAATTTCGATAAAAAAGACATTGGATTTGATGTAATTGAAATTAATTCAATTAGAAACTGATAATCTCCTAACTGGTTTCTTGATCTCAAGTAGAGACCACGATTAGGCAATAAGATGCACAGTGGTGGAAAGACGATTTACGTAGGTACAGAGGTTATCAAACATGGTTCGAGTAATTCATGACCAAACCGAGTGGCGTGACTTAGAAGGGGTTTATCATGGACTTTAATTGACTGTTGATAAAGATTGGACCAGAAACAATGCCAAATAAAAGATTTCCATAATCAATTCTTGTAAGTCGTCAATATTTTGATACCTAGGACAGCGAACGAAGCTTTTAATGAGCTTAACAATGCGACAGGCCGGATTATTTTCCGACGTCATAAAACGTGTCCGGCGTCTCATCCCTTGCACCAAACGACAACAGACCTGCTCTTTTTGCGGATTATAATCCGCTAATAGTGGGCATTGTCCCGACCGACGGACGGACACACGGGATTTATGAATATTCCTGACTTCTATTGGAGAAAATATGAGGACAATCGGCAAGAGTTAGACCCTTTGTGCTTTCTTGGAACGGTTGTAAATCATATTTGTGTGTTGCAACTTTATCAACTAACTGATACGCACAATGGCTTCGAGCAACATTTCCGCAATAGTCGAGGCTACCACACAATGCAGGTTTCAAAGGATTTATAATAACCAGTCGGAGATTATTACGTGAAGCTGAAATTACAATTGCTATTGCAGTATGTTTTCAATTCATAAAGTTTTCGTGATTTCTGAGAAGGTGCGTATAGTTATGAATTTCTTATAACTTGGTGTACCTTAAATATTTTCTTAAATTAAGTCTTCATAATACATATATATACGAGTATGATAGAGGGTGTTCTAATCACACACAGAGTACTCGAACTAATCTTTGTACATAAGCAAATTACAGAATGATAAAAAAATACAGTTTAAATGAACATCGTATATCAAGTGGTACAGAATCTTCATAACGGTTGCGTATGTAACGATTCTCCACCTTGCGTGCTACTGCTGGGCACGAGTCTCTTATATATGTTAAGACTAATCTATACAATACAATGACGGTAACAGACTATAAATAAAATGTATGTACCTCTCAGCAACATAAATATGTACAATTGAAAAGACACTGATGCATTATAGACAATCTAAGCTCGATTATCCTAGAAAAATTGCAAGTCTATCGTTTTTTTTATAATATACTAGCTGTGCCCCGCGGTTTCACCCGCGTAGTTCTACTAAAACTAAAACAAATAAAACTAATATCGAACTACTTTTTTTGAAGTCGGTTAAAAAGTATCCTATGTCCTTCTCCTGGTTCTATGCTACCTCTCCACCAATTTTAAAAATCACTTTCTTTTATATGTATAGAAGATATATTTTGTGGGAGTGTGCCTGGGAATTACATAATTAGATAACCTCTATCCGCATTCCACTACTGGTACTACGAAGAAGTTCTACGGACTAGCACGATACGCTTTGAGTCTAATTTTATTGTGCGAACTGTCAGATTGTAGAACTCACTGCCGGCTTCTCTACTTATATTCTGATAGCTAAGATTCAAGATGCAAGTAAATCGTTTTTCTTCATGACAACGTGTTGTATCTCAGGCTGTATTGAATCGTCGCGTCACATCAGGCGAGTTGCGCTCAAACGCAAAACTCAATAATACCTTCTATTAAAACAATAATTTTAGAGATTAGACATTCCAGATATAGTGTTTAGCGAAACAGCCAGCTCCAGCTGAGCCACAGACAACAGTACAAACGTAATCGTGAAGCTTCCGCAGTTCACACGCATATTGGTCATCGTGCAAAAAGTCCAATACTATCTTTAAAGAGTTCAATCGAGGATGGTCGCATTGAAGGGTGCTTTCTCCGCTATTCACCGCATTGTATGAGAAAGTTGATACGGGGGCGGTCTCACGGTGGTGTTACCTAAATATAACTGTATTGATTCATCTAGTTGACAAATAAACCATTTGAAAAGTTTTAGAAGGGTTTCAAAGGTTGAGTGATCTTGCTTATACTTTGGTCTAGGTACTCGTAGTGTCGTCATTGACGCGGCTCGAGATTTGTAACGGAATCTTGCTTGTACATGTTTTTCCTAAGTTTTTATTAAAAATGTCTGCAAAATGAGCTGAATGTGTAGAATTTTTGGTGCCTTTATAGTTTCTTCACTAGAAATATTACGAAAGTACGTCAGGTTCAAATACGGCGTTAATAAAAAATGTGAGCAGCATTATATTTTAGTTTATCTTCGTGAAGATACAGAATATACCTAGTAAAAATATTTTTATTCAAAATGCAAGCTTAACAACAGTGGACTGCTGCCTTCTGAAAAAATCTTAATAGATGTAAATGCAATGAAAAGAAAAATGAGCAGCCTTCAAAATACCCTCACTAAATGTGACCAGTGTGAAACCCTTTATCTTCGATCTAAAGGAGTCAGATGGAGGAATTTAAAGGATGAAAAGCTGACAAAATTGGCACGACGTAATCGCAAATAGAAATCTCAAGTCATGCGGACAGACGGACGCGAACAGGACAATGCCGAGGTGTGAATGGATGTGGTCAGCTTATTACTATACTGCGGACTGCGAATAAATGAGGTGAACACAGTAGATGCCAGATCAATTTATTTTGAATCATTGCGAGCAACTCGCTCGTTGGTTGGCTCTACACGATCATTTCTTTAAAAATATAAAATCTGTGACGCTAAGGAAAGACTTTCATACTTTAGCTAATGTCACAGTTGTTACACCATCGAACAAAAGATAGCCAGTGAGTGATTATAGTCTAAACAATTATTAATCTGAAATCTGAATGGTCGCAATTGTACATTTTATAGCGATGGTCAGTTCCGCCAGTAATATGCCAACTCATCACTCCCCAGCACGGTAACTTGGAAAACTAGGGTGGACACACTCCGATACGGATAGAAAATTCACAGCTTTTATTTATCTGTATAGATACTTAATGATTACTAAGCTCGAATAAACGATTTCGTTAATATTAAGAACTTTTATTTATGGCTATAGTAAACATGCCTCTCATTCCCTGCCCAATATAAAATCCTTGTCGAAAGCATTTGAAGAATTTTGTCAAGCAAGATTAGTAATAGAAAATTATGAATATACGTACTGACAGATAGATGAAAGACTTACGTAAGACACAGCTTCGGTCGCTCGGTCGATTATTGTACAAAGTAGTTTCACAGCAATACGAGATATCGGTTATAGACTAGGTCCAGCTGTTTACAACCGCATAGGTGATTTCAGACGTGCGAGCGAGGTGAATCTTCCACCTACACTTTTTAGAACATGCTAAGAGCTTGGCTGCAGGAGCAGTTATTTTATAACATAGACGAGTATTTAATATGACCAATTTTAATTTAATTTACATTTACATAGAGTCCATTACTGACTTAGTTAAATAACTATTAACAAATTATTAGTACTTACTATTTTATATTTTTATGCACCTTGCTTTACTCGTATTCATGATAGTGCTAACATCGCAACAGCACAATATAAACGACACCAACGTTAAGCTAAACTAATCCAAATCTCAAACAACAGTTACTTCACAGTTCTCATGTTACAATATTTTTTCTAACAAAATATTACCAGTTAGCACACTTTTTTTCCTATCTGTACAGTCCTTCGGGACTTAATCCTCGCGGAAGGGTTCCCAAATGACAGGCGCGTCACAAAATTGCAAGGTTTGATTATGTTGACCACAACCTCGCCGAGCAAGTTTGAACTTTAAGTTAGTGGAGTAAGATGGTATTTAATTGTGATTGTTGTAGGTAAAGGCCAGCTGCATATGAGTGCAGATGTGGCAGTGATATGTGACAGCTATCTGGCGATAGATATTACAGTTTCCTATGTATTTGCGCGAACGGTTGTTATACATTTGCGAGTTTATCTGAGTTATACTTGTATTGGTCTCTGTTTCAAGTCTCTCAAAAAATTCATTTATCTGTTTTTTTTCTATTAAAACTTAGATAGAAGTTTGCAACCAATCTGGTATATACCTAGATTACACGTTATTTATTCAATTCCTAGTTCTCCCTTTTGTGTATGTAGTGTATTTACCACAAAAATAGGGGAAAGTTTGCTAAGACGCTATTTAGGAGATACAAGCGAAACAAAACTTTAAATTAACTGGGTGTTATATTTTCATACACACAATTGTTATCTAAAAATTTGTTATGCTTGTATCTGCAAATTGCATTGTACAAAACTAACCTACCACAAAGTATTTTTTTTCAACTTTAATAAAAAAATGCTTGTGTAGTTTGATTGGGAATACAAGGTTCAGTGTTCAGGTTCTCAATACAGGAATTTTGAACTGAAGTTATCAAGAAAAGTTGAATAAGTAGTAAAATGTACGGTAATTTGAGCACTGCTTCTAGTGCATGTAATAGAAACATCTAATCAACAATACATTTAGCTAGTGTAGGTGTGCAACTCAATACCTTTCATACTTAAGCAAGATTCAGTTCGGTGAGATCGGGGATGAGTGACCGTAGAGTGGTATTTACAACAAGATCACCTATTCATGAACTGACTGGCCATCAGAATGCTGACCATTGATCATTGGTTAGGAACCCTTGGCCAACTGTGCTACAAGTGAAAATTGTGGAAAAACTATTTTGAATAGAACTTTTTATCATCAATGAGAGGGAAATCTTCACAAAGATACCCATCTGTATTAGAGTGCTGCCAAATTGTACCAACTAAACCACCTGCCTCAGTGCTTGATGGAGAGCCCTGGGGTCTCTAAATGAACTTACTGGTGCCTTGCACAATGTTTCGCTACTATTTTCCAAATACTTTCTGACTTAGCTAACTTCAGGAGAGTTAATGAATGACGTAGTTGTTAGTATAGCTCTAGCAGTCAGCCTAGTCCCGTGAGCTTCTGGCTCCTGCATTATTTATATTCACTCTAGGGGTGTCAGCCACATGACAAGGTGGAGTTGTGGTGTGCTATGTCAGGTCTGTGATTTCAAACAGTCAATTTAAACTATTTAAAAAAAAAAACATTACATAGTAATTACTCAAGAGTATAATTTTTTTAGCTACACAGCTTTGAAATCACTAAATTATTCAAGTGTAGTCAAGTTCGGATGATTTGATTTATATCTAATGAAACAATCAATCCTAGATATCAATAGACAATCAACCATTACCAAATATTACTAGTAACTAAAGGAATAGTTCACAGTGTATTATGAGAACTTTAAAACTATTTACATAAGCTTTTTAAATTTATATTTTTGAGTAATTTATAATTCAAATGTGACAAGCCTCGCCTGTAAAGAGCTTTATTAAATATTTCTTTTTCTTATTCTAATGAATTTATTGGGTCTTATGACCCATTACAAAAAATCATAGTACAGTAGAACCTCTATAAGTCGAACATCAAGGGAGACGCCAAAAAATTCGAGTTATAGAGTTTTCAACTTATGGAGGATTTTGACTTAGGCGGATTTTGATTCGACATTAAGAGTTTGAGGTTTATTATTATAAATTTTGAATTAGAGAGGTAAAATAAATAAAAATTCAACTTGCAGAGGTGACAAACATATTTTTAATTATTATAAATCAACATTATTTCAAATCATTTTAAAATAAAAAACATGACATTAAAAAAAGTCAGTATTTTTTTTTTTTTGCTTTAGATAATTCAGTTGTTCTCTATTTATGCATTGTCTAATCTATAAAGAGCAGAAAATTCTTCTTCTTCAGAGTTACTGGTTTAACTGTTGTACTAATTGATGTGTATTGCAGTAGAACCAAACTACTTCTGACAGTATTTAAGTCGAAAACAAATGACTTGCTTAGCTAAATTTCAATGGAAATCAAAATTGAACACCTGACACCAAGCAAACAAACACATGTTTATGTGAGTCATAAATTTATTATCGTATACTCCTAAAATGTTTTCTAAGAAACAATAGTTTACTCACATTGTCGGCAAGTTCTTAAAGTCGGTTACTTATTTTTGTTCGAACAATCAAGGTAATACATTCCAAATGATCAAGTTGTAAAGGTTGTAAAATAAAACGTTGCTAAGTTCGAGATACAGAGGTCAAACTTTATATTTCGAGTTATAGAGTGAAAATATGTACCAAAATGGCTTGGAGGGACTCGGTGATTATTTCGACTAACAGAGGGTCAAGATTTCAAGTAATGGAGGTTTTGGTGTTTGAAGGGAAGGGAACAAAACATTTTTTCGAGATTTGGAGGTTTTTGACTTATCGAGGTTCTACTGTATATTAATATTGGTCCAGCTGATCTTGAGTTATAAGTGGTGTAATAAACTTTAATTTATTTTACATGTTAAGCTTTTTTATATCTAAATTCATGCAAGGGATGGATTTCTTAAATTATAGGGCTAGATTAAATTATATTATTCCTGTGTTTAATGCTTTAAATATTCCTGAATTTAATATTGATGTGTAATTTGAATTTCATAGTTAAAATAGCTTCAGTACTACCGACAAACTCTGGAATTCTGTAGTATTATATTAAATTCAGCTCAGGTATCATAAATACTATTCAATCTAATTGGAATTAAATAACCTCAAATACAATCAGATGTATTCTTGTTTACATATCTAGGAAGAATAAATGTACTAGGTTTCAAGCAAGAATTTAGCAAAATATGCATTGTTTTACCTTTAATTGGGTTGCATTGCGTCCGAATTCCAAGAGATAACAGAGAGAATCCTTTGCGTAAGAAGTTCATCTGAAATATATGAGGCTGTTGATATTTTATCACCATGATACTGTATGTATGTTAAAAAAAACTTATTAGAACTTACCTCCGTCACGCGTAATTCGAAACAATAATAGAGTTTATTGAGTATTTAAAAACTAAAATATTTTTAAATTAAAACATAACCCCACTTCTGTGTTTTGAATTATTCATTTTGACATTGACAGTAAATGGGACTTCAAAATTTAAAAAGTTGCAACGAAATAAAAATATATTTGGCAAGTCTAACGGATTTTATGTTGTTTATGGTTTTCATACAATTAGTTGAGCTACTCGACAATAGGTGGCAGTAGTGAAGCTAAAAATATTTTGCAAACGGTTCTACTGTCTCACAGTAGATGACGCGAAAACAAAAATTAGAGCCTACGTTTTCCATATAATTTATCGGGCACTAAGGCACTTAAACGTTTCCGTCAGAGGATTCCGTTTTATCATAATTACATACTTGGTAGTTCAATTTAACTTTACAAATAAGATTGGATCAGTGTTCGCTATTAGAGTAACTATTTTTATTTATTATTATTCTGGGGAGACCTTGACTGCGAGTAATATACATTTTTACGTATCATACCATTTGATATAAAATAAAATTAGGAAACAAACATTAAAAGAGCTCGTTGTTTCGCCGGCTTTTCCTGTGACAGGCTGTTGAATAAAACAGCAGGACAGACGCAGAACCTTCTGTGTTTCATACATTTGTGATTAAATTAAAAAGTTGTATCTCAAACCCGGCAAGTTTTATTGAGCTGAGCCCGAATATTTGACTTTCTACATTTATATTGAAATTTTAACGTAATCCTAATCCTGGGTCGACGCCGGCTTACTTTTGTAAAATAGAACAAGGCAGTATTTATTATACATGTACTTACTTACCTGGTCTGACTATATGGTTAACCCATAGCTTTCCACTGCTGGGCACTGATCTTCCCTATGAAAGGGGTGCCTTAGCTATGCTCGAAATTGCCGGATGGAGGCTACACATCTTCAAAACTATTAATCTTCTATGTCTAGCATGTTACCTCACGAAGATTTAATTCACCGTCAAAGCAAGTGATGATGAATTCACATGAGTGAAAAACGCAGATGTAAGTAGGTACAAGCCTGAGCTCGAATCTACGCTCTCTCGCCCAAAAGGCAAAAAGGGTTCACAGACTATTCTACTACCAAAGATCTCTAAATATAAATCTATACCTTGGTATGCCTGGATATCAACTATGTACTTAGAACTTGTTAAGTTTCTGTTAATTTAATCCTATCTAAAGGTATTAAAATGTAAATAAAATTACACAACTATTAGGTATATTATTGTTGTATTTCATACAAAGGTTATTGAAGTTCTTTCCATAAGATAGTAGCTGACTACAGTCATTCAAATATTAAATAGGTTTAATTAAAGTGTAGGCAAATATGTCAGACACATTCAAGTCCATAATCACGGTTCTTATTCCGAATCCACAATCCGAATAGCAGCATTGATGAATGTAACTTCAAGTTAAGAACGCTTGAGAAAAAACCTTTACCGCTTCATAAGCATTTCATTAGAAATAACTTTTAGCAATAAGTCTCCAACGACATTACCAGCACACGCGTTATATATAACGTGTCTATACCAAAAATAGCTACAAGCTATATGTAGGTAGGTATAGATACTCGACCTATTAGAGACCATTCAAATAAATTAGTTGCATCCATTGGTTGCCTCCACCGTACAGCTGGATTATAATGGAAGCATTTAATAGTCAGCTGAGACCACATCGGGATTTATTAGTGTAAGACATTTTTTTATAAAAAGATGAACTATTTGACATCTATAATTTAAGTATTTATTATGTTTATTCTCCAATATGTCAGAGGCACTCCCGATTCGAACGTTATTTTTACATAACCATTAATTTTATGATAGTATTTAAACTGTTAAAAAAACAGCAGTGTTTTATTTTAAACGATAGTACCTAACGTTATTTACGATTTGATATCATAGTAATATTGTATCCTGAAGAGCTCGGTTAGGTGTGTTATTGGTTAGGGGTGTTAGTTGTTCTTCTGACAGACGAAGGGTTGTGCTCGGTGGCACCACCAGTCCCTCAGGCCGGGGTTGGCTGCGTCAATACCTACGCAGTGAGGATCTTCAGCCGCGTCGCTACAATAAAATAACACAATATTCATCGAACCAATTCATCTAGAAATATCAAATCTATATCTAGAAATATCAAAACGTCTGATGGAAGCGACATGTGAACAGAATACTCCAATCTTATTTTGATTAAAAAATTAGCATTGCCATTCAACGTGGCAATGCTGCCAGCATTCTCGGAACTTCCCTTCTACTGGTGGTTTATTATTAGATTAGTTTTTATAGCTGTGTGTTAACTTTTGTGTTTTAATAAATGTATTATTAGTCTTCTTATATATAAAAATCAATGTATGTTCGTTTGTCTCGCAAAAACTTGAGAACGGCCGGGCCGATTTAACTGATTTTGTTGTTGAAATGTTTGTCATACTCCAGGGAAAGTTTAAAAGGTGAGAGACATAAATAACTGCTAGGCGGTACGAAGTTCCCCGGGTCAGCTAGTAGTATATTATGAATTTTTTTAACAGTATCTAGTAAATATATGATCTGTCAGTATTTCTTTGTTCCCAATACTATAGAGAGAGCGCATGGACTGACAGGCGCTGAGGCGAATGATTCATGAAATAATTGGGCAGTAGAATTAAGAAGGTTTTAAATAATTAAATTGGTGTCTCACGCTCCAGCTCGTATCTAGTGCTAAACTAGGTATGCTATTGCTATTAAACAAAGAAATTCCTGCAGAGTAATAGGATCCGTTGCACGAAGAAGATAAATACAGTCCGGCGTAATAAAAAAGCTTTTCAGTGGTTCAAGGTGGATTATTTGAGAAAAATATCTTGAATTAAGCTTATGTGTTGTTTACTAATAGATGACGAAGACTTTCTTAGCTGAGTAATTATATTTGATCATGATTATTAGAGTAAATGATATTCAGAGGATAAAATAATTATGTAGGTATGTTTGTGAACTACATATATAGAAAGGTAAATATAAGGTAGGTAGGGCTAGTAGTTAATAAAAAAATCTAAAAAAACAGCTAAATTATTTCTTCTAATTCTGTGTTGGTCAGTGCAAGTTGTTAGTTATGTCGAATACAATGACCTACATTCGGCTTAGTTCCTAGTCCCTACACCACAATCCCATTATCCTATATATTTAGATTTCCTATGTGTCTATGCCCTAGAGTACACAGGATAGCACCAGGACAGAACACGTATCTCCAAACAAATGGCTCTCTCCCGGAGGTGAAGTTTCGTGCACAATCATTTTGATTTATCCCCGTCCCGCTCCACTATTCGTCCGCGGGGAATCTTATCATAAAACCGCAAATTTTTGCTACGAACGCCGAACGCCCACATCATTTACGAATTAGACTGACTTTATTCTGAACCAAATACATACAAATTTGTCCCCAAAGAGTTGTATCAGTGATAACGCAGAATGAACGAATGAACGCCCCTATCTATTGAACCACTATATTGTTGATAATTGAAGTAAATAAAATCGTAAAAGTTTTGCGCAATTGCAGATGACTTACCGATTATCAAAAAAATAAAGACCTCTTAATTTTTTTGAAAGTTATTTTTTCTTTTAGTGTTGCTGTGGTATGTGGTATGGTTGCACACCTTCGAGGTGGACCCATACATTTATTATTAGTCAAATAGATTGGTTTGAAACTCAAAATAACTGAAAAAATTGTATTGGCACCTGCTACCTACCGAAATATAATCAGTTGTCATTTTTCAAACGTATCATTGTTCTAACAAATAATATTCAATACATCGCAATTAATTGCATGTTTCAAACGATAATAAATTAACAATAATTCTTAATTTATATATTTACAAACACTAACGTACGGTGATTGATGAAAGTAACTATTGGACTTGGATAATCTAATCGACTAGCCTTTTGCTTGGTTTGTTTCTAAATGAAGCTAGCCAGAGCTCTCTGTAATGCACTTGGAGTTGAGTTTGCTTGGCATTAGTAAAACCCTCTACAAAGTAATAAACAAACCTGTAACCCTGTCCATTGCGACCTGCCCAGGAATAAAAGCCGGTTTCCTCAATATTTTCACCTGAAACAAAATTATTTCTCAATACTTAACTTCTGGAAAAGTATATATAATTACATCATACCTAATAATGTTTTATATGCTAAAATGTGTATGTGTATGTTCTAGCTTATTAGGTCGGTTTTTTGAATAAGTAAATGAACAAGTCGTCTCACTTCACACATTTTTTCATATAATACGAGTCAG
Source organism: Ligdia adustata (assembly GCA_947049295.1). Classification (NCBI taxonomy): domain Eukaryota; kingdom Metazoa; phylum Arthropoda; class Insecta; order Lepidoptera; family Geometridae; genus Ligdia; species Ligdia adustata. The sequence continues at coordinate 13,178,187 of OX346227.1, read as the reverse complement.
TCTGGAGAATGATATTAGTTATAATATCTTATTTGTCAATGTAGATATGTATTTAGGAACCTTAAGAAACTATTTTTGTAAGTTCAGCTGTAGGTTTTATATATTTACATATAAACAAAACAAGTTTCCAAGTTATTTAAAACAATCAAGTTCCTGAAACATCCACACCACACCTCTAACCGCGGTTGAACCGCAAGATTAGAAGCGGATCAAAAAGCAGAACAGCAAACATTTCAAAGCACTACTGCATCATAAGAAGTGAAAACACAATGAACAAGACAAATCCAATGACGCTCGCACATCCAATCGGTTTTCCACCTTAGGCTACAGAGGGTCATAAAGAAATACACATACAAAACTTGTAAAACATTGCCTTGGTTTTGGATAGTCGGGTAATACGTAGGACTCACCGTCGATGTTCCTCCAGACCTTGTAGTTGTCCAGGTTGTTAATACCAAGCCAGGCCAGCAGCTTGAAGTCAGTGCCGGTGATGTTGGGATAGTACATGCCCCGTACTAGCTGCTGGATGTAGCGGAACTCCTCCTGGGAAATAAACAAGTGGTTAGAAGCGAGTTCTTAGAAACCCGACTGCTAAATCGTTAAACCTGTGCATCATCCTTAATTTTTTTGAAATTTTGATGTACTCTCACGACTAAGACGGATCTATCGGCACACGGGATGCTAGGTTACTTACTACCCGGACTAACCTAGCATCCAGTTGATCCAACCTACCTCAGTCTTGAGCACGGCCAGCTTCCCTCCATAGTTGAGCATCAGCCACGTTAAAGAAGATCGACTATCGGCACACGGGAGGCTAGGTTACTTACTACCCGGACGAACCTAGCATCCCGTTGATCCAACCTACCTCAGTCTTGGGCACGGCTAGCTTCCCTCCATCTTCCTCGCAGACCTCCTTAGCTTTACTCCAAGGCTGCGACTGGTACACCACCCGGTACCCAATGCCGCTTGTCTGGTTCACAATGTAATCTGAAATATAAACACCTTATAGGACGAGGAATTTACTTATTGGTCTGAACAAAAAAAAAAATAGTATATACTAAACTCTATTTTTAACCCCCGACGCAAAAACAGAGGGGTGTTAAAAGTTGACACGTGTCAGGGTCTGTCTGTAGCTTCGTAGCTCCTGAACGGGTGAACCTATTTTGTTTTTTTTTTGGTTGGAAAGGTGAATACATAATTAAAATTAGATATAGTGCGATTTTTAGGTAATAATAGAAAGCTAATGCATTCAGCGAGGTTTGTTTCAGTCACATTTACTTGTGTTAATGATGATGAATCTAAAGACTGAGTTCGGTGACGTTCCTTGATAGAGGACTATGTCCAGTATTGTCCAGTTATAGACGAATACGAGATGATAATGATGATGATTATAATTAGGTACAGTACGTTATAGTAATTTACTTAGGTTAATTAAAATTAAATTATAACAAAAGTAAAGAGCATGTTTTAATTTACATTCATATTTATGAACAGGGAACATCACAAAATAGTAACTTATTTATAAATGTAAAAATAACAAAAATAACATCAAAACAAACCATGATATACTTTATCATCTAATTGAACCTCATTATTGAAAAGCCATCAATAATAGGATCGCTCCCGAAATATGTCGGAATATTGAATGAAAAGGTGAAATAAGAACACGTGTAAACAAATCCTTATTTTTGTCAAGAATAAAATGATGGAAAGGTGTTACACGCGCCAGCAAATTACACGTCGCGTTTATTTTTGTGGCGGTTATATTAGTCATTTTGGCTGATTACAAAATACGACTTTGGATTATTTCTATTTTCGATCCTTTGATAAGATACAATAATATATTTTTTACTAATTGTGTCCTCTTTGAGCTTCAGTTTAACCGCATCTCATTCAATAAAAAGCGATGATGCGGTTTGAAATATAGCTCGCTTGCCTTGGGGAAACCGATTCACTCGCGAAAGAAGGCTTAAATTTTCATTGTAATTTTTTATATAAGGAGAAGGACTAAAGCCCGGGACTTCGGTATCGCGGTAATGAATCAGAAATGGGGTTGGGCAGAACACGTAGTGAGGCAATGTGACGACAGGTGGAGTAAGGCTGTGACAGAATGGTGACCCAGACTAGGAAAGCGAAACGTCGATCGACCACCAGCAATATGGGTTAACGACATAAAATCTGTCGCGGATCCAACCTGGACAAGATTAGCATAGGACCGAGCCAGATGGTACAAAATGAGAGAGGCCTATACCCAACAATGGGATAAAGAAGGCTGCGGATGATGATGATGATGTTATTTATAGCAATATAGACAGTGTTAGACTCTTGATGGTAAGTTTAGATGCAGTGGAAGATGTAACACGTTTAATCATTATCGTACCATACACATACCATAAGGCTTCGCGTACACGAAGACGAGAACGGTGGCGAGCGCACACAGGAGTACATTGACCAGTCCTCTGGAACACGAGCGAGGTATGTTAATGTAATTCAGAACCTGCCTTTTGTGATTCACTACGGAAAGTTATAATGCGGCTACGTCGGACGTGTTTCCATCAACACTCATGGATTCTCAGCGATCGTACTCTGAAGCTAGAGTAGGAATGAATACCTGTAAGTTGTATGTCTCTATACGAAAATTAATATATTCTATATAAATTATTGAATTTGAATATTCTATGGAGTAGCTGAAAAATTCATGTTAACAGGATAGAATAATACAAGTACCAAGATATAAGAAAACAGAGCTTTATTTTTTCCAAGTCAGCTAGACATGAATTGACCACCAATCCAATCCTGTTCCTATTTACCAGCTCCCTTGACAATGGAAGTCAGCGACACTGAGGCCTTAGATTAATTAGCCTAGTCTGAAATACACTGGGTCCTAAGGAAAGATGCCGTTAGGTGGTTGGCGAGAGACTTATCAATATGAAGGTGGTTTGGTGCCTTCTTGTAGATATGGGTCTCTTTAGCAAGTAACTACTAAGCAGTACCCGCGTTACCCGCGGCGTTACCCACGGCTAAACTTGGCATTTAAAGAAGTTTCAGCCTTAGAATCTTCATTAAAGCCTTTTAGGGTTGCATTTCCAATAATCCGTTATTAGTACACCCCTACACCCTATAATGAATACACTCTCCAAATGTCATGTCTCTAAGTTCAGTGTTTAAGGTTCTGCGTTAATTCTTAGCAATTATATACTCTGACTGATTTAGATGTAGACCAGGATCCCTAGAACATTAATGCACTTTGATTACTATCAAGCTTATCTTCCGTGACTTGCTTGATTTTGTTAAGACTCCCAACTATATCCTGTATATGACTCTCGGTTGTGGTAGCTAACAGAGATAGCGAGCATGAAATATGTCGATTTGATGTGCCTCAAATATGTATTACAGTTTCTTTTCTTGCTTAATATCAAGATTCAAAAAAACATTTACAGAGAATTTAATGACTTTACAGAGCAATTAAATATTTTTGGAGACCCTTAACTTGCACTTAGCGCTCGCTAGCTAAAGACTACGTTTTGTCTAAACGAAAGTATAAATATATAATGTAAAGTAGGTGTATAACAAGCATGACATTTTTCTAGCATGGTATTTACATAAAATAGTATTTGAATAAATACTTACCCAACTAGCTCCAAACACAAAGGCTAAACAGCAATGAAAGAATAAATTTCTACAACAAACAATCGTTTTGAAAACTAAATTTAACTTTTTGTGACCAATCATCTTAAGAGACCAAAAAATGTTTTGAGGCGATGCTAATCTTATTTAGCTTTACTTAGTTGCGTGAGAGCGAAGTGCCTGTTTGCTTTAAGTCTGGCAACATTTTCTTTCCTATATGATAGTATGTACGTTTGTATGGATGTCGGTACTCGTGAAAATCGTATAGACTCAATCGGGGATGTTGTAGTATTGCAATACATTTCATAAATTCTGAATACTGAATCGTATTTTTACCGATTCTTGACGATAGGTATGTAAGTACATGTTATATTTTTTCGGCGATTTTTGAAAAACGTTTTTTGGTTTTTAGATTTAATTAGATTCAATAATATTTTGTGGAGACATGTGGTTGTCTCCTAATTTCCAAAAGAAAAAATTAAGTACAAATATGAAGGAAACCGAGCGAGAGGTTGTTGAGATATAAGTTTACAAAAACGTAGTGTGCTTGCTGGCAAACCAAATTAGCAGAATATAAGTTTATTGAATGATCGTAGGTATTATAACACCAGAATTATTTTGTGTAGATTTCGATATATCTTCAAGAGCTAAAACAGTTAGCTTCTATTTATAAATTTTATTCTAAATATATCCACCATTATGGAATAAAAGTTCATAAAGTAAAAAACAAAAATTACTTATTATAAATTAAATTTTATTCAACAGGCGCCAATGTGCACAAATTCTTCAATTACTTTGATTTACAAAACAAAGTGCTGGACTAATTTTTATAAAATTTATTTAGGGACCACATGAGAAGACCCTTTCAAACAAAGCAATAAAATTCCAAATAGATCCTGAAATTTGAATATTTTTACTGACTTACCTCATTGTTATATCAAAATTTCCTTCCCAAAATACGTCACTAAACTAGTTGTTCAAGTGTCATAGACCCCTTTGTTATTATCGGCTCTTCTGTAAAAATTATTATAAAGTTCGTAACATAGCATAATTATTTATTAATATATAAAAATCAAATGCTGTTCGTTAGTCTCGCAAAAACTCGAGAGCGGCTGGGCCAATTTAGATGAATTTGGTCTTGAATTGTTTGTCGTACTTCAGGGAAGGTTTAAAAGGTGAGAAACATAAATAACTATTAGGCGGTACGAAGTTCGCCGGTACAGCTAGTTAATTTATAATAACGTCCTTGGCTCCTAAAAATATATACAACGTCTAACAAATAAGTATGAGTGACAATACTTAACGGCGCTAGCCTACCCATCAAAGTGAAGAAATTGTACAACAAAATTTTGCAAAAAAAAACAATGCGTCCTCCATACAACTCGGCCGATCACGTGATCAATTTTTGTAAGAAGAACCTGGTATTATGTTCTTTGAATCATGATATATTTTGTTTTACAATGGTGGGTTTACTTTGATGGGTAAACTAACACCCTTAAGACGTATGGTCACACCTTTCTGTTACACGTTGTATATTCTTCATGCAAATTAAATATAAGTATTTCACATCGATTCAAAAATTCTAAAAATACATACTTAATAAAATAAAATATTAAAACTTACTGTCTTAACTAAGACAAATTAATTTTAATAGTGATTAAGATAATATTTAACTAAATATTATCTTAATCACTATTAAAATTAACTAATTTAAAACGAATTATTTACTAACTGCTGATAATTTTAATTTCCCTGCAATTTGAAGTCTTCTAGAGACCAGCACTGTTACAAAAAACTCATTAAATTTCCGAATACCTAAATTCTAGCACCCAGCTTTTATACGTCTATAACCATGATCGTTCTAGAACCAAGCATATGATTTTTCTAAACAAAAACCAGAATTAATTATATTACTTATATTACCACAAACCTAAATTCCTCAAGCTCTCTATAAATTAAAAATATACTCATATTCATAATCTCAACTAATCAAGTTCCCCAACAGTAACTAGATAAACAAAATAAATCACTAACCTGAATTAATCGACTATCCACACTCCTTCATTTATTTCACCTGTTCCTTGACCTTCCAACACTGGCAATCATTTATCGTTAACAAACAAGATAAAGTGTGGTGTTTTTTTTAAATAATGTGGTGACAAGTGGAGCGCGTGTCATCGACTGATGTACTCGACTAGATAGCGGTAAAGCTGTGGTCTTTTTGCTCAAGACTCGGCCATATTTAAACCTCGGTTATGTTTAGAGTTCCGTTGTCAAAGGGTAAAAAGGGGTCATATTACTCAGGCTTGCCGTCCGTCAGTTTGACTGTCATCTGGCTGATGGTTTAAATTACTGTTTTAAAAGGTAAATACGTCTTCGTTGTCCGTCCGTCCTACCTGGTGATACAAACGGACGCACGGACGTCCGTTTGTATCACCAGGCTATATCTCATGAACCGTCATAGGTAGACAGTTGAATTTTTCACAGATGCATTTCTGCTGCCGTTACAATAATACATATTAAAAACAGAGTTAAATAAATATGTACGAGGAGCTACTATAAAATAAACTTGATTTTTGCCGTTTTTGCTCGAGAATTAGAAACTTGAACTAATGTTATAATAAAGAACACAAAAGGGATAAAATGTAACATTAAAATGTATCTACCATCAAAGTATAGACTATGTACTCGTACATCATATTAGTTTTTGTTTCTCGTAAATACATGCAGTACTAACGAAGTTATCACTACGAGAACTTTAGACCACTTTTATAAACTCCGCTAACTTGTGATGACGTCGTAGGTCGAGTATCACGCCCGCGCTCCACCCGCCAGTACTGAATCTCATACAAATAAAGACTCTCGCGCTGCTCTTCGTTTAGATTCTGTTGCCTAAATAAGACTTGTATGTGTCAGATAGTTTGTTGTTATTGTCGTTGTCTTAGTATTAATTCGTGAGATTGTTTTTTTATTATTTAATATCGTTCATGGAAGAAGGATTCCAGAAAGGCCAATCGAACAATCTACCAAGAGTTGATAGCTTGGTGGTAGCTCAATATTTTATAAAAAATAAGTATTGTACAGCTGCTGAAATATGTAGAATAAAAAAAGCATGTCTTTTAAGCAATATTTATTATAAATACTATAAGTTAAATACTTATAAATAAATATTAAAATGTGTTCAGGTTGTATTGGTAATCTATGAATTTGTAAGGTTTTGTTATTTAGGTACCTACTTACGAGTATATATCTATTTTCTAAGGTTGGCGGGTTAGTGCATACCTACTTATTTAATATGAAACCTATTCTGTCAATTTAACAGTATACATTCAATTAAGTAATCGATAATACAGGGTTATCGGCTAAGGGTGTACTAAACCAAAAGGGGTCTCTATATTAAGCCTAAGAAACAACTTTCATTATGGGACCAACTCTGAATTTGAGAAAAAAAATCAGCTGTTCTTACAAAAAGTTGAACGGTCGTTGACAAAATGTATGAAACAGCTGATTATTTTTTCCCGAATTCAGAGTTGGTACTATAGTGAAAGTTGTTCCTTAAGATGAGTATAGTGACCCCTTTTCGGCTTAGTCAAAATTCAAAATTCATTTAATTCAAAAACAAGGTTTACAAAAAGGTGTGTGGCTCAAACCTGCAAACTGGGTTTTCACCCGTATCTTGCCGATTTTGCCTTAACTGATATATATATTTAATCATATTTGTAAATTCAATGTATCTACATTAGTCATATTACAGAACAAAAGTTCTTATAGACTTAATTTAAGCAATCAATCAATAAAAAATTTAACTATTAGTAGTACACCCCTAGCCGATAAATAGTATAATGTTCGTGTCGTTGTACAAGTAGGTACCGCAATATTTAACAACTGTAAAAAAATGACAACCTCTTGACCGATTTTTTTTATTATCAAGAATCTGTTACGATATAATATTGAGTTCTGTATTTTGTACAAAATATTATTGAAATCGGCCACTAAATGGTGCTGTAGTATGTGAGAGAAATACCGCAACGACAAAAAAATATTTAAAGATGATCTTGACAATGCAGTAGTTTTAGGTGTAATTGCAAAAACTCTGCATTTAGCTGTCATCCACTTTTTTCTGCGTTTTGGATTCTTCGACACGTTAAAAAATAGCTTTTCCAGTGTTTTTAGATTTTGATTAAAACACTGAGGCACGTCATTGTAGTTCTTATCACTATTAGATGATTACTAGCCACTAACAAGATGTGCGTTATTATAATATATTGCTTTTACCGTTTGCTTGTTTTTACTTTAACCGCAGCGCGAGCAGTCACCGAACGAATTAGCCATACCGGCCCGGGTAGCACAGGACCTGTGACGTCATCACGCTTTAGAATGCCGAGTGCGTTTTGGAATTATGTCAAACGAAAATGCACACTTTGTGTGTGTACGTACACACACACAAATTTTTGGCTTTTATAATATTAATAGTTTTATACATAGTGTGATATGCGGAACCCACAGTGCGCGAGTTAGACTCGCACTTAGCCGACTGGTTTTTTTCTTGCGGTTTTCAACCACTTGTTTGCTTTCGAGATAAGGTGTCGCGGTCAATGGATATCTGACCTGTTGTGGCGAGCAGTTATATCTGTCCTCACACTAGAAGAATCCATTTTATAATCTCCAAGCCTGTTGCTGATAATCCAGAACGTTTAGATAAAGGATAGGTCTTATAATAATTGTTAAGGGTCAATGAACTCATCATGAGATTGTAATATTTTTTTCTTAATAACTATTTTAAATTAGTAAGCCTTAATATGTGTTTATCGTTTATTTGAACACTAGTAAGTAGCCGTTTACCGCGGCGTTGCTTGCGCGCGACATTCGAAGTAACGAAGTTTCATACTTTGAACCCTCATCTGATCTCCTTAGCTTTAGAATTTTCAAAAATCCTTTCTTAATACACCTTCTGAATTTAATGTCTCTGGGTTCAGCGACTTAGAGTCTACGTTGGTTCCTAGCGAACATCAGTCAGGACTTACATACTCTTTTATATTTAAAGATTAACAACCTTATTAATATACGCGTCTTAACTTTAATCGTCGTTAAGATAAGATAAAATAACTCTTTATTAAAAACCAGTCGAACAATAAAAGTAAAAAGTTGACAAACATGAACCAGATTTTTAATGGCGGCCTTATCGCTTAAAGCGATCTCTTCCAGGCAACCATGCACATGTCATTTGTCTTGTTTTAGCACGTGACCTCCTCCATTGGATAGAACAAGACAAGAGATGCTCTAAGTTAAGACGTGTTTTTTAAGGCAGTTTGTATATATGACCAAAGTTTTCTATATATTATGATATTCTAATTTCCAAACCTAGTAGTTTTTTCTAAGGTATTTTGCACAAATCAGGCATAGTGATTGCAAAGTGATGATAGATTTATGTAATATCGGTACAAAAGAATAAGGGCAATCAATACATGCATTAACGGTCTACATCAGTTTAAAATCATCCTTCGACATTTACAAATTCATAATTATGTCAATTAACTTGGTACTCTACGAACTTCTACGAAAGCCGTTAACAGAACATGTTGTCATTTCCATTATGCTTTTAGTTAATTATCTAATTAATTATCTTATAATTATATTATTTTCCACGAAACAATGACCAAAACGACAATGGTGTTATTGTTAGGGAGAATCATGCTGCTTTCGGATATTTTTAAGGTAAACAGCGCGCTATCGGAAATATGGATTGTTTGTTACAGTTCCAGGATTATGTTTTAAAAAAATATCGGCATGTTTCAGATAAATATGACTGAAAAATAACTTGTTTACTATTATTCTGGTTTCTACTGTGACATTTGTAGAACATTTTTTCATTTACATTGATTAAGAAGGAGTGTTTATCTTTTGCTTGTCAATAAATATAACATGTCGCTATATTTAGCAATAATAGGATATATTTATTACAATGATGGAAAGTTAAATAATAAATAAGTTACTCGTCATTTTTATTTTAATTATAATGTAAATTAGATATTCTTCAAAATCTAGATCTAGGTAATTATTTTTTTTAACCTACATTTCTAGGCATTTGACCACAACTTCGCACGACTACGGAAGCCAGCAATGCTGTAGCCCTAGATGGAGCACGCCTAGTCTGCAATACACTGGGCTCTCAAGGAAGGCTGTCGGAACACACCGTTAGATGCTTACCCATAGTTTTTCAACTTGAGGGTGGTAGCTAGCCGGGCGAGCGATAAGAAACGCCCTACCACCATGCTATGGTTTCCTCACAATGTTTTCCTGCACCGGTAGCTCAGGCTGTTTTTGCATGTTACCGAACCTCGTAACCTTTTGTACGACAATCGACCCCACTAACCACTCGACCATCATCGCTACAAACAACACAACGAATAAAACAACGAACACTTTACTAATCATAACAATTTATTTTTTAATCTCTCTACTTCCCATAAGCGTAATACCCGTGGCCAGAGCCGTGCCCCCCGAAGAACAGTCCGGTACCAAAACCCCCGTAGAAATTCCGGTACCTATTGGAAGGTTCTTCGTTGTCCTCTTCCTTCTTCATAACTCTGTATTGTCCTTTCTCTATCTGACTCCTCTGCAAGGGTAAGACCGACAGGTCGTGTACTGGTATCAAGTGGTTGGCAGTAGTCACGATGTTATGGATCGGTATTAGCAGAGGCAGTAATGTGTGAGTGTAGTTGTCGCTGTGTTGTGGGTGACCCTGTATTATGAGCGGTATTTTGACGTTGTCTTTAGTAACGAGGTGCGAAACGGTTCCGTGCACGTAATTCGAGCTAGCGGGGATGACGTGGAGCTTTTGATGGAGGTAGAGTTGTGAGAGAGGTATGGGGGCTAGAAGTGGTATGTTCCCCCTGTTTGTTGAGTAGAAGTGTTGGTGGAGTACTCGGTGGGGGTGCGGGTGGGAGATGAGGAGCGGCTGGTGGGGCTGCAGGTCTCGGGGGGAGCGTCGCACTCTCAGGGGGGAGTTGGCGGCCAGTTGGAAGTGCAGAATGATAAGTATACATGTAAACAGTCTCGTCACCATCTGAAACAAATGAAATGGTATATTAGTGATGTCTGCGCAGTGAATAATGAACAATGCATGTTGCTTTAAATAAACATCTCTTTGGTCTTTTTGTTCTAGGGTGAGGAATAGATGCCAGCTGATAGGCGACACAATGTAATAAAAAACTTTATTAGTGCCGATAAGAAAAAGAAAAGCTACAAGTATTTATTTGATATTTTTTTCTCTACCTCACAATTGCTTCTAAATGCAGTTGTTTTAAAAATGAGACAAGACGCTAAAGTTAATGAAATCAGTATAATACAGCATGTGCACTAAGTCACTGTATGCAAAGCCTCTTTTGCCGTTTATTAGTAAATTAATCCTATAACAATATCTCTGCTATCTCTATTTCGTTAATGTTAACTATCATATTTTTATTTAAGAGTACTTTCCTTGATTTCGGTGGAAAATCTCTGAAACTATAGTAAAGTAAAGTAAAGTAATATTTATTGACCTTTAAATAACGTTCGTTACAGGCAAGTCTTATTACATTTGAATTAATAATTACTTAAAAAATTTAACTTACAAATCTCATTTATATACGATTACTTAATATTAGTTCTTGGTTTAACAGTTCTCTTGACAAATATTTGCATTATGATTGCTTTGTTTAGTTATTAGTGATATTTTATTATGGTTGCTCGTTACACAAGAACGATGATTCTACAAGCTGCATTGACATATTTTCGCTGAGTTTATAAAAAGGATTGCTTTCAAAAAAATACTTCAATTTTTGTTTGAAAGTAATACAATTGAGATCCATTACACTATTAGGTAATTTATTGTACCTACACTATAAATTCCTTACGCTGGTGGATAATCTAAGATATCCTACAACCTTCACTAAGTATAACAAGATTTGTATCGATTAGTTGAAAGCAAAGATCGGTCGTGCTACGAGTATCTCGTAAAGTGAAACAACTCAACACAATCTTAGTTTCGTTTCGTCAGAGTTGAAATGGCGAAATGTTAAATAGAAGCCAGGATTGCTTACCTACAATTGTTTTTTTTTTCATCGCTATAATTACGTGTTAGTACATACGTCTGTCAGTATGTATGTAAGCAAATTAAGCAGAGACGCTTCGGTCGACGGTCAATAATAACCTAATTATTATCTTCGCACACATACTCAATATTAGCATTCGTGTTGAGCCGTGCAGTCGGCGCCGGGATTAATGAACGTTTCATTACACGCAGTACAATCAGGTGTAAGGTGACAGCTGACAGGTGACAGCTACATAGTTTACTGACGGCAGAAACTCTCGCGCGTAATGACGTCACTTGTCAACTGACACGCGGGAGCGGTGATAATATGTCATACGGAATTTCATATGGCTATGAGTGTACTATAGTCTAGACGGACAAGGCTGTGTCGGAGTTTATATTGAAAACAAGTTTAAAAAAAAAGAGATTACTGACGACAATATAATTTTTTTGAAATTATTTTGATTTAAAAAACAAATTTTTGGAGCGATTTCGAGAAAAAACAATTGAAAAAGAAAAAAAATCTGTTTAGCCGTCTCGAGAGAAGCAGGTAACAAACATAAGATAAAAAAATACATACAGTCGAGTCGCGTACCTCATTATTTGGGAAGTCTGAAAACTCACTGACTAAAAAATAAAAAAATAAATATTTTAGTAATGGCTGGTCGGTTTTTTTTAAAATTTATTTTAGGCTTTTTCGCTGAGCGACCACACTGTTTGTAGATAATATCAAAGTTTTACACAAAAATGTAACATGGATTTATTTTGGGCAGGGTCTGCAGCGCCACTTAAAACCTTCGGCGACAACATCAGTTGGTTTGTCCGTGTTCTCATCTGCGATATAAAGACAGATCAACTTGATTTGTAAATAATTTATTAGTCAATATAATTAACATAAAAATGGTTTCAATAAATGTGATCTGTGAATTATTAAAAAAAACCTGTGAACGATTAAAAAAGTAAAAAATGATTTTTTTTTTGGAAAATCGTTCTCAGGCCTCTACATAGCTCACATTACACATACCAATAGTGTTTGCAACTAATGGTTTAATTAGTAAGAAAGGGAAATAAAGAAACAAGTCCATTTGAACACACAACACACTACCGATTACGATAAGTCGTAACAACAAGGCAAAAAAAACAAAGAGAAATCGTATGACAAACTACGTATGAGTCGGACTCACGCACTAACTGTTCTGTACAATCGTTCTAGTTTCTACCAATAATTAAGATTGTTTTGACATATATTGTGAATATTTCAATATTGCCATTATTAATTAAGAGCAAAAAGTAATAGGTAGGTAGTAATAGATTCCGTTTTTAACTTTTAGGTACGAAACCCTAAATAGGTCTGCACACAGCATGATTTCTCCGGAGCGCCGATTTTCAGCATCAACCTTTAGAGAAGCGCGGGTCCAAAAATATGGTTTAAAATACACAAATAAAAAAAAAAGATATACATAGAAATATTAAAATATCTGACAAAATGATAAGAGCAGTATAGTATAGTACAGTTCGCCTTAAACATAATAACATTAACAGCAGCCGGGAAGAAGTCAGCGCGATATTAAAAAGAACAAGTTTTTCAATTTGGTTCTTAGTTAGGAAGCAATTATTGCAGCTTAGCGGATTAGTTCGCGGGAGCTCGGATCTGGCGCCGGCGTGCTCGTGACCCGGACACTGCTCGGATCCTACCCGGATTTGACCAAGCGAGTAAAGAGTACTAATAATTACTAGATTGCGAGTAAATCGGTTTATTTTAGGCAAGCGTGCCACATCCTAGACTGCATCGTTGCTTTCAACGCAAGAGTATTCTAAAAAAATAATTGTTTAAAATTTTTGTGATTATTAACGTAGGTAATGTAGTTCACCTCGTGAATTGGATTTACCTGAATTGCCTAAAGTGGCCGTTTTAGACACCCTGAAGTAATTACTGCCGGATTGATAGGATCATCATCATCATCAATCATGAAAATTGGATATTTATAAAATGTACAGTGTTGAGGTGTAATACTAGAATTTTTATTTGAAATTTCTAATAATATTTGTCTACTGTCGATATAATAATCCAAGCACCACGTACGAGTATCACGTATGTTTTCAGATGGTAATTACAATTTCAAAACTGTCACCACAAAATAATAAATACAGATTATAAATACAACAGAAAACAGGTACATAAGCCTTTTCTGTCTGTTTTTTAGTCTTTTGGTTTTTGAAGGTTTAGTTATTTTTTACCATGAATAAATTAAAATATAATAATTTTGGGTAATCAAATTTTTACTGTACGAAATCATATAAAACCATTAATTAAAGGTTGTCTAAGTTCATGGTAATGCCTCTAGTAGGTACTCTAGGTGTCTTATAGTAGTAAGTTGAACAGCATTGTCTAGATCTTTTTTTTTATTCTGAACAGCTAGGCATTTGACCACAAGTTCGCACGACCACGGAAGTCAACGACACTGTAGCCCTAGATCGAGCATGCCTAGTCTGGAATACACTGGCTGTAAAGGAAGGCTGCCGGAACACACCTTCAGGTGCTTGGCTTATCTTCATCCAAGTCCTTATTTTTGTTGTAGTCAGCCATTGCATTTTTTAACACGCTTTTATTAGCTTGATATACACTCATATGTATGAATCTATGTGACGGAATAATCGAACGTAATTTTCACCCTTTTAAAAACTTCAGAAAGCTTTGAAACTTTGAACACTTTTAGTGGGTCTATAACAAGAATAAAAATAAGAAATATTTAGTGTCGTCTAAATAAAGTTCTTTACAGGCAAGTATTCTTACATTTGAATTATTAATTACTTTAAAAAAATAACCTATCCAAATATTTTTACACTTCTCATAACATATATTTATTATATTTTATATTTACATAATAAATACAAAAATAAAATAAAGAGCCACGTGTGCTTTTTAGTTTTCTAAACTATTTAAAATTATTCTTACAAAAAGCGTCTAAAGGTAAAGGCGTCTCTTTGAAGCTTATTAACCGAGCAGAATCATTAGTCCTAGGAGCGTGGCAGGATTAGTGTGCGGGCGGCTTTGACGTGAATCGACAGCCCGAGTCCGGCGGGCTATCTCCGTTGCCTGCCGTACACTATAGGTCTTCCATTCATTAGTCCGAGAGATAAATCTTTTACTTGCGGGAGCTGAGAGCGAATGGCAGCTGGAAATATCTAGATTCAATATATTTTCACGTTGATACTACGAGTATGCTCAGGTGATTGTCACGGATGAAATGTATCTTATCCTGCTAATATTATAAACACGTTAGTTCGTAAAAACGGGACCCTATTAATATAAACATAAACAGAGTAACATCAACGATGTTACTCTGTTTATGCATAGCCTGCATCTTGGACTCTTTAACATACTTGCTGTTTTATTATAATATCAAAATTATAAAACTATATAATTAGGCTCTAGATAATGTTTGAGAAAGGCTTGTAATTTTTTTACAAAATTTGACTATACTCATGACATAAACAATAGACATGTACATATATGGATTATGAAAGGTATTAATTTATCATTAATTCTTCACTAGTTATGATGTCCATCCGTCTGTCACTAGGTTATATATGTACCGTAATAGATCGACACAGCACAGATGATATATTTCTGTTGCCGCTATGACAACAATTAATACCAAAAATAAAATAAAATTAATATTATTGCGGGTGTCCATAGAAAAATGTGATTTTTGTTGTTTTGTGCTCGATATTAAAAAGTAAAATTGAAAATTTCGAAAAATCCCCGACATTTGTTCTAGCAGCCATTTCGGATTTGAAATTATCAAAGTGTATTATAGCATTCCACTAGTCCAAGTAGTCCAAGCCCTTTCATTTGTGACCCATATTGAAGAAGATGTGAATAAAATTGTGTTTCGCCATTTTGTGGCGACGGCCATCTTGAACTGATTTTCTTTAATATATTAAGAACACTCCCGACTAATATAGCTTAAAAAAACATAATCTAAATCGGTCCTAAAGTTTAGGAGCTACAATGACACCGTCGTTTTTGCGTCAGGGGTTAACAACAAAAACATCTATAGATGATCTTTAATAATATATTAATATTAATGATAATTTGTATAGATAACGTTACGGAACCCTTAGTGCGCGAGTCCAACTCGCACTTGGCCGATTTATTTGATTACCTAGTTTAGATTTTAGTATTACCTAGTCGTGGCACTATAACACTACTCAGGATCAACAGTTCTTGCGTGCAGGAGAAGTCATAGCTTGCATGTGTACCTATTCATTCACTACGTTATCTCGTTAGGTACTTAATTTAATGTGTTTTTGTGTAGTTTATTGGCATTTATCATGTCGAATGCATTAATATAGCGTTATTGCACACCAAACAAAATATACAGCAAGACAAGTCTACACATTTAGACACGGTAGCAATTTCTTCCAGCCAACTTTTGGATAGAGAGAACTAATATAATAATAATAATAATAAAAAAAGAAAGTAACCAGACATGAAATAAACTAACTAAAACTAATAAATCAAAATATATTTTAAGTTATAAGTATAAGGTATAAGGTTCTGAATGCCTGTACATGTCATTTTTTATTAATTACCTACCAGTCAAACTGAATATTTTTATTATTATACGATAATGTCCATCTCTATCGAAATAGCGTTACTCGTATACCATCGACGAGTTTCATTCGTGTTCATAATCATTTTAAAATATCCACGTCACCTTATAGAGGTCAATCCAATTTACAAATTTATCTCAGACCTAATAAATCAATCGATTTAGAAAGTTGTCAGTTGTCTAAAAATAAAAGCTATTATTCCAAAGTCGGAGGTCACACATTCATTAATACTAACAGATTTATCTTACAAGAAACTTGTTAGAAAACCGAACTTCACTAATTATAAAGCTCACACCTCGTAATAAACAAAGCTATCTAAAAGTATTTGATTACATTTCTGAACTTGAACCAATAAAACTTTAATTTTCAGAGTTTAATCTAAAGTTATTGTAGTACCTACGAGTAAACTCGAGTGAGTAAGCTGCTCGTACTTAGCTCATTGTATATTTCAGACGGTTTCTGAGAATATGAAATGTAATAAAATTATTTAAGAAGTAATAGTCAAAAATATTAGCTACTTGATAAGTGACGAGGCCGTTCAACTGTCAACACACGGGGACGTACTAAGAAAACTGGGCTTAAAACGGAATAGAAACATATATATTTATAATGAGACTGAAGTTACAAATTACTGCTTTCTGTCACAAACCTAATGCTGGTTGAAACAACCAGCGTTGATCTTCCGTTGGAACCGGTTGGTGACGTCACGCACGTTACATTCGGTTTGAGTACTTCTCGTTTGGATTATTTATTACAAATTTATATCCAGTGTTAGTTTAGCTACTCCACTTCAGAGTATTAGTAAAATCGCCACTAATCAGGAGTACAATTAAGTAAATTTAAAGGTTTCTAACATGAAATCCGTGGACTATTAATCTCACGAACATTATAATTATTTGCAATGCTATAAAGAACACAACAACCACTTTGTCTTTTTTTATCTCTTGCGATTTTATTCAAGATTGAACGATGCATGTCTCTGCCGAATATTTTTATTCTGTCAGCAATGGCGCCACAGCGCCGAAACAGACTTCACCACCAGGACAAAATTATCAACAACTTAACAAACATTGACAAAGTAAAGCTAATTTTGGCAGATTTGAAACAAAAACGCTGCGTACGATTTGTTCGTTCGGTTAACTATTAGCGATTTTTAAATAGCCCATTTAAAATAGCCCTAAAGGTACTAAGAGGGGCAAGAGTCTTTTGCAAGAATGGTCATTACTAGCGCATCACATATGCAATGAAAATAGGCCTAAGATAAGGCACATCTGTCTCAAATTCTATTAATTTGTGACTTAAAATCATTAATTTAGTGCCTATCCGTAAAATCTTTATAATTTACCGACATCATCTGCTAAGGCTTCACAAAATAATCACATTATATGGACTACCCGATGGCGTCTTTCCCAATTTTTTTTTTAAATAAAAGAACATTTAAATGGAATTCACCTGATGACGATGCGGCCTTCGGTAGGGCATGCTTGCCAAGAAGAAACCGATTCACTAGTGACTTGAAAAAACCCAGATTATAACTATTAGGATTAGGAAATAGAGAAGCCGGCAGCGAGTTTCATAATCTAGCAGTCCAGTCATATAAGTTGACGCAAAGCGTTTCGTACAAGCATTCTACGATTTAACTAATCTTCTCACAATACAATAGCCCCCATAAACTAAGTCCTGCGTACGTTCCTGTATAATTTGCATGCGATAGTATATAGCCGCACATTGTGACCTGTTGCTGTTTAGTACAGGTTTGCCCAAGCCTGTTTGTAGCAGAAGTCAATCAACACAAGGACGTCCAACTGTAGGATTAAGAATGAGGACAATTCATTAATTTGCGTGTACTCGTACATACAGCAAAACAATGATAACTACTTGTACAAGCGGTAATCTCATGCTGATGCAATGCTGAATATTAATCCGATTTCTGTTCAAAAATGCAAGATAAAGGTTTATTTTATAACTGCTGCTATGAATGGTTAGAAAATTGAATAGTGTTACCATTATCTCCCGTTTTGTTATGTCATCTCCAGAATTTGAAACTAAGGACAGTATTGTATTAAAAAAAATATATTTTGTTAAAAATAATTTGTCTTTTTTAAAATCCATTATTAACTTGTTTATAATTATATTTTTAGTTTCTACTTGTAATAATCTTTTTTGGTCTAAGTGTGCTCAAAAATTGTTTATAGTTTTTTTATTGTAAGAATGCTGTCTGTCTGTCTAAATAAAAAAAATTAAAAATGTTTTTTTTTTAAGTTTTAGTAGGGATTCATAGCGACGATTAACTACCCAAAATCTTTTTATCTTTAATTTAATTAGCGACAAAATTTAAAAATATATACAAAAAGAAGAATGTGAACTATAAATAAAAGGACGTCTGTTATAATTGATATCCTTGTGGCATTGTCCCAATAACACTGGCTGCATGCCCGCGTTGAATTGTTAAGGAAATTTTTCGAGCAAGGATTCATTCCTTGCTTGAGGTTCACTCATTAGCCTTCTTTGTTTAAGGTAGGATCTATCAGCTTATGAAATATCATTTTAGATATTTTGACAAAGGTTTCATATTTGTGCCGTTTGCAGTAGAAACTTTGACCGAGCGCTTCAAAATTATTTTTAGAAATATCAAAGCTTCTATTAGATACGCGACATGCGACCAGAATGCTGGCTATTACTTTGGTAAAATAATTAGCATTGCCATTCAATGTGGCAATGCTGCCAGCATTCTTGGAACTTCCCCTTCTATTGGAGGGTTATTATTACATTAGTTTGTATAACTGTAAATATTTTTTTTTCCTTTACTTATTTGTTTTATTAGATTATCTATTATTTTAATATAAAATATATCGTTATATAGCATTAAACAATACATGATTTTATTGCGAGATATATACATTAAACTTAATGTCGGCCTTGTTAAAAACGTAAGAGTAACTTTTATTCGAGTAGTTCATCCTGCTATGAACTACTGCGTAACTATAGTTACAATATACTGTGACTATAGTTTTACTTTCGTTATAGTCTGGTATGAAGGCGAGTGCTGCACGTGACTGAGCAATTTCCGATGAAGTTTACGCACTTGCTACCGCGACATAAACATTACCGACAAACTAATTACAAACTTGTATGTGTATTTACAAAACTCTTACTACTATGTGAAGAATTTGTTTTTACATGGATGCAGTTAAAAACTAGCAAAAATTAAACAATTTTTGTTTTAAAAATTGTGCTAGTTTGCTATCTTCGATGCGAACCCCTTTAAGTATCATTAAACCTCACTGAACGCAGCAGTTTACTTGAAGTCGGCTTAAAAATCACGATACTCAATATATTTATTGCTAAATTAGATATAACATGCAGATCTTAACATAATGCAATAAGTACTTATATATCTAATATGAACCCTACTCGGGTATGGCGATGCGAGTATGTTGAGTGGAGCGCACACATTTATTATATTACATTATAAAGTTTTATCGTTTAAATATTCTTCAACACTATAATAGCACTTATCTAGTAATAATTTTCACATAGAACATGTTCTATAAGTCTTCTAACATGCATCGTGGAACTCGCAATCCGCTATCGTGTCCAAAGGACTTGTTTCATTTTCGGCCAGGACGGTGTTCGTCAACCAAAAAATGCCTAAAAATGTGCTTAATACTGTGTATTAATGAAAAATGCGTCAGTTTCCTTCTTCATGGTGAATAAAAATTTCTAAATTGTAGTGGAATTATGGCATCCCTAGAAGATTTATGTATCCTAGGTTGACTCCAATGGTCACATTGGTCTATAAATTGTACCACCTGTCACTAATGTCAAAATTGACACAATTAAATCGCCTAAATCACCTTTATTATTAAATAACATATTTTTATAGGAAATATTTTTATTCGAAAGTAATTTTGTACACTGCGATAAGTTACGTAATTTTGATAGATTAAAGATTAATAGTACGTGGAAACGTATTTATGGTATCATGTATACTGGCCCTGGCCGGAGCTCCATACATTTTGAAACAACTCTTTTAATCCTAGAGTTGCAAATAAGTCCGTTTCTTCTTGACACCCGTGCGCCTGTAGTTAGATCTAATAACAAACATGCGGTTAAAATCTGACTGACTGACTGTCGTCGTTTGGGATTTACTAACGAGCTGCTGACTCGGCAGACTGATTCGATATATTATTGTAAGTTTATTGACGACTGATACAACTGGCTGGTTAGCGCAGTTGGTTGCGGGGTTGCATTCTGCGCCGCTGGTCCCGGGTTTGATCCCCGGACAGGTCCAACATCTGTTTGCTTGTGTCTGGGTATTTATTATATATATAAGGATGTATTTATGTATATAAGTATGTATATCAGTCATCAGATTACCATAGCACAAGCTATGCCTACTTTGGTACCTGAAGACCTGTGTATGGATGTTGTTCCATATTATTATATTACTTATTAGCAAGTAGGTATATTATTAAGTCTACTCAGTGTAAAAAATATTATCATTACCGACTTTTACCGATGAATTAGTATATAATAAGGTTGAAGATAAAATAAAGTCAGGCTAAACGATCCATTGAGCTACCGGAAGGAGCTATCATACTCGTAGCACTAAGCGCTTACTAAAGTCGACCACAACTAAAACAAGTTTCCAAGGTTCAAAACAATACATATTTTCCTCGTTCCTATAAAAATAAAGACGACGCTGATTTGACAGAATTTTGAGGAAATATCGCCGTAGAAAATTAGGTTTTTTCGTCTCGACGGTCTTCATTTCCTGACCTAGAAAATAAAGCGTCTTGCCGTGTATTACGAGTATATGTCAAGCGACAAGGTTTTAGTTCATAAAAAAGCTTTTTATTATGTTTTTTTTTGATATTGTACCATCGCTAGTTTGGTGCAGTCAAAAACAAAATGGTTTTTTCTTCATCTGACCTTCTACCGGAATCGGCAAATTAAAAGATTTAGAAGTAAGCCCTGCCAATATTTGATAAACATAGTATTTGTTCAGTAAAATTGAACCCGGGTTTCTAGCAAAGTAAATTTATTTTTTCAGGAGAAACAAAAATCCGGAAGAGTTTTGAGTATAGATAATTTTATATTAGCAGGTGCGAGCCACGCCGCCTTACTCGTTCAGTTGCTTTAATACCATAAGCAATAAATTTTGAATATTTCCCTCTAAAAAATATTCTTATTCAGAACGAACTTTTTAGTATCGTCAGTTCTTCTAAGGCACAGACATAATTGTGCGCAATTATTATGGAATGGAAATTAGTGGCATTTGTCACATCCGCCAGGAACGCTGCTCGAGTTTACAACAATGAAACAAGTGGGACAACATAGTCTCACTTGCTTCAGTTTTGGACAACATAAGTTAACTAGTTTGAATGATCCTACTTCTTTATAGATCATGAGTAACATGCCTGCAAGGTCCCTGATGCTCTTCAGTCCGCTAGAGGACAGAGCGAGCGTTATATTTCAGTTCGTGATCTAGAGATGCCAGATTAAGTGGACACAGATATGTACCTAATACCAGCACACAGTAACGGTGAGTGTAATTTATACTTTTAAATATAATAATAATAATAATAAAGAATCGTAAAAAGAGTAAGAGAGTCAGATACAAAGGGCGGTGATACTCGATATCGCACGTTTTGTCAGGAGGTTCCTCTCTCTGCAGTCCGTACCACACCGGTAGCTTGGGTTCTGCCTAGCTGCTACGAGTAGCGACACTCTAGGTTTATGATTTTTATAATAATTATGTTATATATTTATATTGTAAAATGAATACCAAAAATAAATGGAAAAATGACAGAGTGCTGCTTATTATCAATTGTCATTTTTATAGGAGCTTTAAATCAATCACGTGATCAGCCATCCGTAAGAAAATAACAAACAATTATTCTCACCTTTAATTTGAAATGAAAATCCAACAACACAAATCCAGTCGAGCTGTTCCGTCGTTTATAAATGACTTAACTCACAAATTACGAATTCGCAAGATTTTGCTAATAAGTTGTTTGTATCCTCAATAACAAATCACAAAATTTAACTTGATTTATGAAAGCATATCGCGACAGCGCAGATATTTGTCTTCCTTCCTCCTGCCTTTCTCGAAAAACTAGAGTTTGAGAAAAAGTTATTAATGGTTTTTTTTTAGATTTAGTTATTGCTAGATTATATTAATGTATTTGCCCGAGCCGTGGTCGAAACTCGTGTGGTTACTAGACTCTGTTGTTCGGGCGCGAGTCAGCTGTGCTTTACCAGGTTTGTTGGCCACCGAGTTGGCGGGCAACGATGGATTAACTTTAGTAGAGTAATAGATAAATATTAAAAGAACCAAAAAAGGAAGGAAAAGAAAAACATTAAAAAAATATGGAGTTCCCAATATAACCATGTGTTCTAGGTGTTACGTATCTCTTATGCAACATACAGTTTTGTACTCGTATGTTCGTAACATGAACATAATAACGGCTGCTCAGGAAGGTAAATTAAAACAAAAATGTTTCACTGAGAATTGAAAATTCAGGTTTCGATAAGCTGCTATATTAATTAGGCTAAGCCAGACGTCTGACTATATATAATAACTAGGTACACATTAACCTGTGTACATACAGGGCTATCGGCTAGGGATGGAAGGAGGATTTAAGGAACAATTTTCACTAAGGGACCAACTCAGATTTCGATTAAAAAAATCAGCTGTTCCATACAAAACGTTGATCGGTCGTCGACAAAATGTATGAAACAGCTGATATTTTATTCTCAATTTCGGAGTTGGTCCCATAGTGAAAGTTGTTTCTTAGGATGAATATAGTAACCTCTTTCGGCATGGTACACCCCTAGCCCTGTATATGTTAGAATGTTAATAATAAACTATTTGCTTTAGTGAATACTAAAACTATAAGTATTGTAGCCAAAGCCTCGATTGTGAGTATCATTTGAAAACAGAGATACAATTCACAACGTTTCAGTACGTATAGTTATAGCGCCAGTATGCGATCCATGAAATTTCTTTGCAAAAATATTTTGTTGAAACCTAGAAGTGTCAAAACATTATTTATATTGAGAGTTACACAACAACAACCCACAATTCACATTTCTAACAGCTTAACCCGCTCCCGCGCCCGCGCCCGCGCCCACTACTCTCAGCTACCCTCCTAGTCGGTGGCTCCACACGTTGCAGTAGAATGCTGGCCGCGTCTCAGCGAAAGGCCATCAGCCCATGAACTACGTACGAGTTTGAAGTCCTTGGATCAATAAATAATTGACCGTAAGACCGCAGAATATGTACTACTTAGTAAGGATTTCCCACAGATTAATAGCTAGTTAGTACAGTGGTGTCACAGGTTAGGTGATAGTAAGTAGAGAGTGATAATGGAGCGGTAACCGGAGCAAAGTTGCGTAACTTACACTTGGCTTTTGTCTTATGTAGAACAGTAGACGTGTGCTTTGAAGTATGGATTTTTTGTGTAACAGCTTTGGGTTTGTTCGTTGAGTAACGATTGCGGAAACAACTATGTGTTTTCAAAATGTTTAGTGCGAACTACTATTACGAACGAACCAGTACTTTGGATACTCTAGTTAATTATAAAGGAATAAATATAATTCAGTTTCCGACTTATCTGACCAATGGTCTATAATTGGATGCGTTATACAGATATGTATATCTAAGTAAAGAAGCAATGAGCATTTTAATTACATTTTAATTACATATTTAAATAATAAATATGTAATCAAAATGTCCTCTTCCGAATTCTAATAAAGAAGCGAAACGAAAAGTGTGTCTAAAATATAATAATTCAAGCAGTTACTCGTATCAAGAGTAACAGCTTTATTTAGAAAACTGAGATTTACGAAATTCACCGAATGTGAACGAAACTTTACGAGTATAGTTGGACCTTTACAAGTGGATACACGTCTACTTCAACAAAAATATACCTTTTAAATTAAACAATAATAAGTTGAACAATTTTTACTTACGTACATTTTTACCGACTTTAAAATATTAGGTCCTTACATATGAAATTGGCGTTTTGTCGTACTGGCCACTTTGGTCTCAAATATCTCTTCTTTGGTTACATTTGTATTCCGAAAATCGTAATTCATTTACGGTTTTCGACTAAGCCAGACGTCTGACTATATATAATAACTAGGTACACATTAACCTGTGTACATACAGGGCTATCGGCTAGGGATGGAAGGAGGATTTAAGGAACAATTTAAATCCTCCTTCCATCCCATATTTCCATAGAAAACCGTAATTCATTTACGGTTTTCGAAATACAAATGTAACCAAAGAAGAGATATTTGAGATCAAAGTGGCCAATACGACAAAACGCCAATTTCATATGTAAGGACCTAATAGGATGTACTTACTCTGTTTAAATGGCTATGAAACTTGACATTTCAGTAGTTCAAGTTAGCTTTTAGTTGAAGTAAGTTAGAAGACATTGCATTGGATATTCACTAATTTAATAGGTACTAGGTATCAATTATTTAGATTTGCTAACTAAAGTGCAAGAAGGATTTTGATAAATATATGGAAACATTTGGTATATAAAAAAGTAGTTCATCAAATAAATGATAAGATTCCGACGAATTGAAATCCTCATTTTGAATTAAATTAAAACTAGATGCTCTATAGACTCTCCATAAATACCTACATCATTTGAATTGTAAATATATTCCTTTATTTCGTACCGCACCATAAAAACCCCACAAACACCGTTGTCACTAACTATGTAGTACTCTGTGACGTCACTTGACATCATTCACGTCTGCTGCACCTGCACTGAATACTAAACCGAGGGGAAACAGGGGGGGAAGGACACCCTTACCTGTACCGGGCAGGTGATTGGGGGAAGAAGGACAACCTCACCTGTAGGCCTGGTAAGAGAGTTTATCCTCGAGGAAAAGAAGTCAAAAACCAATTTCAATTTGACAGGCAATTTTTATAGTTATTTTGATTCATAAAGCGAAGTATTGAAGGGATTTCTATTATGCCACCGACTAAAAAACTTTAATTTTTCATACGTAAAAATATTTTAAATTAAGTCAAAGTTGTTGAGAATTCGGAGTTAACAAAAAAGATTTTGACAAATGGAGAAGCTATAATTTTAACTTTATTTCAGGTCGGTTAAAAATATCTTATATCTAACAAATCTAAGGTCACACATCCAAAGACTGGTTAACCATTGCTTCACTCCGAATATCTACTTAATGGAAAGGAATTAGAAAATGGAGGACGTTAATGATTTCGTCTTTAAATCTTATGTATGTTTTTCTCTTCCCTATTATTGTTATTATA
Source organism: Ligdia adustata (assembly GCA_947049295.1). NCBI lineage: Eukaryota > Metazoa > Arthropoda > Insecta > Lepidoptera > Geometridae > Ligdia > Ligdia adustata. Next base: position 13,152,562 of record OX346227.1, on the reverse strand, counting down.
AATTTTTAATGGTTAAATTTTGCATGAACCAAAATTCTTGTGTTTGAAAAGGATAATTCATAGAAATCTATAGCATAATCATAGAATTATTATAATACTCCATTCGGTGGCCCCACTACAGTTTCAGATGTGTATCAGGAGAAAACGTCCTAAGTAGGCGAATCGACCAAGAAGCAAAATACCAGAAATTTTTAGTAGATATTCGTATAACAAATACGCATAACGGATAAACCCAAAGAAGTATTTATCAATCGGACAGATTCGTGCAAACGTCAACATAACCTGATAAAAAAATCACGTTGCCTTTTTCACAAAAAAAAACCGCTATAAAAAAAGATACATCATAAACGTTCAATGGCGCCGCCGAGTCATCGAAGATTATACAAAATCCCAAAGCTGACTAAACTCAACTCAATTTTTAATGCCAAAATGCTGCTTTCATCTTTTATGTGGGATAGATGAATATTTCTGTATCCCTTTCCACGTAATCAGGGACCGGCCGGGATGTGACCTCGAGACCAACATGATTGCTACGAGCATTTACAGTAACATTATTATAATATTCACTAATAATACGTGTAAATAACTAGAAAGTTTTACTACTTTGTTAGGATTATAATGATGTTTCTTGTTTCCGTGTCCACGTTATGCATCCACCGTTATAAAGTAATTTGTTAATCTGAACAGTTTCCGAACTGTTTTTTCTTTATATTTTTTCTTTGGACAATTTGCTAAAGAATCCCGTATTTTTCTTTCTTTCATTTTATTATGACAACACTATTATTTAATTTTTCACTAATAGCTACTTAAATATTCATAATCATATTCCAAATAGGCTAAATAATAAATATGTTCATTTCTAAAAAATTTTTTTTTACTATCTTTATATTTTATGCTCAGTTGGTAACAATACACAAGTTTGAGTATGACAATTACCCAAGCAAGCAAGTCTTTACTCAATTTCGATAATTGTCTTTGAATATTTCTACTTTTTAGTATCTTAAGTTCTATATGCTTGACATCTATTTTACAAGACCCAGAGAGAAGTTTAAATCAGGGCTATCAATAAGACAATCTTTATCTAAGCTGTGCATCTGCTAGCTGCCCGTACGTCGTCTCCAATCGGGACAAAGGCTTGCTTTATTGGAATAATCGAGGAACCCAGGATTACGAGTACGTGGAGGCCGGAATGGTTCCGTATGTAAATTTTTCACATGCAAATTTCTGGACGACCTTTTCTGCGGTTTCGTTTGACCTCCCTGTCTTGTTTAAATAGGAGCTTTTCCAAAGAGAATTGGATGGTTTTGTACAATAATACTACAGGTTAGAACTCTCACCTTGTGATTTTTAGGTATTTTAATGAACTCCTCGTCACTCGCTTCGTGTCTTGTTTTTAGAATCGAAACGGGTGACTTGACAGATACGATTTGTGGAATTGGAGAACCCATCACAGCCGAAATAATACGAGTATCTGTTGGTTAAACCTAATTTAAATAAATTTAGACGGAATACGGATTTTTTGCTGTACAATTTCTGCGTATTAGATTTATTGACTTTTTGAAAATCTTACGTACTCAAAACACAGATAAAAATGTGCAAAATTAACCTACTTTCAATATGAGAACAACCCGGAATTCGAGAATAATACAGAATACTCCATATACATTTTGACGACAACTCGTAGTTGTAACCTTTTACTCGGGCAATACGGGTTGCTCCCATATCGACATTTCTGTTTAACACGATGGGTGCATACATTTAACTTAGTACTTACACTCCAAACCAAGAACCCTGTATTAGACGTAGATAGATTAGGTACATAAGTATAAAATTTATGTTAGTTGCAATTTTGATACTTTTAGCTCAAGGTCAATATTTTCGGAGTTTGACCTTACCAAATGTGATTCTTGAATCATAATAGTACTTATCTTCCAAGATATAAAGGTTTAAGAGCGCCACTCTCAGCCTGATGGCTCGTAAACCTTCGAGTGAGTGTACGAGTACATAGTAAGTACCTAATAGCTACTCTTCGTCGTCAGTTTGCTGTTTATGTGTTCATCAATTCACGATCAGCATTTTGTTTTTCGATATCACAATTTGTATTTCCATACGAAATCCAAAATTACTTTATCTGACACGAATTCTGTGCTAATTCCAAGAAAATTCTTCTAAGCACTTAATCGAAAGAAAATAATAAATTAGTAAAATATTTTTTTATCCAACACAGCCGTCATTTTGAAAGAAATAAGTATGAATAATATTGATATCGTTTCTAAAAAAAAATGTTAGCTTACAAGCATGGCATTATTTATGTCAAAGCAGTTGGAAAGTTTTTCCCATAGATAAACAGATACTGATCTAACCGACTTGACACAAAAAGTACGCTGCGAGACTTTTGCATTTTTGTACATATAATGTTTTCACGGGATTTGTCTTAGTCCTGAGAGTGACACAGGGTAGGGAAGCTAAGGATGATAAACATGTTTAACGATTTGGCAGTCAGGTTTTTTTTTGGAACTCTTCTTCGCTTCTAACCATTTGTTGCTTGACAAAAAAGCGACATAGAAACAAAAAAGCAGATAAGATCCTTTTATTACCAATATACAAAAAATTTAGCTTCAAAAACCTCAATTCTTAAAATCTCTTGTAACAGAACACCAACTTCGTAATCTAAATCCGTTTACAATCCGAGCCCTTCAAAGTTCAGTCCCTTTTAAAAATTCAGACATTTGATGGTTCGATTGCGGATTGTAAAAAACCAATAAATAAATCAGGGCACTGAAACCCTTTTCACAGCGTGACATCCGATCGCCTAACTGAGAAGATTAGGTGAACTTTGGGAGGGCTTAGCTCTTCTCTGGCGGGATCCATTACTACAACATGCTTTTAAAATAGAATTCACTTGCCGTCTTTTCTAAGTGCCGCCATAGAGGAACTATCACTACTAGGAAAATTCATTTTAAAATAATTAGAGTTGCCTGAATAATTTTCAGAGCAACTTTGCAAAGAAACTGGCAGGCGTTTTCATATATCAATTAAAACTACCCTCTTATCGGCTAGCTAGAGTTAGGCAAAAATAAGGGAGGTAAAAATAAGAGCAAGTCAACTTCTTTCACGTCTAACTTGAGCCGGCTGGGTAGAAATTACTTAACCGCAAAAGAATCAATATAAAAACTCAAAATTTTGTATTTCTTAAACTTCATTCATGGGCACAATAAAAAATATATTGAAAAAGACGTATAGGTGTCGATGCGGCCTAGAAAGTAGCGCGCTTGTCTAAAAGAAACTAATTCATTCGGAATTTGGAAAAATCCAGAAAATAGTTATAGGGAAATAAATAATTACACGAGTATTAGGCTTTTATTTTAAAAAAGAATAAGCGAAGATTAACGAAGCGAGTTATTAGCTTTTTTTAGATTTTCACATATCCACACACATGTTATACATTTTAAAGTATGTACGTTGTTTTCTTTTCTTCTTCTCAGCAACTGAGTGACGGTTCGACTCGATCTTTTGCACAGAGACAGTTTAAGGTCATAGGTTACTTTTTTTCGAAAAACGAAGCGAAGCTGCGGGCCAATGTTAGTAAAGTATTTTGTTTCCTTTTGGTTTATTTGGTTGTTTAGTTTATTTCTTATATTTTATTTCCTGTTGCTAATATCATATATCACCAATAGTACTGTCCTGTACCTACATCCAACTTACCCCTATTCCAGTGAACCTCAGTTGACATTTGAATGCAGTAGTTGAAAATCCGCCGACTAGCGCGCAGATATTCCTGATGGCCGCGCGTTGACGAACTGGACGCTTTTTTGAAAGCCTAGTCATTGATTTCCATTGAAAACTGAAAGATATTTGTAGCTATACTCTAATTAAAAAGTTTGAAAAAATAAATTAAAAAGTTTAAATTGAAATTGGACCTTATTAGTTACTATTGGCGTCCCGCGGTATTATACGTGGACATTTGATTATCGCACGAGAACACTCATGGTTTCCGGGATAAAAGTGGCTTTAGTGTTAATTCAAGACAAGGTATCCCGGTGCGAAATTCCATCCAAATCCGTTAAGCCGTTTGAGCGTGAACAATAAGTTAGTAACAAACACATAGATATACTATATGCTTTCGCCTTTACAATATTAGTGTGATAATCAATCAATAGTGTCAAGGTGATGGTTTTTACTTACTAAAACCACTACCTACTATAAAGCCAAACTTCCTCATTTCAACCCATAAACTATGGGGTTAGTTCGTTGTTCTTTTTTAACTCTACCGCAGCCAAGTTTAGTATTGAAAAGTTCACATCTCTAAATGCTCTGATAAACATCACAGACTTCCAAACAATGTTATATCTTCCTTCACCATGGAAAACCTTATAAGATTTGATCATACAAACTACACACTCAAGTTGAGTATTTAATTAATTACTCTACCGTTGTTTATACTCAGTTAAGAATTTATCAGTACAAAAAGAAAAAGAGCAATAATTTAACTTGTTCTAGAACAAAAGAAACAATTTAAATCAATTAAAAAAAAATTACAACAAAGTTATCTTTCACAAACAGGCTCCAACTCAGCATAATGCTCATAATAGTAACGAGAAAATTTGAACTCCATGCACCCTTTCTTTCACACAGTTTTTTTCTCACGATCTCGAACTAGCTTCAGATATCATTCTACTGGATCGCGCGCCTACTTGCGACCGGACATCCGGAAATCCGGAGCTCGCCAATACTCTTCATGGAATATTAAACAAAACCTCCATGTCCGGAGCGAAGCAGGGAACTAATGGATCAGAAATAAAACTACTTCGCTACCGAACGGACAAAATTTACTAAAGATCTTGTTCAGCACCGTATCTTTGACTGAAACGAGATTTTAAATTGTAGCGTCTGCACTTTTATTTCAGCTTTTTAATTTGAATAACTGAGATTCGCAGCAACTTTGAGCACTTTTTTACACTTTAGCAAATTCGTTCACTTTTGTATATTTTATGATTTTATCATGAGTCCAGTCCCAAGGTTCCTGTATTTTTTAAATACGGTTTATATCAATACAATGTTTCATCAAAATAAGTTCCCCGGTTTTTAAAGATATTATGACATGTCTCGCCAAACAATCTTGTGCGTAAAATCTTTCGACGCTTGTAAAGTATAAAGTTATTATTACAAGACAATGTAAAAGATAACATAATATTACGTAGAAAATTTGGCTCATTAAATATTGAAAGGTGTAATGTTTTGTACCTTTCAATATTAAAGTCATCCCACACAGATAACCATATGATCCTGCTAAATATTCTATAGAGAAAGTAATCTCATTCCGCAGCGGGCGATGTAAAATCGGAGCAATATGCCGCCATTACCCGGGATGGTATCGTACGTCCTTTATATCGGATAACGGGATCTAATTCTGTTAAATGCTTCACTTTGATAAGATGTTATCTTAAGCCGATGTTTAGTGAGGAGCAATTTAAATGTCTAGTGCTTTAAGATTTAAAAGTAGAAGAGCACAGCAGCAGTTTACTAGCAGATTGGAATTTGCTCGGTGGTTACAACTGAATTGGTTGGCGTACCCTGTTTAATGACTATGTAAAATATAATGATTTAGATATATATTAACTTTTACTATCTATATTGAAGACAAAAATACTTCTCCTTAGATCCACAACAAACATTGTGGATCTAGTGAGATTTTTATTTCTCAATAGGTGTCTATTATGGATCTGGACAATAGATCTACCTAGATTGATCCTCTATTTAGAGCATTTGGATTATATGTAGAGCTTACATGTCTATAAGCTTTTTTTGTCGTTTTTGGTAATAAAGGCACTTGATCTCCTTTAGATGAACTATAATAATATGTTTAACGTCAAGTTGCCTAGGTTTAATGATTTAAAAGGAAATGAGAAAACTATAAGTTCCCTGTAGGTGATTTCACCCAGGTGAACGAGGACTATTGATAAATGCAAATTTAAATTTTTAAGTGTAATTTTATTTTTTTCATTATTTTATACAAAATATGGTAAATAATCTTATAACGATATATGGCATCATCATAGTTACAACATTCGTTGTTTACTATTTATAATACATTTAGTAAAATTACTATCTTTCTTAACTAAAAGCCTCACTCAAATACAGCTAAAGTAACATTATGGACAAAAAAATAATAAACAGTATTCTTCTATGCTCTTTAACATAATATATCCTAATAAGATGTTGACTCTTCAAGCGCTTCACTTTCGAGCGAGCGCTTGAAGAGTTAACATCTCCTGAGGATGCCTTGTGCTAAGGCGAAACACTAAGGCAAACAGAAGTCGGATACTGAGTGAAAGAGAAATAATAAGGTGAGGTGTGGCGGTGGTGAGGAGGAACCACACCATAAAAACAAAAATATTTTTCGATTTCTCACGCTGACATCAACACGAGGCGGAAAAACACTAAATATTTTGTATATACCATCTTATTATAAATGGATTTCCGCAAAGTAACGCCTGACTCCATCAATTATAAAATATCCTTTAGTTTTTTTTTTTTTTAAATAACTGAATATACTAAAACATTATGAAAAACGTTTTTAATGTTGTCTATATACATACAATATAATATTTGTACAATATAAATATTCTAGTTTTTCCAAAACTCCTAACACACTCAATTAGCATGTTATATTAAAATTGTACAATTTAACGCCAACCTCCTCCAAATATACCATTAGCATGTTTTCCATAATACTGCAACGATGGGAAGGAATGTGGACTGTGATAATGGCCATGAAGAGATGGCGAGTGTAAGTGAGGTGAGTGTATGTGTGTAGAGTGTAGAGGAGCTAAAGGAGAGTGTAGCGCTGGTAAAGGTGTAACTGCTGCATATGACGGGAAACCTACAGGCACTGGGAACAAAGGCTGGGGATGGATTGAAGCGTATAATGATTCCGGGTATATATTGTTCTGCAAGAGCTGGTTGTAAAATGCTTCATCTTCACTAGCTTTCTTTGACTCGCTTTCTTCTAGTTTCTCAGATTTCTCTTTTTTTTGTGCGTCGTTTTGCTGTTCTTGTTGTCCATTTTGTAGAGTTTCTGTTTGAGGTTGTGGTGAAGGTTTGTTTTGTTGAATTATTTGAATCGGTTGTGGAGGAGTTCGGATGAGCTGAGGTTGGGGTTCGATCAGTTGGAATTGCGGTTGTGGGGTTGGAATCAGCTGAGGTTGGGGTTGGACCAGTTGTAATTGTGGTTGTGGGGTTGGAATCAGCTGAGGTTGGGGTTGGACCAGATTTAGTTGTGGTTGTGGAGTTGGGATCAACTGAGGTTGGGGTTGGACTGATGGTATTTGCGGTTGTGGAGTTGAGATTAACTGAGGTTGGGATTGGATCAGTTGTTGTTGGGGTTGTGGGGTTGAGATAAATTGAGATTGTTGTTGGATCAGCTGGGGTTGTAGTGGTACTGGCTGGGGTTGAGGCTGTACTAATAGAGGTTGCTGCTGAAACAGTTGAGATTGTGGAGGATTCAATTGTGGCTGTTGCTGTATAAATTGTGGTTTAGGGGTAATTAATTGAGACTGAGGCGTAAGCAATTGAGGCTGTGGCGTAAAAGATTGCGGTTGAGGTGTTATTAATTGAGGTTGCTGCTGAATTAATTGCGGTTGTTGCTGAACTAACTGAACAGGTTGCTGTGGAAGTGGTTGCTGTTGTTGAACGAATTGGATTGGCTGTGGTAAAGGTGAACTCTGTTGTTGTATGATCTGAACCGGTTGAGGCTGTTGTTGTTGTTGAATAAAAGGCTGCTGTTGAAGAAATTGAAGCTGTTGCTGAATAAATTGAAGCTGTTGCTGAATTTGTTCTCTTCCTTGATTGAATTGTAGCTGCGTTTGCAACTGTGGTTGATACTGTAATGGCTGCAAGAATTGTTGTTGTAGCTTTTCGTCAGATTTATATTCATTTACTTGAATGACAGACTGAGGTTCAGAACGCACTTCGTACGATTGACTTTGAACAGGAACAGGCGTCACTTCAGGAGTATTTGGTTGAAGCGATGAAGGTAAAGGTAGTGGTTGAGTTATAGGTACAGGTTGTAATGTGGACAGCGATTGCAAAGGTTGTAGTGTAGTGGAAAATTGCGGCTGAAATGAAACAGGTCGAATCTGTTCCGGTGTGAAAAGAGGTATAGGCGTCAAAGTTGATTGAATAACTTGAGGCTGCGGTGTGCTTGATGCTACAGTTTGTATGGAGATTTGTTGTGGTAGAGAAGACGAAGTTTCTGTCACAGGCTGTGCTGGTAATGAAGATATGGTTTCAACAGCGGGTTCTGGTGGTGACGTTCGCAAAGTTTCAGCTTCTGGCGGAAAACTTGAAGAAGGCAACGTCGAATATGATTGAAAAGTAGTTCGGCGTCTAAACAAAGGTGACGTAGTAGGTCTAGAACCAAATGGTCTTAGCGACTGAAAAGTTGACTGTTGTGTTGTTCTTGGTGCAAATGTTGGACGGGAGAACGATCTGAATATAGGACGCGTTCGTGATGCTGGAGTTGAAAACTTTGTAGTTTCAGTCTGTCGTTGAATAGGAGGCAGAGAGTTTTCGTTAGATGTAACAACTGTAGATATGGAAGTCGATGAGGCTTCTGGTTCTGCCGTACTCACTGTAAATGGTTCAGGTGTGGTTGATTCAGGTCTTTGTCGGATTTTTACTATTCCAATACGATGTGGCGTTTGGTTTACAGTCGTGTAAATCGTTGTTTGCGGCAATGGTGTGGTTCCTATTGGTTGAAAAGAAGATTGTTGTTTAGCTACTGTGGTTTGCGTCGGTTGAAAGAGTGGAGGAGATTGAGGTTGACGAAGTTCTTGTCGCTGCTGCGGCAGATTTGGTGACGACTGTATTTGATCTTGCTGTGATTGGTACTGGCTTTGAGAACTTGGCGGTAGACCACGAGAAAAGCTCGCGTAACTGACAGCTTGAGGCTGGAATTATAATAAAACAACGGTTTATTGTTAAATCTGGTGGTTAATTAATCAATTCATAATTTTTACAGCTACTATACTCGTACCTGTTCTGTAGATGAAGATTGTTGCTCGGAGTTTCTGTTTTGCTCATTAATATCTTGACCTTGTTGTTCACTCTCTTGCTCTGCACCGTGAGCTCGATTAGCGTATTGTATTCCTGTGCGTTGATCTAGCTGTTGCTCAGCGTTATTTGACCCTTCGTTCACCCTTTCATCATAGCGTTGAGAAGTCTGCAGACCCTCATCGAAATTCATTTGACTACCCAACTGATTGATTTGCTGGAAAATGTCTTCAGGGATAACACCGTTCTGTTCAGAGAAGACCTGTTGATATATCCTTTGGGGGAATGCTTGATTTGGTGGAAGTGTTGGACCAACCAAACGTGGTAAAAATTCATTTGGTAAATCCGGCCTTGGAGGCAATAGTGGCTGCAGTTGACCAAACGCAGGCTGTACTTGAACTTGTTGGGGTTGGTTTCCGTTCAAATTTTGAAGCGTTGGGGCTGCTTGGTATATCTTGTGTTCAGAGTACGCGAGCTGCGACGGCACAGGTTGAGATACTTCGAATGTTGTTGGTGATCCGAGCTGAAAATAACCAAAAAGATATTATTAATTTAAAGATCAAATAAGAAAAAAAATATTTTAAAAAATTACTGAAAATTCGTAGGAACGCATTAATAACATATTTAAATGGGGTAGTACCCTGAAATGTAATTCAAATATATATATATATATATATATCTGTTTAATGTTATCTGTTATCTGTAGTGAAATTTGCCTGACTAATAAGATTTCTGCTAAGTTTTTGATGGCTATATAATTTGTCCACTTGTCTTCAGACTTGCACATATTTTGTGTCAGACCTGAACTATGTGACTGTATTCTCGTATTAGAATATAATCAGTCTAAAGTAAATTAAAAAAAAAAATTACCATGGGTTGATAGATCTGCACCGGCGAATATAGGTGGCTCTGGATGGCGGCGGGGACCGACGGACCCTGTCCTGTGAGCGCGTCAGATATCTTCACCGCAGGCTGACGAGGCGGGCCGTACTCTCTCTGGAACAAATAAAAATATTTGTGTTGATAAAAACATACGAGAGAGGCCTATACTCAGAAGTGGCATAAGTAAGGATGTGTAGATGATGACGATGGTGTGTCGAAGAATAGATTTCTATATCCCTTGGTAAGTTGAGTAGATGAATTGATCAGTAAGGTTTGCAGTTTCTATAGAGCCGTCAGTCGACGAGTTTTTTTTATTCTGTATCGATGAATGATGGGAGTTATCTAGAAAATTAAGCTTCATAAACATTGTCTTTAAATTATGTCGAGACGAGAAAAGATAGTGGCAACGATCAATGAACTAGCGTTTCTGCAAGCCGCGAATCGTTCTAGACTATTGACTGGTGAAAATTGACTCCGTATTATGATAAGTCAAGCTTAATTTGTCACGAACGCTTAGTTCAAAGTTTCAGTAATAACTCGTAATTACCCATCGACAAGATTTTTTTGTGTAATTATAGATTAACGGCAAAAATTACCAAACCTCAACGGTTTTGGCAGATATTGTAATCAATCTATAAGTATCTACTGATCTGGGAGGAATATGTAAAGGGAGGTGAATTTGCGATTTCCAAATTGATAATAGGAACGGTGCTTGAGATCGATTGCTGGAAGTATTCCGTGACGTTCATCCCATAAAAGTCGTTCAAACACTCCTAAGAGCCCATTAAAGCCTCAATGTCGTGTTTTAGGCTATTTCCCTTTATGCGTATTACGTTCGGAAGAAAACGGATAACATTTTTGTCCCTTTGATTCACATAATGTAGACGCGAAGTCACTTTTGCGCGATCTCCACACGAATCACGAAGGCAACTCAAGCGGTCTGGGATCTCGTACGAGGAACTTTCTTCAAAAGTTGTTGTATAAAAACACTTTAAAAGATTTTTATAAGTTAGGAACGTGATAACCTTGAGGTTAGGTTGGTAAGATATGTCGTATAACAAAATCCACACGGATTATTATAAAAAAATATATACTCCGTAATAGGGAAGGGGAATTAAATTATGCAGTATTTTTGGTGACAGATGCAGTAATTGATACAGGGATCACAACAACAGATGTACGAGTAAGCCAAAAATCAGTGATACAACGTGTCAACTAGGTACATACGAGTTTGAACTGAGCACATCAACTACAGTGAACTCTCGTGGGCCCATCGTCCAGGTGCCATAAGTCCAAGAACATTATGAATGACTTGAAGACTTTTTGATTTCCATTAAATTCACCCAGTTCTACAATGTGGAATATACGAACCGGTCCGTGCCCCGTAGTGTTGCATAGAGTTAGTGATTGACGAGAAAAAAATATATTAATATATAATTTTTGGACTAACCTATATCGATGGAGTTAGCGATGAGTGAACTGAACCAATAATTCCAATCTTGGATTTGTTTGACAGTTCACCTATTCAACTCTATCGAAACAAAACCAAGTTTGTTAAAAGAGATGTTTCAAAAATGTATGGAGCTCCAAAATAATGTCACTTCTCGCAGTGTACAAAATCAATTTCGAATCAAAATATTTCCACCTTATTTACGCAAAATGGCGATTTGCGCATTTTTTCCGATACGAGAATCTTTCAAGGATGCTATAATTCCACTACAATTCACATAATTAAGATAATTCTGTACGTATGAAGTAGGCAGCTGATGCAGGTTTCATTAATACACAATATTACCCACAGCTGTAGACAGTTTTTGGTAGATGTACATAGTCCTGGCCGAAAATGAAACAAGCCCTTTATTTCACTTTCTTCGTCGCTTACTCAGCCAATACTACGGCTGGAAAGAAATATATGAAATATAGGCCAATTCTGGCTATAGCCAGTGGGATCTACTCGTATATGTAAGGCTGTGGATGATGTCGATGAAGAGGCAAGTAAAAAAAAAGCACCAGCCAATGTAACATAATTTATATTTTTAGTTACGGAAATAAAAACATTTTGATTTGATATTTATTATTAAAATTCTGATGAAAAACGTCAACTCTTTTATGGTTTCATAGAAGAATGAAACTCTTTACAATTATATCATGCGCTTGTATAATATTATAATTCTGAGAAGAAAACCATCGTTTCCCTTTTCGCTATTTGTTCTTTTACAGCTGTCTTATTTCAATATACCTACAGATATATTCAAGTGCGTAGGTAAGTAAGGAGAGGAACCTAATTTACGAAGGGCAGTTTCTTTCGAACATGTGAAGTACTTTGTGGGATTCTTAAAACGTGAGGGAGTATTGAGATACTGCTTTTAAAGGGGGTTCATAAATTAAAATACTTGTATGGTTAAAAAAGCTCCGAATTAAGTCTATACCTTCAGGTGTTTTGTAAACATAAATAATAGTATGGTTTTGTGTCCACGGATCTCGTGATCTAAGTTGGCTACGGATCGTAGAGTATTGTTTCTACTGATAACGTGATTCGTTGCCGACAGGGAAATATATTTATGGTTTGTCCACGGATCAATATATTTTAATTTCTATTTCTAACCGCTGGAAACTAAGAGGAGCTTCTCAATTCGTTTTTTTTTGTACGCTCCTTAATTTTTCTCCTGGACCAATTTGAGATTTTTTCCATTGAAGATAGACTTGCTAGTCATTTACAGGCAAAATAACTGAAACTAATTTGTATAGGTGTTTACAGAATTGTTTTTTTTTAATGAATAACGCAGTATGGTTATTACATTATCCTAATATCTTACTAATCCTACTTCCTACTAATATTACAAATAGTTTTCGTAAAGTTTGTAATAATGTATGGATGTGTAGATGTATGTTTGTTACTTTTCAAGCAAAAACTGCTGTACAGATTTGGATGAAATTTGTTCTGATTTTTTGGATGAAAAATGATGTATCTCGTACGGAGATAGCTTAGACCCTAGATTAACACATAGACTACTTTTTATCCTATAGTAATGCGGGTAACTACAGGGCACTGCTGCATATCCAGTATATTCAATATAGAGCACACCCCCCCCCTTTGAAAGTAGCCTGCATCCGCCCCTGTGTCACGTCCCTGGTTCGCAGGCAGTCTGCGTTAAATAAGATTATTCGTAGGGTTCACACTCAACCAAATTTACAAGCCTGCCTCATATTTTAGGGATGGCCTTAACAAGTTTTCTTCGGGTAGCCCGGATAGTAGCTCTTTTGTGACGTCTAAGCAGTTTTTTTGCAAATCAGCAACAGCAATTTTTTCGAACTGAGCAGCATTTTTCTTTGGAACAATTTTTTTTTTGTAATCGTGATCACGGTGAGTATTGGATATATTTTAATGTTACAAAATAAGTATTTGTATTCAAAACGATTTGATGTAGTTATCGGCAATGATCATCCACGACCCAATAATGGAGGAATTAGAATAAAGAGGAAAATTACACGAAATCATTTTTTTAATATTGAATATAGATAGATTTTGCAGACATAAACTACATTTTATTAATAAATTATAACAAGTAAAAATTTACTTACTTAAAATTAACGTTGCTCATAAAAAAATAATTAATAAATATACGTTGCTCTTTGAAAAATTGTTTAAAATTATAGAACCGATTTTAATAAGATTTGTATCCTCACTCACTTCAGACTTTCAAACTAAAAAGATTATTTTGTTATATCGATAAGCCTACATAGAAAAAAACCTGTTTGGAAATCGGTTAAAATGACAATGTCATATCGAGATATAAAAAAGAACTTCTTTGCAATTTTCACATCTCTAGCATATTTGTTTTTTGGGTTCCGTTCCCAAAAGGTAATAACGGGGATCTATTACTGAGGCTTTGCCGTCCGTCTGTCCGTCTATCTTTCACCAGGCAGTTAGACGGTTAAATTTCGTATTTTTTGCTCGAAATTAATAACGGCATCAGGTAGACGCTTGAAATATTCACAAAATATTTAGATGTACATACACTTTAGAAATAAATAATAAAATTAAAATAAATTGGTGGTGGGTTGGAACATTTGTATTATCTGTAGATCTTAAATAGTCTATAGGTAATCTTTCTGCTATAATTTCTTGTTGTCGTAGTTAGTCATGTAATGTTAATGAAGACACTTGCCGAATAAATTAAATATTTATGATTATTGAATGTTGATTTTTTTGTCACGTTTTGTTTCGATATAATTAATGACAACAGGTAAAAACTTGGACTAATATTGTTGAATACATACTGAACTCTTCGTGCGCGAGTCTGACTAGCGTATATCAACGTTATTATTCCAGAATATTTCAAAAATTATTTCTCAGAAGACAAACATATAATTTGTATATTTACAATACATTTATCATTTTGTTTCTTCTCAGAAATGATGCAGGATTATCTCACAGAGGAATATTGTGTGGAAATTACTTTGAAAATGTTCTTTGTGTGCCGTTACCGAAGTCGTTTAACCTTGTTCTTAACATGTATAAACCGAGAAAGGAATTATTATCTACGAACTCATTATATAAACGCAAAAAACCAGGACCTCGCACGGGGAGACAATGTATGGCAATTTTTTACATTTTTAAATGTATTTAGCAACAAAAAATCTATAAGTGGTTAGATTAAAAGGGAGTTCGAAAAACCCGACTGCTAAATCGTTAAACTTGTGTATCATCGTTATTTTTATTTTAATATACCCAGTGTCAATCTCACGACTAAGACGAATCTATTGACACCACTCACATTAAAATACGACAAGCCGTTTAGGCTCTAGGGCGTGCCAAAGAAATATGCATACATACACTCGAAAAACATAAGCAAACTTCTCTTGTCGGGTACCTACTGACTTACTTGTATCATAGTGGATATTTCTATTTTTATTTTTTTGTATAACTATAACCTAGTCATTCACCGATGTGTTACAATGGCGGTAGGTTTTATTGTCGCGTCGTCCTTGGCACGCGCATGTCGCGACCTTCATACTGTAGCGCAGGGTTTCACACCCGAGTGGGATACTTATTACATTCACGACCTTTCCGACCTACACTATAATGTTAAAGAGTGATGTTACGAAGATGTTTACTACTGTTCGTACAATGCGTTTGCCAAGTCACTATATTTGTGAACTAAAATTAAAATGTGATTCTTAAAATCTATCAACGTGCGCAAAATGCTGGCCGCGTTTCCTCACCGAATCACAAGGCAAAGAGCAACGAGCAACAATCGAGTCGTGAATAACTCTTTGAAAACGGAGAAAGTTTAAATTGACTGCGTATATTTTTACCACGTAATCAGCATCGTTAATATTACATATTTTGCAAATCTTGCATTTGTTAACAAAAACTGGGAAATATGTTCACCTAAGCGCGATTACGCAAATGTGGGCCATGCAAACGGACTTGAAATCACGGTGACCTAGTTTTGCACCGGGGCGCCAAGTAAAACCAAGCCAACGAAGACAAGATAGCAAGTGTAGGCAACACTTGGCTTCACTTGTTTCATCGCTAACTATACGTCATGGAGCCACAACTAAAACGACTGTAATACAACAGGTTATTGAGCTATTAGCTTATCTCATAGAAAATCATTCGAAATAAAAATCATCATCAACCAGAAGACGTCCACTGCTGAACATAGGCCTCCCCCATAGAACGCCGCCATTCCGAATGAGAAGCTGCCAATTGCATCCACTGTTTACTTGTGACTTTTACTATGTTGCTACCACCCTCAACTTGTAAAAACTGTCGCCGAGCACCTAACGGTGTGTTCCGGCAGCCTTCTTGAGAGACCCATCTAGGGCTACAGTATCGCCGACTTGCGTGGACGTGCGAGCTTGTGGTCAAATGCCTAGCTGTGTAGAATAAAAAAAATAGTATAAAAATATATAGGTATAATTACCTTAGAACATATCGATAGGGTTCAAAATGCTATGAAGAGTAATTCATTGATGATTTACTCTTCATAACATTTTGAAGAATCTCATTAACACTATATCACAGATTTTAATTTAAATGTTAAATAACAAAGGCAGGAGTTTCTTACGTTCCGTTATAATTCATAATATAATGTTACTAAGCTAAGTACGGCGGCCTGTTCTATGCTGTGCTTAGTTATCTGCCTGCGAGGAATCTCTTAATGCACCACTGTTTATAATTGAACAACTAGTCGGCCGACTCGCACGCCGGTTGTTCGACTGGTTGGCAACCTAGTCGACGAGTTCAGTGCACGTGACAAAGTAAGGGAAATTTCATATTGTCGCACTTAACGTGAGTGCGAGACGTGTCTTTGTTGAAGACACGAACGACTCATTTCATCTCTGATAAAGTTCAACGCATGTGAACGAAACTATAGTTGGACCTTTACAACAGTGAGGTACGCGTGGAAACCCGTCTTTTTGAACAATTTGAATGAAACACGCGTTAGTTTTCTCAATATGGGAAATTTATGTGATTCAGGATAAAAAGTAGCTTATATGGTCATTCAGGGCTCTCTCAATCTCAAATCTCTGTACCAAACGCCACCCAAATCGATTTAGCCGATAGTGCGTGGAAGAGTAACAAACAATTATTAGCTTTCTATTCTTCGAAAATAATGCGATGGGTGTATTTTTACCTGACTGCGAAAGAAGGAGGGTTATGTTTTTCTAAATTATGTATGAGCCTAAACGGCTTGTCGTATTTCGATGTGAGTGGTGTCAATAGATTCGTCTTATTCGTGAGAGTGACACTGTTCAAACAGCAAGTTATTCATTTATACTTAGACTAATTAAAAAACAAAAATACATGCGAAATAATAATCAGTAAAAATACAATTCATTGAAATTTAGGGAATTCTATAATAAAAACTTAAACTTGTGTGTTACATGTTGAGGCCCTAGCTCCCGCAGTAGGATTCCCGGGGTTTGCGGGAACTAGTTCTCTTCAGGAGTGCAAGTAATTTGTAAAAACACGTGATTGCTGATGATTGTGTCACATTAACATAAGTGTAATATTGTGTAGTGTGTGTGTTTGAAAGTGCGTGGTAAGGGTGTGTGCTCATGTGTTAACATAAAGTTGCATTATATTTAGTGAGGGAGCTCGTCGTTTAGCACGAGTACTCGTGTTGTTTTATAAAAATGGTTTCGAGGCCAGTGTCCAGACATGTCAGTGTGAATTAATGGTTAAATTGTAAATAAATTAAAACAAAACAGAAAAGAGACCTATGGTAACTTAAATAACATCATCACGAGTAAGTGCCTCGGTTTCATTGTAGCTGAGTGTTAGTAGGTAATCTTTTAGTTTTGTTTTGCATTTGATTCGTGAGTCTTCAATGATATTCAGGACTTTGTTTATTCGCTTATTCGATTAGCTTAAATATAAGGTCCCAGGTACCTATAACACCTTTGCCCAAATCTTAAGTATCTCTTTGGAACTTCCCATATATGTGCACGATTGAAATTGATAGAGGGATGGACAATTGCAGCGTCGATGGCAGTTCTATGAAAACGCAAAGTGCAAGATTCGATAAAGAGTAGCCGGACTCGTAGGTGTTTAGTATCTGAATACAGGGCATCAGTAGAATACAGACTACTTTCATCAGATGTCTGCTACAAGCAGCTCCCTACAAGACTATACAGTAGGTTAAGACAGCTTTGCAAAACGCGTCATTCACCATATTTACTATTTTGGAGTCAGCCACAGATCTTAATTTTTTAAAGATAAACAAAAACTTTTTAAGTCTATTTCTGTCTGATTCTGTTTGTTTTACCCAGGATAAGAGTTCGTCAATGTAAATTCCTAGATATTTAATGTCCTTAACTTTTATCTAACAATGGGCATTCGCAATGTGAGTAGTTTAAGCTAGTGTCCCAAGTATGTAGTTTGATACAGACAGGCTGTTTTGGGGCAGAGCGTTTTGACACTCGGAAGGCTAAAATTTTTGTTTTTTTTAGCATTGAGTGCCAGAAGGGTTTTTTGCAACCAGTCCATCACAGTGCGAAGCCCTTCGTTAGTTAAACTGTTCAAAATGTTGCAGCTGCGCTCGTAAAATATAATGGCCGTGTTGTCTGCAAAAGCAAACAGCTTGCTGTTGTCAACTTTTAATTAGCAGAGATCGTTTATATAAGCCAAAAATAGCATAAGACCAAGTACATTGCCCTGCGCCACTCCGAAACTTACTTTTTTGAAGCTACTATACAGGGTCGTTAACTTTTACTTGTTGTTTTCTATCACAGAAGTAAGAACTAAACCATTTAAGTGCAACACCATGAACTCCAAGATATTCTTGTTTCTTTAGAAGGATGGGTCGAAAAACGGTATCAAATGCTTTTGTGAGGTCAAGAAAGACGCCAATACATGTCTGCCCAGAGTCCAGTTTCTCTACTACAAAATCGACAAGAGATGTAACCGCGTCTTCCGTTGACCTCTTTGATCGGAAACCAAATTGATCAAGTAGTAGTAGTATATAGGAATAGTATATAGGAAGTAGTAAGTTTTGCTTTTCGAGAAAACTGGTGAAGCTTTTGCTACTCTCTCCAAGATTTTGGATATGGAGGAAAGTAGAGATATTGGACGATAATTTGAAGGTAAATTAGTTTCTCCTGCTTTGAAAATTGGATACACATCAGCTTCTTTAATATATTCTGTGCAACAAAAGTGCCAGTCTCTAAACTTAAGTTGCGTATAAATGCTATTGGAGCTGCAAGGATGTGTTTTGCGGATTTGAGTAAATTGTTTGAAATGTTATCTGCTCCAGGTGCTGATCTTATTTTTAGAGCTTTAATTATTTTATCGATTTGCACAGGGTCCGTTGGTGCAAGAAATAGTGATTCGGAGGGACAGTTACACAATGTTACTGATTATGCCAGTTCTTGCTCAGTTTTGCCAATGCAATCTAGTATATTTGTGGCCAAATCTTCTCCTATTGTACTGAAGTAGTTAATTACTTTATTTAGCGCCTGTGTAGATGTATCATCAATATTTAATAAGTTGTTACTTTTAATTTAGTTGGCTCTAATGTTGCATATATCTTTTATAGTATTCCATAACTCTTTGCTGTTGCCAATGTTTGATTTTATTTTCTCAGTATCATGTAGATTTTTTAAACTTTGGAATATATTGTTGCATGTGTTTCTATATTTTTTATATTTTTCTTCTAACTTTCTATCATTTGGATTCTTTTTATGTCTAGAGTGAAGTTGGTCCATTTTTTTATACACTTAATCAACCCTGCCGTATTCCAGGTTTTGCGAATAAATTTAGAGTTGCGTACAGTTTTGTTGGTTTTATGAGCTCGGATTGAATCATTAATGGTATTTACAAAATTTATTACTGTCTGGTTTAATATAATTTAGACCAGTAAATTTTTTCAAGATCTTTTACTAGTTAATGCTTGTGACCTGCCTATCCGAATGAGTAGATTTGCTTTTGTTTGGAATGCTCACAATAACTGCACTATGATCTGTCACCTCAGTAGCGCAGACTACAACCGTAGGTCTAAGCAGACTTTTAATTATAGCATGATCTAGACATGATGATTCATGAGTTGGATTTTGATGACACGGAGTGTATCCGTAACAAGCCAACAGTTCTAAATATTTATCAACTTTTTTCTGCGTTTTAGAATTTTGCTGCAAATTTAAAGTGTCGATATTTATATCACCAAGTATTAAAGTAGTCGGTCCCTTCATTTTGTCAAGTATCCTTTCCAGTGATTGGAGGAAATCATCTATACATTCGAAAGAAGGGGGTATGTAAATCGCCAGTACATGATATACATCTGTATATCATGTACTGGCCTCACAGCGCAGTGGTACCCCTGACTTCGGCGCTGAAGGTCGTGGGTTCCATTCCCACTCTGGACAAACATTTGTGTGATGAACTCGGGTGTTTGTTCTGTGTCTGGGTGTTCATTATGTATAAGTATGTATTTAAAAATAGTATATGTAGTATATATCAACCATCTGGTTCCCATAGTACAAGCTCTGCTTAGTTTGGGGCTAGATGGCGCTGTGTGAAACATGTCCGCCAATATTTATATTTATTTATATTTATATTTATCTGATATGTTGATAATCAATCCAGTACTCAATTAGCAGAGGCTCAGTGATACTTACTTTAAGACCAATTATGGACATGACAACAACACCATCGTTTTTGTTTAAGTTTATTTTTGAGTATGAGCAGCAGTCTAGCCAACATTCAGTGAATTGATCGCTGTTTTGATCTAACCCTAACTTGATTTTGTACTGTTGGGGCACACATGTGCGGTAGGTGTGAATTATTTCAGTTTTATCTATATCTTCTAAGATGGTAAGGTTTTCATCCATATTTAGGCTTAAAAGATAAACTACGGGCGCCAAAGTTAGTGTGATAAATGAAGTTTAGGTATACATTTAGTACTATAGACAATAATTTACATTTTAGGTTAGTGTCTATAAATTTTTCAATGATTTTTGTATGATGATATAATAGTGGACAATTGGCATCCGTAGCCTGTATTGGGAATAGGTGCCGGTAAATTAATATACTTATTACATACAAGTGTTAGGCAAATGATAAAACAGAACAAGATAGTTAAATAGTATTTTATAGTTTAGATATTTTTTCGATTCTGTTATATCCAAATCTGATTGTTCGGGTTTACTCGTACTTATGGCAGACATTTGAGAGTCATAGCCGCAGTTATGCGATTTAAGCCTATTTGCCCTGGACGTTCCATGCAGATAAGTAGGAAACCGGTTTTTTAAATTTAGCTGTAAATCCATAGCAAACGTTAGCTATAATATACTGGGCACATCAAAATAAAAAATAAAAAAATTATTTAGATTTAGCTGTCGGGTTATTTTTTGAAATCTATTCTAATTACTTGTTACCGCTGGTACTTTAATCTGCTTGAAATGTAAAATATAAATACCTACTTTTGAAACGCAAACGTAGGTATTTAAACATGACGAAACAACAAAAACAAACAAGTTAGAAACCTTTTTGTGACAAATATTAAAAAAATATATATCCGTAAACAAATAAAACTTGGAATAATTACTTATCGCGCAAAATCCCGAAAACTTCTCGGAGCCACCCAAATAATTTGTGACGTATAAATCATGCAGGATTTAAAAGCTTTTATCAACAAAACAGCGCGTACAGACGAAGTTCGTCGTTGAAATATTAAGTGAATTGTGGAAACATCCACAGAGGCAGGTCGTAAACAAAAATAATAATAATTAAAGGCCTCAATTGTGCTGAATCGGAACAAAGGGCCGCGCGGTAATTTTAGCCGCAAATACTGAAATGTTTAAAAACAACGGCTCTCAATGTTTGCCACCTACCTAGGCAGGGAACACTGAAGGAAACATTTTGTACTCGTATGATACGCGGCAAACTACTTGACCTTGCGCGAGACGTGTTGTACTGTTCGCACTTACCAAACTACCCGTGAGAGTGAAAGGGACGATGCCGCCATCTTGGTTCTAGTCATTTGCCGCGTAGTAGACGTTCAATTTAAACTTTAATTTGTTAACGATTGATGATCCGGAACCGAGTTTACTTTTTTTTTGTATGTGCATGATTGAAAAGAAACTGTTGAGTTTTTCGGATTGATATTGTACATGACTTTCTATATAGCAACACAACCCCTCAACTAGGTCGCATCGTGTTAGCGATTAAAAAAGCAAAATGCGTAAAATGTATGCTACTGTGTTTTTACGAGTGAAACGGCGGGATACAACTATGACCTATGACAATCTCCAGATATTCCATTATTGCTATAGTCTTGAAAGCAATACTGTAGTTTCGTATCGGCCTAGAAAGCAAGACCCTGGTATTGCTTTCAGCAAAGTGATGACAATTTTCAAAACAATAAGTGAACAAAAGACTGCAATGACTCCATTTATTTGACAGATATTGGCATCGGCTAGCGCGATGTAAGTGCTACTGCTTTGAGTCTAGACATCGCGATCGCCATCGTCATAGCTTTGAAAGCAATACAAATAGCCGATAGCCCCACTAGACTAGGCATGCTCCACTAGAGCTACAGTATCGCTCACTTCCGTGGTCTTGAGGTCAAATGCCTAGCTGTGTAATAATCCAGTGACACCTTTGTACATGATATATAAATAAAATATATAAAATAACTAAATCTGTCCAACGGTTAAGGCTGTAGAGGGTTACAAAGAGTTAGGCGTAACATACACTGAAAAAACAAACCCTTCGGGCAGTCGGGAAAAAAGCAAAAACATCCTGATATCTATGATTTCTAATGATAAAAACATAATATAGTCAATTGTGACTGGAAATGTCATCAAATAAAGGTACAAATTAGGTTCGTTTCGCATGTTGCATTGCAAAGTTTGACAATCACTGCGCAGGAGATTTTCAGCGTTGGTCAGAGTCATTAGCTGGAAGAACGTTCTATAATTAATTCTGAAATGTCAGGAGGCGTAGAGGCGGCGGCGGCGCTCTCTTTCTAGTTTCACAATTTAAATGAATATTTCAGACCTCCGCGTGGACCCTTGGGGAGAAGTATTCCTTTTCATTTGCTGGGAATGTTGAAAATAATTTTGACAGTTTTCTGTCTCGGTACGACACAACTAGAATATTTAGGTGCGCGACTTTGTTGTAAGGAACTCCTTATACTTTACTACAGAGGACGAAATGGAAGGTCAAATTTTGCTTGTAAGTTTTTGCAATGATGCTTTCGGTATACCCGAATAAATTTGGTTAGGATAATTTTAATTTCGAATCTAATTTAACGGTTTCATATACAAGGTGAACCAGAAAGGTGTGACAATACATAAGGGTGTTAGTGTACGCATCAAAGTGAACCCATTGCAGGACAAAATTTTTCAAAATTCAAGAAAAAAATATTGCGTATTCAGTGCAACTTATCCGATCACATGACCAATTTTTGTATGAAGAACCCCATATATTTTATTTTCGAATTTTGCAAATTATTCTTTTAAAATTAGTTCACCTTGACTGATACACTAAGAACTTTAAGCATTAGCGCACACTTCTGTCACACGATGTATTGTGACACTGTAATATAATGTTTACTTAGGTTCGTGTGGACTCAGGAGGTAGTGATTTTGTTACTTTAGCTGTAAAACCTGCCGTGGACTTAAACTATCTTAATAATGTTATTAGATTTTTCTACGAGCAAGGGCGTCATTGTCTCAAGTCAGAGCCGTTAGTATAATCATCTGTAAATAATCAGCCTAGTGCAAATCGGACACGCACATTAAGGGTTCCGTACTTCTGCACAGCATTAATTCAAGTTTCTGCCTGTTGTCGTTAGTATGTAGTTTTGTTAGTAGCCTCCAGTTTTTTAATCCTATTGTTTTAGTTTTTTGTACCAAAGAAGGTACACCATTTGTAAAAAAATTCGACTGTCTAGTTATAACGGTTCAGGATACAGCCTGGCGACAGACAGATAGCACAAACAGCGGAATCTCAGTAACATGCTCCCACTTTTACCCTTTGAGTACGAAACCCTAAAAATGATCGTTAATTAAATGTTCATCACCAACTTCTCTTATATTATGGTCAGTGATACTCGTATGGGAATATTGAAGCAGGAATAACGCAATAACTATATATTTTTTTGTATCCTAAAATAATGAAATTACCCACTTAGTATTGATTGTCTGACATTATCCTCATCTAATAATGAACTGCTCTATTCAGTACTTATTCCATTATTCGTGGACCATTTTTTCAGGATACTTGACTCATAAAAAGTTATTAAGGCACATTATCGTAAAACGGAATCTACTTTCGAGTACGAATGAATGCAATGGGAACGCACAAAGAATGACGGGAGGCTTTTGACGTAGGTGTTTGTGTACTGTCGCTATATAATATGTGTGTATGTATATAAGTACGTATGTATGGTCTACAATAACTCCGATTCTGTCAGGCCAAACTTACTAAACTTACCTAATTTGACAGTTCTAAAATTGTCTCCTTTCTTTTTGTTTCCAAAAGTGAGAAAAGGATGGATATAATTTCAGGAACTTTTAGTTTAGTCAGTATGACTGGCCGGATTGGGGTCATTGTCGTTGGCTAAAACGAAATTAATTATTATTTATAGCTGTTCAAAAAGCTACATGTGATATTTGCTGTGCTCTCTACATGTTAGGGTTCACAGAATTTAAAGTTTAAGTTTTTGTTTTTCTTTGTTTTTGTACAAATAAGAAAATTAATTTGGTAACTAGATCATTTATTCATCAAAAGACCGCCGTGGTCTAGTGGTTAGTTTGCTTGCTTCGAGATGCGACGGTCCCGGGTTCGATTTCCGGTCGGGGCAGGAGTTCGAATGATGAGTTAGAACATTTGTCTTCGTGTCTGGGTGACTTTGTGCGTGTGTTTGTTAATGCTACATGGCATCCCCGACACGGGAAAAATTCTAGGGGAGAGCTATGAGTGTGAAAATTTTATTTATTTTTTTGAATTATACATACTAGATAAACTCCGCCTAAAAAGCCTAAGCTCCCAAAAAAAAAATACTTAACTCATCTAAAGCTTTTTCGAAACCAGCTGTATAGTTTTGTAGCTGTGTAGTATTTGAAATTCAATCAATATTAATAATTCTGGTTATATAGACAAAGATACTATATCCTAAGTTAAGTTAAGTTATAGTTCCTTATATCCTAAGTTATTAATTATATTGAATGTTTTTTTCCCTTTGCTTATCTGTTTTAATTAATAAATTGCATCATATTGTAATAAAGAGCTGATTATATCCTAAGTTAAATTATAGTTACTTAGTTTTAAGTAATGGCAAGTAAAAAATAAAATTAACCTAAAAATATAACTTTGTCTAACTATAAATAGTCAATTGAAGTCGTAGTTACTCGTATTTTCATTCAAACTTATAAGTTAGTTTTTTATAAATCGATGTTTGTGATAATTATATAGTGTGATATACGGAACCCATAGTGCGCGAGTTCGACTCGCACTCGTTGTTTTTCTGCGGTTTTCAATCACTTGATAAAATCACGGATGTTTCCACTTTGGTTATTTTTGGTAAGGGCAGCTAAATAAACAAAATGACTTAACTACAACAATAAAAAAAATATAGCATAAAGATTACCTGTAGACAGTTTAAGATCTACAGATAATCCAAATGCTCCAACCCACCACCAGAGGGCAGTGTGCCCAGTATGCTAGCCACGTTACCACGCTGAAAAGCAATGCTTATACGTTGGGCCAGATAAAAATCAGCATTCTGGTCACGCGTCGAATCGATTAAACGCTCCGATAACTTTTGGTTTGGATCTTCAGAAACGAGCTTTATGTTTCATTATTAGCTTTACTTTTGTCTACCTAGAGCTGGACATAATCCTTAATATCCTAATCGTCTCGTTGATATACTCGTAGTTGATTAAAAAGTAAATCAATTAATACAAGTTCTTGGTTTTACTTCGTTCAAATGAATCCAGATCTTTCGATTCCTTGGTTTTATGTGTGCAACTTAAAGTTTGAGTAATACTCATATCTAGAAACATACGTTAGGAAATATAACCTTAGCCAACCGATGGAAGAAACCTGTAGTTTAGCCAATAACAAAATCAGGGCGATACGTCAACGACATGTTGGAGATGAGGGCCATTAACCATCACTGAATAAAATGTAATATTGACAAATCTTTGTAATATTACACCTTATTTCCTTTGCCATAAGGTTGCAGAAATTTAAGAAATTTTAGAACCAGTTTGATTGTGGTTAAGATATCAATACTAGTTTAGTTTAGGTCAATATGTGTTACATAAAATGTCTGAGTACGGCACGCTTTAAATCAATGTTGGACTTTACGCTTCCGTCGCTTATGTCGTTTTTATAGATTATATTGATCACTTCATGTTAATTTATTGACAATATGCAGATGCGATTGGATTATATATTATAATGATTATAATTTTAATGTGCAGAGAAATTCCTTCGTTAATGTCTAGCCTTGGCTAGTTCACTTTTTATGAAGAGTTTATTTTTCTAGCACATACCTAGTAAAACAATGTGAGTGCGATAAAATTACAATAATTTGGTTGTATTATAAGGATCCTACTCGCACTGTGCCTCGCTTATCTATTTTGAAATGATGTTGTAGCGTGTTCTACGTATTGCACAGTAGAGACGCACAATAAAATCATATATAAACATCTGAGATTCAGTATTTTTCTGTGATAAACATTTTGGCAATTTATCAGCATTGAAAAAAAAAACAAGTAATGTTGTGTTCCCGTAGGCATTATTGGTAACTCAGTCATCCGCGGCGTTGCATGCAACATAAAATATAATATAGTAAGTTTCTAAGTTTGAACTACCATTTAACATCGTCAGGGATCGAATTTTCTAAAATTCCTTTCTTTGTTCCCTACACCCTAAAATGAACACATCCTTCAAATTTCATGTTTCTAGGTTTAGCAGTTTAGGCTCTGCGTTGATTCCTAGCAAAAAGCAGTCAGTCGGGACATACATTTTTGTTTATATAGATACGCGTATGTGTTACCTAAAACTAGTTTAATTTCAATATAATAAAAGCCTGAGAAAGCATTAAGCCTGTCAGCTGTCAAGTCCCTAATAAATTACAAATCGCCGAAAATGACTTGGTAAATGAAATCGCTTTTAAATCCTGAAGCTGTCCATTGAGTCAATAGGCTCACAACACAAGCCATCTTCAGATTGGCTCCGAGGCTCGAAGGTAATCCTTTAGGGCCGTCTCTTCAGTCGACGCGTAGGGAAACAATAAGCGAACCATCAATCATACCCTTAGGGCACGTTTATGTAGACGCGCTACGTACTGCGACTTCGGTACGTCACGTTACGTTGTCACTTTAAGCCTACGTAGGCTGATATTATTAAAGAAGACAGGGTTTTACGCGCACCTGATTGATAGAAAAGTCCAACTATAGTTTCGTTCACATTTAGCGAACTTCATCAGCGATGAAATGAGTCGTAAGTGTCTTCTGCGTCTGGCAGTGCGAAACGTGTCACCGTTGAAGACAGGAACGACTCATTTCATCTCTGATAAATTTCACAAGTGAAAATCAGTCTTCTTACACAAAATAGATGAAACACGCGCAGTTTTCTAAATAAAACTACGCAGGCTGCTGTATGGTTTTATAATTTGAACTTGCGCTGTAACCGCTCTTTAAACTCTGTGGTATAGCTCTAAGTGAAATGTTTTTCTACGGTCTCTGGTCTCCTAAAATTGTAAGTCCTATGTATGAGAGCGTTTACATAAGCGTTTAGCGGCTTTTATATGCACGCAATTTTATTATTATTTTTATTCTACACGGGGATGATAATATCTTCACTCGCTCTCAAATCTCGCTCGGTTCATTTCGTTCCACTAGCCTTAGCTAGCTAGCCAGTTCTAGGTCGCTGACACAACAGCTTGCGTACTCGTATTCTGCGTCTGATTTGCTAGTTTCTCATGATAGTAGCTAGATACTTTCTACAGAAGCTATTTTTGGGAGAGTTCTTCTCGTTTTAGTAAGTTTTGGTCTGATATCTTCTGTGGGCAATACATCGGCTAGTTATTCTCATTTATAGCTGTAAAGGACTTCTTTCATTTTCGGCCAGGACGGTGTACGTCTACCAAAAAATGCTTAAGATGTGATGAATATAATATTGTGTACAAAACTATTCAATTTCTGTGAATAATATATATGATACCGGATAGATTTTTATATCCTAGGTTGACTGCAATGGTCACATTGGTCTATCAATTGAACCACACGTCACAAATAGGTGGAAATATTTTGATTCGAAATTAATTTTGTACACTGCCATAAGTTACGTTGTTTTGAATTTGGTTTATAAAATTAAAGATTAATAATCCCTAACGTATTTATGGTATCATGTACACTGTCCTGGCCGGGGCTCCATATATTATTGAAACATTTCTTTTGAGTTGACGGTGCGACGCGACGTAACAACGAGTCTCGTTTACTTAAACGCATTCTAAGAAGGGCGCTGGGTCACGCAGTTGCCTAGGTCAGAATGTAAAACGGTACAAGGTTATTTTATCCTCAGTCAAGGACCGAACGATGAGGCTGTCATTATGAGGTGTTAAGATATTGAAAAAAATATGTTCAAGGTGAGATCTCGTAGTGAGGGTTTAAGTTTGCTGCGATTTGTAAACTGACTCATGAATTTGTAAATTCCTCCAATTACAAGCAACTTTAGAAACCTGTAGGCACTTGTAGGTATTGTACTGTAATACGATAAGTAACTATTATAAAAAAATGCATATAATAATAAACAATAGGATCATCAATATAACACAAAATATGTACAGATAATAAAATAAATTATAGAGACAGCGTACATAGTATGCTATTCTCATAAATATAGCATTATTTCTAACAAGTACCATTCTGTACAAGCTACCTTAGCCATATCGTTCTGTGTAAAGTGTACAATTCTCCGGCAACTTGTCAGCAGCGTTTTAATTTTCTTAATTGCCCAGCCGTTTTTAATGTCGTATTCTACAAATTGAAGGCATCGCGATAAAATACTTTTAAAGCAAATTTAATCTTTATTTCTAAATACAAATATTTATTTATAGGTTTTTAAATCTTTTACCTTAAAATAACCTGTGTATTGCTTACAGTTAACTTTGTCTCTAGTTCGTTTTGATAGTTGTTAATATTTGTGCTATTTTTTTTTATCGATGAAATTTTTTTATTTTCTCCAATAAAGCAGTATTTGAACATTTATTAATTTGTCAGACTTTTGCACAAACATCATCTTATGTAAGAGAAGTGACATTACAATATGTTACCATTGACCTGTCGCTCGGCAAACGAGTATCAGAAGATGAATATTAATGTAGTGTTCAGGCTTATGTTGAGAACTTCCTAAAATAATAAATTCATCTTTATTATTATTTTTTGATAGTTGTGATAAGTATGGTGGGGTCGAAATTTAAGCGAATGGTCGTGGTTTAAAAATGCTTTTAATATCCTTTTGATTACTTTTGCTCATACATAGATTATAATTTTGAAACTGACTTTAAGGTCTTAAGGAAACTTGATTGACGGAGAAGGTTTGAATGTTTCGAGGTGTAAGATAGGTAAAGTCACCAATCCGCTATCTGGGCATACGTACCAACCAACCCATAGCGTCCCACTGCTGGGCACGGGTCTCACTATGAATGGGTGTAGACTATAGTACACCACACTGGCAAAATCGCGGGTTGGAGACTTCACTTATCTTTGAAGTTATTTAACATTCCCTAACAAGCAGTTTTCCTCTCGATGTTTTCATTCAAAGTTTAAACGCGTGGTGATTAATTCTAATAATTTTTTAAATGCTAATGTAAGGTTCAAAACTAAAATCGAGCATTAATATAAACATGACGATTTTGAAGTTGAACATAAGTCATTATGTTCAACCCATCAGATTTGATTTAGGAAATGTTGCAAAATGTTATAAAAATGGTTGTTATCTATTATTTGATGTAAACGACACATATGTAGGCCAATTTGAGAAACTATAATTAATTTAAATACCTCTACACCGACTTACACAACAGTTTGAAACTATTTTGTCAACATTATGGTAATTTTTATGTTTTTGGAAATATTTGAGCTCAGATTTTGGTTTTGCAAGCTGTTTTTGAGTTTTTGAGAAATGTTTCCAAGATACATAATATTTGCAAATGCTAATACAGATATTACAAAAAAATTCATAATTATGTTGAAATAGACCTAACATCGTTAGCATAGTTAATGATTAAATATTATCATATTCAAAGTTCATTGTCTCGGCTCAATTGAAATTAATTAAGATTTATAAAAAGAACTATTATCGCCCTGCGAAAGTGGCATATGTGTCAATCCAGGGTCTAAGCTATCTTCGTACCAAATTTGATTCAAATCGGTTTAGCAGTTTTTGCGTGAAAGAGCAACAAACAAACATACAAACATATTTAGAAACTATTGTATTTATAATATTAGTAGGATAGTTTTAGTATCGTACATTATTTAGCACGATTTTTTTATAATAACAAAGATGAAAGCAAGAATTTAATTAAACTTCTCTCGAATACAATTTCAGTTTCGTCGTAGAAAAGGTAAAAGAATCACGAGTCCAGTAGTACGAGTACATAAACATCCTCAAACTCTGAAAACTATTTTCATGAAAGCTCCGCGAAAAACGTGAACTTTCAAAATGGTGATTTTTCCCTAAGCACAATTTATATCGCGGTTCACGCCGTCAACTTTTATATTAAATTTCTTCAGCGAGAAACTTTACCGGCCTAGAAATGACACGGCAATTGATGTATCATCCCGTGAAAACTACGGAAAATTTACATAGTGGAGATTATTGCATGGGTGTCTGTGATGATTGATTGGACAAACTTACTTAGTTTTTGTAGGACATGGCGTTAATGTCCTATAGACCCAAAACCGGGTTCAATTTTTAGGAGAGATATGTCTTACAGTGAGAAAGACTAAGAAGTTTTGTTAACAATTATTTTCTTAGAGCTAGGTGCAAAATGCTGGGGCAAGAGCTGATTCAATCGGGCCAAGAATCTTTGCAGCAAAAAGCTTTAAAATACTACAATGCTTATTTATGCATAAGTGGAGTGACATGCCCTGACGTCATATTGTCTGGGCTGTAAAGTTACCTACGAGTATAATAGCCATCCTAGCAAACAATCTGCTACCTTATCGGCTCGCGTTAGGCATGAAAGATGTTAAAAATAGACTCCAGTATATACAATGTTACGTAACAATTTTAATACGAATATAATAACTATAAGTTAAAATTTATAAAAAAATACCTACAATATTCAAATGAAGCAAGGATAAACTCACCTGTGGTATTCCTTCTCGTAACTCGTTCTTGTTTCCCTCATATCCTACTTGAGAGCCAGGAAAACCTGTAATAGGAAAATGATAAGGTAGTTACATTTTTCTTCATTATTAAGCTCGCTCTAATTATCAGAATTATTAGATCACTGTTAACGTGGCACCAGTTATCGCAATACTTAGAAAAAGTGAAAAATCGACTTATGGAAGGAAACCAAGTGTTTCAAATTCAAAACATACAATTGGGACAATTTTGATTTTGATGACGGGCCAGTTTCATGAAAAAATAGAAAATATTTCCTTTCAAGCAATAAAAAAACACACAGGTCCTGGTGTTGCTGCGATATCAGGAAACATTTTTGAATTAGGCTAAAAATAAAAATGGAAGGAAGCGTGATCATTCTTTTACTACCCTACACAGATAGGCATGTGGCCACAAGTTCGCAAGACCACGGAAGTCAGCGATACTGTAGCTCTTGATGGAGCATGCCTAGTCTGGAATACACTGGCTCTCAAGGAAGGCTGCCGGAACACGCCGTTTGAGGAACTTAAAGATATGACACAATAAAGGGTTGAAACTATCTACTTACTGGCTTCAATAGAAGGTTGTATCCTGACTCCGAAGTTTCCTTCCTGCAGTTGGCGTTTCGCTGTATTGTCTTCTTCTTCCCGCCGGCTTTTGGAACTGTCTGCTGCGTGGCAGAGCGCCACTAACAGCAGAATCGACACCTGCGGGGAGAAAACCATGTGAATACAAGATACCTTAGCACAAGAAACATAGACTACGCGCGGGGCTTTGTCACTCAATATCCTGCGTTGACTTTGACGCAAGAGTAAGCACGTTTAAGTCCGTAAAAAATAAGCTTTACTAGTCTTGTTTTTTTAGACTCCTTGGAGGTCTCGGACGGATTGTATTTATCCAAACATGGCGGTGCTTCACGTCTAATCTATTGTAGACACTTCCGTACTGGAATCTGTAGTATCTATCTCAGTATCGCAGTTCCCTGTCCGTTTTGTACCGCTTTTACCGACTTAGTATTGCCATCGAAAGCACACCACCACTAATGTGGTAGTTTTTGACGTTAATGATTTTGCTTTTTTAATGTCAATCATGCCAGACTACAAACCCTGCATCATCAATCCGATTCTCTCTCGTGCGTTCATCAGATGTAGAACGATTCCGATGCGAAGGTTATTGTCTTGATTTTCCTTGGCCACTAGCCACAGTCCATTCATTTGTTAGGGTTGGCAACGTGTTTCTAAACCTTTAGACTTCCTTAGCGTCTTGATTGTCTCTTTCTCTTATTATACTATTTAAACTGTGGTTGTTTTAATTCATAAATCAAATAAAATATCATTCTTGATCTTTCACTGGGTTATATTACTGTGACATTATATCATTCAGACGCTTGTGTGTCGCACATAATATATTATAAAACCGAGTTTTATTGACTTATGTGCAATATTTAACATTTGCACAGCTCGTACTCTTTAATAAGTCGAGTTTTGTAATAATTCGTGTCCCATGTCGAATCCTAATAGTTGATGTTTACTTTCCAATAATTTATTCACTAGATCCGGTCAATTAACATGTGTGAAAGTTGTGAGAATATTTCACATTATGTTGGCACTTTGAAACGAGATCATCTTCTCATCAGATATTGTGTTACGTGATATCCTTTTGTATAACTATATTTCGTAACTATTTTTCTATATTTAACACCGAATGGGCAACTGCAGTAACCAGCAAACTATTTTTGGCGCAAACAACGCCACAATGCTTAAAAGACCACCGCCATTGTCTTTCATTTTCACTATAATACTATCACTCATCCCAGCATCATTATCACATATCCCAGGATCACTATCACTAATTCCAAGATCACTATCACTTATCCCAGCATCACTACCACATGTAATGACTCATCACTTTCCAAACGATATCACAAAAATATTATTTCTGCCAATAAACATAACATAGCTTTAATATTCACTCTTTTTGTTTCAAATGTAACATTGACTCTATAAACAATGTAAAAGTGACCTTAAATGAAGTACCATTTGTTTCATATTCCGTCGCGCGATGTCGCGCCTCCGATATGATCTGAACGAATGCGCGCGCGCGTGATCTGCACTACACTTTATAAACTTCTAAGCTTTCCTTTGCTAGAGACATAGTTAATTGCACGTGAATTGGCCAGTGGCCGGTAGTGTTTTTTAGTAATAATAAGGTATGTGTTGTCCACAATGAAGCACATTTGCTCAGAAGAAGTCAATTCTCTTATGCATGACTTGAGTGATTATAAAAAGTAGAATATAAGGAGCTGACGCCAAGACCCATCACTTGGAAGTTCGCACAATAAAACAGACGCGAAATGCTTCATATTCAGTTTTTTTACATACGAATCTATATTTGTTTTTACTTATTTGTAGGTACAGCTCTACAGAATGTGATGTGATTTAAATTTATTGCTGTCTTATTACGTATCTACAAAATATTGTGATTCCTTAATTAAGCAAGTATTGAAAACAGCGTTAAAACGATTCAAGAACCGTTTAAATTATAATCTATTAGCAAAAATAGAAAAAAAAATATACGCAACACGCTATTTTCCGTTGTAAACGTAACAAACAATATCGCAATTTTAATGAATCGCCAGTTCACTGTGATATTAAAAGCTTTAACGAATTTCCCAAAACAGGAAGCTTCCATAAATAAGAATTAATCAATTACGCAGACGAAGTAAGTATTTAAGGGCACTCGTTTGAGATAAAATAAAGTTCAAATTGGAACGGAAATTACCATTTTTTCGGTTGTCTCATCTCTTTTAATTTGTTCACTGAATTGGTGAGTTCTTTTGAGCTGTTTTTTGTCGTAATTTACTCGTAGTTCACGAGGTGATTGCTGAGCTCGACCACTCTGGGGATCATATTCAGTTCTGCGCTCTTCATTTATCACACTAAAGCTTTGGAGTTCAACTTACGTTTAATAGATAGAGAGAGTCTAAGCTACCGGTGAAGGAAAACATCGTGAGGAAACCATAGCAAGGTGGTAGGGCATTTCCTATCGCTCGCCTGGCTAGCTAGCACCCTCAAGCTGTAAAATCTGTCACCAAACAATTAACCGTATGTTCCGGCAGCTTCCATGAAAGCTAGTGTATTCACGACTAGGCATGCTACATCTAGAGCTACAGTATCGCTGACTTCTGTGGTCATGCGAACTTGTGATCAAATGCCTAGCTGAGTAAGATAAAAAAAAAACATTTTAGACATTTACGTCGAAGCACAAGTTATTAATTTATTTTTTCTATATTTTAAAGATTTATTCTTTAGTTTAGTGCAAAGTTTTTATTTTCACGTTTTTTTGGTGGCATTGTCACGTATTTTTTAGGGTAAAGCATTTTAATTGTAATAAATTTTGAACACTGATGAAATAATTGCAAACATTCGGCTATCCAGAGTTTTTTCTACGATTAGTAGGACAATATTTATAAATCCCCCAAAATAACATTTACTAAGCACACAGCCGCTTCAGATTCTAGATGATTTCTGCATCTACCAATTCTGTTCAAACAGAGTACATAAAGATCCAGTTTAGCCTTTATACGATAAACTTGCGCCACATATCATCCGGCTAGTTGTACCTACGTTTGGGCCCTATTTTTGAGATAGCTCTAATAAATTCAATATTCGCATGCGAAAGAAATCACCGGTGGTTATCATTTCGAATGTTACTGTTTATTGCCATTTTTTAACCATTCGAAAGCTGCATTAACAATTTTTACAGAATATTTTAAATAACTAATTTTACCCAGAAATAAATGACGTCATTCATAATTAGGTACTACATTTTGACATTTGACTTTGACGTAAAAGTAAGAACGACAATTGAAAAGAAAACTGAGAATGTTATTATTTTTTAAGGTTGATACTGCGATAATGCGTTTTTTTAAATATCCTTCGAAAGTAACGTCATTAGAGACTGATTAATTCATTCGAATAGTTTAAAAATAGAGCCCCCGTTGATTCACACTCGACGAATGCGTGTAACATCATTTTAAAATTTCGAGTGTAGTTCGGAATGTGATCCTAAATTACCGACAGTGCTTTACCATATCTTTCGATTAAATGGACTTGCATATGAACTAATGCAAGCAGCGTTCTTGGGACAACGCTACACGGAGATCAAATAATGGACTTGCATATGAACTAATGCAAGCAGCGTTCTTGGGACAACGCTCGCTACACGGAGATCAAATAATGGACTTGCATATGAACTAATGCAAGCAGCGTTCTTGGGACAACGCTCGCTACACGGAGATCAAATAATGGACTTGCATATGAACTAATGCAAGCAGCGTTCTTGGGACAACGCTCGCTACACGGAGATCAAATAATGGACTTGCATATGAACTAATGCAAGCAGCGTTCTTGGGACAACGCTCGCTACACGGAGATCAAATAATGGACTTGCATATGAATTAATGCAAGCAGCGTTCTTGGGACAACGCTCGCTACACGGAGATCAAATAATGGACTTGCATATGAACTAATGCAAGCAGCGTTCTTGGGACAACGCTCGCTACACGGAGATCAAATAATGGACTTGCATATGAACTAATGCAAGCAGCGTTCTTGGGACAACGCTCGCTACACGGAGATCGCATAATAACAGACTTAAATTATTATTTACAGTTTAGATTTTATTATTTTAGGTTTTTTTTTGGTTTTAGTTTAAATAGGTTATTTAAGTAAGTTGTGGTTATTTTCTTTTTCATTATTATTTTGTAATAGTTTAATTATTGTTAGATGAATTCATCTTAATGAACTTTTATAAGATTTTTCAAAGTATCGTAGTTGCTCTAAAGTTAGTAATTAAAGTAATAATCTTGGGAAGAATAATTTAGTAGTGATGAGTTATCAGAATGTATTTTATATTCTTGAAAGTAAAATTACATTGTAGTAAAGTAAGTATAATCAGAAACGCAACCGTTGCTTGTAAAATATGTTTAATTCCTAGTGCTTAGCTTGTTTTGATTATCACATTATTTTTGATCAAAGAAACAATACCTTTTATTGGGATAAAATAAATTTCTTCCATCACATTCGTGGCAGCTAGATACATGTTTGCATAAAGCCTATTCAAAAATTGAATGTTTTCTCACACTATATTTAAATTTTCTAGATTATCCAAGTTAATACAAACTAAATGTACGATGTTCAACCTGTTGCCGCTGACTCTGTACAAAATGTTCAGTACAGAGCAACGAAAATTCACACTAATATTGTAATGGCGAAAGTTAGAATGTGTGTGTGTTTGTTCCTCTTACACGCTCAAACGGATTTGGATGCAATTTGGCACCAAGATAGCTTATGAGCTGTATTAAAAAATAGGTTTTTGTCCTGGGAAAATGAAGTGTTCCCGTAAGATAGTCAGATTTCTGCGGCGGGGCACATCTAGTAGTATAATATACAATGTAAATTAATTTTTAATAATCTAATTTAGAACAGCATTATTTAATTTGCCAATTAATCGATCAACAGTTGACGTCAACCGTCGGTCAGCTGACACGAACGGGTCAAATTAACCGCAATCACATGATTACCGTACATGTGGAGTAACCGGCCGTTAAAGTTCCTCACAGGCAGCTGCGGACCGAGCGCGACTCAGGAGGTTATTGCGAAACCGGAATCAAACTAACTAAACAGCTGTCTGACCTGCACTCGGTTAGCGACTTTGTGAAAATAGACCCGTATGTTACATACGCAAATTCAAGGAAGTGATTTTATTGTAGCGATGATGGTCGAGTGGTTAGTGCGGTCGATTGCCGTGCAAAAGGTACTAGGTTCGATCCCACGATACAAAACATGAAAAAAGGCCTGAGCTACCGGTGAAGGAATCTATCGCGAGGAAACCATAGCATGGTGGTAGAGCGTTTCCTATCGTTCGCATGGTTAGCTTCCACCCTCAAGTTAGTCAAGTCGCCAAGTACCTAACAGTGTGTTCAGGCATCTTTTCTGGAGAGCCAGTGTATTCCAGACTAGGCATGCTCCATCTAGGGCTACAGTATCGCTGAGTTCCGTGGTCGTGCTAACTTGTGGTCAACTGCAGAAAAAATAGACGACTTGCTTTCCTCATATTTGTTTTTTTATTGCCTATTTTACCCAGTAGTTTTAAATTATTTTTTTATTATTTATTTATTTATGCGGTGTGGTTCTCTTTGGTGTCTAAGGCTCTATACGTTCTGAAACTATCTGGCATGTCCTATGAATACAATCTTAAAAACCGAGATTTTATTACGAAACCGGAATCAAAGTATCTTAACAGCTGCTTAACTTGCTCTTAGACACTTTGTAAATATGGAGCCATATGTTGTGCGATTTTAACACATCGTCACATTTTTGATCAGCCATTTTGTTGCAAAACCTATTTCTATTATTTTCATACAAAGTTTTTATTGATATATTTATATTATTATATGGGACCACCAAATAATGACACCCTTTGAAACAACCTAAGAACCAAAGCAGTCCGGACTCCACCCGATTTGAGAAACCGACTTGAATTCGCAAGCGAATAATTCCGTTGATTAAAATTTTGTAGTGATTTTATAA
The DNA here is from genome assembly GCA_947049295.1 of Ligdia adustata. Lineage (NCBI taxonomy): Eukaryota > Metazoa > Arthropoda > Insecta > Lepidoptera > Geometridae > Ligdia > Ligdia adustata. Next base: position 13,115,173 of record OX346227.1, on the reverse strand, counting down.
AACTTAATTACCAATAATAAACCAAGTACAGATTATACACTATTAAACTTAAAAATCACAAATTTGAGGTGTGTTAGTGATATCCCTCCCTCTAGTGAGTCTAGGTATATACTCGTATGAAACTTTATCTCGGTGACTTATTCAAATCGTGATACTGTACGATCTTCTAAAGCTCACACGATTTATTACTTCTATTATTTCGCAGCTTACGAATGGTACTTATAATCTGGTTTTCTAGGGGCTTGTTTTCAAAAGTCTGGAAATAGACGTAGATAGGCAAATTAAAGCTTTAAAATGTACAGCAACCATATAGTTGTTTCGAATTTTGCTCCAAAATGATCTCGAGAATACAATATTATTCGTAGCTTTAAAACAAGATTAATAAAAAAAAATTATAACCAAAATAGTTAATATAATTCTCCATTTTGTGTTGGCACGGCAGCCATCTTGTACTGATTTTTACCAAAGATATAGCTAAGAATACTCACGACTAATACAAACATAAGGATTTTTCTAAATAGAAAAACAAAATCAAAATCAGTTCATCCACTCAAGAGCTGCAATGACACACCCTCTCCCACACAGACACGTCTAACTACCCCTGACTGGGGGTTTACATATTTTACAAAATATTTTTTTCCTTAAAACATTCATACATACAACTGATAGCTAAAATCAAAATATCTAGACTAAGAAGATCGTCACTCGCTTGGTAAATTAGGGCTTGATTAATTTAAATCCATAAATAATTAATCATCGCGATAATCTTGCAAAGCATAACAGCTAATATAACGGAACCCTTTTACGTATTGAAATGTGCTCGCACTTGGCGAAGGTTTTTACGATAATGTGGTAAAGGTATAACGTGTGGAATATGTTAGAATGGGCTCTAACTCTCGCATGACCCACCCCTCCGGCTTTACTTAATCTTACTCGTACTAGGTACGAGTACCTACGCTCCTGAGTTACAATAAAATTAACTTCGCAAAATGGGATATTCAAAGAGTTTTTAAGTAGGCTGTTTATAACGGTTTCATATAGCAAGCGTTAAAAGTTAAAACGAATATTATTTAACTAGATAAGAATCTCGTGTTTGCAATTTAAACATTAATAATCCAATAATGCTCCAATAATCTCGGAGTCTGATAATGTCAAGAATACAGAATAACGAGATCTATATGTATTGTATTTAATCAATTAAGTTAGTAAAATTGTAAATAATGTTTAAATCGATTCTCCTGATTTCAATCAAAATTTGGCTCTGGAAGAAATCTCATTAGCCGTATGCTCTTCAGATAACGACATTCCTGTAATATCTTCCTAATGCCATATTCAAGAATCGTACTGTCGTAAATAACACTATGAAATTTTAGAGTCTAACCAATAACTAGAGGAAAGTAAGCGCCTTAAGGTCTGAAGCTGGTCTTATCGACTAACTTGGTTTTATTTTGACAGTTCGCCGATTCAACGCTGTCAAAATAAAATCATGTTTGCTTACTCTTGTTTTCACCTATCTCATGCCTTACTTTAGCTGATTATTAGGCTGGTACTGCCAAAACGTTGCAGACATCAGAATTTGAGCCTTCAGTTGACTTAGAAACTAAGTTTTATTGTATTTATTATATTACTTCTCAAAATCGGTAAACAAAGTCACGTACGAGTATTTATGTTTACATAGTACATTATTAACAGTAGTTCCATCATGGAACTTTTGATGGTACTAGTGGCAACGAACCGTAAAAACTTACCCTGTCTATTTCACTCTGTTTCAGTTTAACCTACTCGTAAGCAAAATATATTACACATTGAGTGCAGCATATTCGATATTTTCCACGTCGCTTTTCTTTTCACAATTCTCTGATTGTTATCAATGAAAGTATGATAACTCTAGCAATCCCGATAGTTGATGTTTCGAGTGAGGGATTTGTACGAGTGACTGGCTCAAGTTACTCGGCACTACGTCGCGGATTGGGACCCTCGATCTATTGTGCGTGAAAACACAGATTTAGAACGTGTAGATCGAAAATAAGAGGATTTTTTTCCAAGACTATATAAAAGAAATATTTCAGATATGTATAGAGCTCAGGACACTTACCATAAATGCGTTAGATATTATCAATACTCAAATAATTAACCAAATTCATATAACAAAACTTATCGCAGTGTACAAAATTAATTTCGAATCAAAATATTCTCACTTTAGTTATGCAAAAAAGAAAATTTTCTTGTGTCAGTTTTAATATTTGTGACAAACGGTACAATTTTTAAACCAATGTTACCATTAGAGTCATCGTAAAATACTTAAACTTCAGTGATGCCATAATTTTGCTACAATTCACAGAACTTGGGTATTTTTGTACATAACTAAATATACCATCAATGCAGTTTTCATTAATACATGTATAATAATCACCTTCAGGATTTTTTGGTAGATGTACATCGTCCTGGCCGAAAGAGAAACAAGTCCTTTATTTGTAGTTGTCACCCGCGGCATAAAATGAATTCATTTTCAAAATTTCATGTCTCCATGTTCAGCAGTTTAGGCTCTGCGTTGATTCCCAGCGAATATCCTAACTCTTTTGGATACAACGTTATTAGTTAGGGGTATACTAAGCCAAAGGGAGTCTTTATACTTATCTTGAGGAACAACTTTCACTATGTAACCAACTCTGAATTCTGGAAATTCTGTATAAAATGTACAATGTCATTCATACAAGTTTTTGTTTGATGTCGTACTCCAGTGCAGTTTTATGGTTTATTTTTACATGTACCCGAGCTTATGTCTCGATATGGTGAGGAATGGACATTTCAGTTTCATACAAGTACACGTTTGCGCTTGAAAGAATAGGCAGTAATCTAATATTAAGACAAAGTTTTTAGACATTGTGACAAAAACTTAGAAAGAACAATAATCAAAAAACTAAACTAAATCTACTTACAACTAAAAAGTTAAAAAAAGATTAGTCAAAAAGTCCGTTAGTTGAGAGTGGCCAAAATGCTGGCAGTATGGCCACGTTGGACGGCAATGGAGATTCTTTGACCCAAATAAAACCAGCGTTATAGTACAAATTACCTTCTTATTTATGTTTCTTTGTGGTATATAATGTACAATGACGTCACACACTGGATGGAGTAATTGTCGGATCGTACATCATGTAGGTACTCGTATGTATCGCAGATCGACAATAACTCATACAATGGGGAGAGCGGCTCGCGAGGGAAAGAATAGCGAGGATGAGATGGTATTCTGAATAACCATTTACATTACCAGCCGTATACGACTATCTGTCAATTAAAGCATTTTTCATACATTCTCAAGATTAATTGGTTAATAATATGATTGTTATAGAATTAAAAGAATAATTATTGATTTCCCTTGAGAATGTCTCCTACATCAATAATGGCGTACTTGATCTGACTCAACTATGTTGATATGTATTATAGACTGTAACATTAAGATATTCAAATATATTTTTTTAATATTTCAGTAAAACATCAACATATTCAAGAAATTAAATTATTTTATTTAGAAAACTAACGCGTGTTTGATACATATTGCACGTGCACGAAAAACTTCTCGCACGCCAGGACATATTTTTTTGGACTTTTCCAACAGTCAGGTACGCTTGAAAACCCGTTTTCTTAAACAATAAATTAAATTATTTATAACATATTATACAACAATAACTTCCGTATTAGAATTCTGTACATCCTCCGTTTCATATTATATTAAGAGTATGTAGAAACTCAGATTTTTTATTATTATTGTTATTTGTTTTATTATTATAATTGTTTGTACTTTGTACCTGCTCTATATGTCGTGTGTGACGTCACCTGTCGGTCTCAACGGAAGATCAGCGCGGGTTGTTTACAACCTGCATCATGCTGAGTTGGGATCGACGCGTCACAAAGACATGCTTACCTACTGTTGTATTTACTATTTTTGTTTTTGAACATGTAAAAATTTACTTCATTCCCGTCACTTCCACTTCATGCTCAAGTGACAACCCATCGTTCGTATTGCCGTCCCCGAGTGAAATGTATTTGTCGTAAGCAGCCAGTAATGCCAATAGTAAATATTTGAAGCAAATCGACTCCCTCCACCCCCTCCCTCCCGCCCCTGCCCTCTCATACGTGGGAGGGAGTTGTTTAGACAATGTTGCTTTAGCGTTCCATAGCCCGTCTTTGATAATGGAATCTGTATGATGTTTGCCTTGTTTTGGGATACAAATGGAACTTAGGAAGTAGTTTCAGGAAACAGAAATTGTTTTGTGTATATTTACAGAAATGACGACGCTCCATCGTGTAAGAGTGAATGTTACGTAACCCTCCACGTAACATTCACTCTTACACGATGGAGCATTACGAAAATAATTAGACTGTTGAGGAAATTGATTGCGAAGAATATTGAGAATCTTTTTCGACGTTCAGTTAACAAGTGGTTACGAGTAAAAGAAGGTATGAAAAAACCTGCTAAATCGTTAAACCTGTGTATCATCCTTAATTTCTTTTTTTTGAATGTTGTCATACCTAACCAGTGTCACTCTCACGACTAAGACGAATTTATTGACACCGCTCTCATAAAAATACGACAAGCTGACAACTCTGGGGCATACCAAAGAAATATACATACATACATACAGAAACACATAACCCTCCTCGTATAGCAGTCATTTAAAAAAATATATTTAAACCGTTGTTCATTAAACTGTTGCTCGAAACCAAGTTGTAAAGATAGGTTATGCTGTACGCTAGTGGAAACACTTGTTTCATTGTGATAACGTATCAAATTAAAATCAAATCAAATTATTCTTTATAACATGGATACACATCAATGATACATATGCAGTCAAAGAAACTACTTAATTTTTACAAAAGCAAAAATGTGTTGACAATATTTGATGAATTCAAACTTAGTTACGAATTTAATCACTTTTATTCACATAGAATTACTTTCAACTATACATAAGTTGATATAATACAGGTAACAAGTCGGGGAAGAACGTTTCGTTAAGATGGTCGAAGACAGAATGAGCCACACAACACATTTTCTTTTCTTGAAAATTCTAACTACCCCTCCTTTTTAATAAAAACCCCGGGATCCGTCACTATTGGCTCTCGTTTCTGATTGGTCTTTATATCGACCAATCAGAAACATGTATTTTAATGTTGCAAGTATAAAAATTACAATATTAATTCTAAATAAAATCTGGCAATACTACAAATTTACGACAAATACGTGATCAATAGAACCTACACTAGGCACTAAGCTTGTGTCGTAGGCTGTTTCCCTTCGGAGGATTAAGAGGCATTGCAGAATATTACACATAACATTACTTATAATAATAATCAATTCAATTAAACCAAATAATATGACATTAGTTACTTGTGTGAAGTAACATCTACATTTTTTACACTTTATTATGACCGTGTTTTTACAATACAATTTATTAATACATTCTTGCAACGAGGATATAATTTCTAGTAAACTGAATATGTCGAAGTTTCATTTTACATTCGAAAGTAATATTTAAATTATTTGGATTATCTGTAGATCTTAAATGATCTATAGGTAATGTTTCTGCTATATTTTTTATTTGTTGTAGTTAGCCATTTCGTTTTTGGTAATGAAGACATTTGCCCGTTCCTTGGTTTATTTATTACGAAAGTGATAACTTAATGTTTCTTGCTTAGTTTTAAATTAAATTTCGTATCGTATGAGAACCCAAACTTAAATGCCAATGACGCTAGTAAAAGTACATGACGAAACTTATCAATACGAATCAGTTTAATAAAATTTATCTTAGCAGTTTATTATTTATAGATTAAATTAAAAAAGACGCTAGTAATCTGAGTAACACACGTATAAAAATTTCGTCATTAATTTTTAGTTGACTTTTAAAAGTAATTAAGTCATAAATGCGTTTTTAAGTGATATTTTAAACTGACACAAGGTTTAGAAGGAATTGTACACTGAGCCTGAACAGCTGAACTTTAGATTATATATTCGTTGATTTTTGGTTCAACCCCTATGAGGATCGAATGGTGGGTTGTAACTACTAGTTTATGTATAGGAGAGCGATCAAAAATGTCACAACAGGCAGGATTCGAACCAGCATCATGTATTATTATGTTCTTTATAATAGCTAAAGTTTTTACTTTCAATTTTATTAGATTAAAGATAGAAGGTGTTGACTCCCGTTCCGGCTCGTTATTGGTGCAACATGGCCATCCAGCGCGGTAATGCAGCAAGTGTTATGGGCACATTCACACCGGGAGCGATCAGGGACGGCTAGTACGTTTGACAACACATTACTGTGGCTTGATGAATGTTTAGTAATATAATATTAACTAAACTTTAGTTTTGCGCCAGGAAATAATTAATAAATAATAAGTTAACCATTAATCTTGTTATTGTTATTGTTTAGAAATCAAAAATACTTGCTACTATATGGTTTATAAGTTCTTTCAATTCAGTGGATGTGGAAGTAATGTGAAAAAGGTCTATTGAACGGTGGCCGCATTGAAAAGATGCAAGGCAAATTAATTTTTGAGAAAAATATAAGAGAGTTACTTACCATGGGGTGCTATATTTCATTAATTAAGTATAATATTGCAAACCTGTCTAAAAATTTTGAGATCATATATGAATTGCAAAACCAAAAAAGAATGATGTAACCAAGGACTCATTATTAGGTATTCAAAATTGCGAAGCTATACTTATGCAATATGGTAAAAAAATTCAAATAATAAAGTATTAGATAATTTATATATATATATATAAAACTGACTGACTGACTGATGTTTACCTAGGAATCAACGCAGAGTCTAAACGGCTGAACCTTGAGACATGAAATTTGGAGGATGGAAGGACCATTAATGTTGCATTAGGGTGTACTGAGATGGATTTTTGAAAATTCAACAATTCAGGAGATTAAATAGGGGTTTAAAGTTTTCAATTACAGCTACAACTTTTTACACGACTGCGAAAAAAGGATGGTTTTGTTTTTCGAGTGTATTGTATGTATATTTCTTTGGCACGTTTTAGAACCTAAATGGCTTGTCGTATTTTTATATGAATGTATCAATAGATTAGCGTCTTAGTCGTGACAATGAGAACTTACATCAAAAAGAAACGAAGGATGATACATAATCTATAACGATTTATACACAGGTATAAATCGTTATAGATTTGGAAGTCCATTTTTTTGGAACTCGCTTCTAATCACTCGGTACACACAAATAAGAATAATATCAGGAGGTTCACAGGAGGACATGGCATGCGTAGTATTAAATTAATATATTGATTACTTGCAAATTTAAATTACATCGTATCAATTAGTGACTTTTGTGCAACTTATTTTTATTTGCGCAATCTTTTTAAATATAACGGCTGACTGGGTGACATGCTCATACGAGTATAGGCCTTATTTGTAAATGTTTGAGTATAACTTGTTACGTTGGATAAATTTCAAATAATGTGAAATTGACGAGTTTAGAAAAATGTGCTGATAATAATCAGCCAGAGCCAAAATATCAAAATATTCTGCAACAGTAATATAGTGCGACATCGAACTATTAGTTACACATTTTCGGGGTCTTTAATCTCTGAGTTCTAGTTCCCGAACGACTCCTAGCCTGTATCCTACTCGTATCTACCGGGATGCACCAAATTAAAACAATGAACATCTTGTCACGGAATGTATTTTAAAATCATAAGTTCAATGAACAGACCTAAACTAGTGGGAGACCGACGAGTGTATTATGTGGCGGGCGCGGGGAAACTGGCTTGCCGTACTTTACGATTAGCAAACGTAAGCGCAAAGCCAGGTGCCCCTACACGCATTATTTACAAAACTTTTTCACCAAAGAATGTTACTAAATTATATCTTGAGAAACGTGATTATCAGAGAAAAATTTCTTAGTCACCAACCTGCAATTTGGTGAACGTGATGGAATAAGGCTCACATCCTATTCTTAAGGGAGACCCGTGCCCCAGCAGTGAACCGCTTTAGGTTTGATACAAAATTCCGAATGTATAATACCTTTATTTAGATAAGTAAAGCATGTTTGGTTAATTTTGTTTAACCATAGGGTTCGTGAATAGCAATAGCGAATAGCTTGAGAAATGCCATCGTCGTAGACACGAACGAATCATTTTATCCCTGATGAAGTTCACCGAATGTGAACGAAACTATGGTTAGACCTTTCCAACAATCAGGTACAAGTGAAAACCCGTATTTTTAAACATGATCTTCTTCTTATATATAAAAATTAATTGCTGTTTCTTTGTCTCGCTAAAACTTTAGAACGGCTGGGCTGATTTAGCTGATTTTGGTTTTGTGATGTTTGTGAAGGTTCAGGGAAACTTTAAACATATATTACTGTTAGGCGGTACGAAGTTCGCCGGGACAGCTAGTATAAATACTAACTAGTCTAATCTGAAACAAATCTAATAATAAACCCTCAGTAGAAGAGAAAGTTCCAAGAATGCTGGCAGCATTGCCAACTTGAATGGCAATGCTAATTTTTTGACCAAATTAAGAGCCAGAATTCTGGTTAATGAGAATTATTAGTCAATAATATGTTGATTAAGACGTAAGTAGTACGTAATTAGTAGTTTATGCGCTGTGATGAAGAATGGCGGAGGAAGTCCTCCGAAGTCCAACTGTTGATAGACCTATTAAATATTTATATAATGCGAGTTTGATAAGCGTGACGCAGAGAGTATAGAGAGAGTAGAGTATAGACATTATAGAGTCATATAAATATACAACAACGAGGAATTGTTTACGCAATATTTTCTAGTGCTTTGTACGAGTTCTGACTTGTCTCATTTACGAGGGAGGCGGATCTCTGTACGCACTATGACCGATGTCAATCCTAGCAAATAAAAAATGTTAACAATATCGGATATAAACATGTTTAATTAATAGCAAAAAATAATATTAGCAGTCATTTTGTTAAAAAATACTGTTCTAAAAAACCTTATTATTTTTTTTACTACAAAAAAACTTAGTTCATTCATTCTATATTTTTATGTATTTTCCTCGATTAACGAATCGAAATTGAAAAATTGTTTTCATTTTCCTCTATTTCTCCCGATATCTGTTCACAATATCATGATTGCGAAAGTGTGTTTGTTGGTTTGATGATTTATTTGTTCGACCTTTCTTCTACAACCAAGATAAGATAAGACAAGATAAGACAACTCTTTATTTAAAAACCAGCAACAATACATGAAATATGATTAAAGAAGACCTTATTTACACATACAGGCTTTTAAATGGCGGCCTTATCGCTTAAAGCGATCTCTTCCAGGCAACCAAGTGACAGGTTGACTTGATATTTTACACAGCTACAATTTGAAGTTTGGAGAATACGGGCAAAATTAGATTCACATATAAAGGGTATCAAAATCAGTATAATTGTCTGGTAGTTTTTAAAATGAAATGACTTTCCAAAAATATTGTATGGGCGCCTGCAGTACGTTGTCATTTTTTTTACCCGACTGCGAAAGAAGGAGCGTTATGTTTTTCGAGTGTTTGTATGTAAGTATATTTCTATGGCCTAAACGGCTTGGCATATTTTTATATGAATGGTGTCAATTCGTCTCAGTCGTGAGAGTGACACTGGATACATAAAAAAGGTAATGATGGGATACATAGGATTAAAGACTCAGCAGTCGGGTGTTATAAGTCGCTTCTGACCATTTGTTAACCGCCTCGGCTGTAGTGCGTTCGTAGTCTATGTGTAAATTATAACAACACGACATCGCTGAAGAAAGGAAATTGTTTTCTGTCAGTATTATAGCTGAGTGTGCGTAACTGGCGCACCATGTGTGTGCCTGACTGAATGTCAGTGTCTCGCATACATATTGCTGTTGGTAATTTGACAGCTCGCTGTTGTCTCTCGGTTGTTATTAATTCAAGTCGCTTGTCTGATTACATGTGTCATTATTAGGGGTATAGTTATACTATTTATTGCAGATATAAAAAAAATATAAATTTCTCCTTTAGTGCCATAAGTTAGTATATATGTTCCTTTAGCGCTTCAATCAAACAAACAATTTTCTTGTTTCTTAAACTTCTTACATATTAAATTAGTGAAAATCCGTTGTTGTTATCTAAAGAGATATTTTCTTTAATGGACGCTAAATCGTAAGAGATAACGTTACATCTCTAGTTTACGACCAATTTTTCATAGCTGAAGTACTCGCTGAGTGAAGATGGTTCATCTCCTTTTGTCTATTTGCTCCAATTGTAACTAAATAAATAAGCTAAATATTTATCAACTAGATCCAAGAATGAGGTGCATGAATTCTGTAGCCGAGCCCAGGTCACCTCAGAGCAGGCCGCTGGCAGCTGGCGCAGCTGTGGCATTAACAACTAATGTAACATACATACATACGAAGGGAACCGGTCGCCGTAGGTTGCGCCACATACCCCCCAGTATGTTATATATTCGCAACGCACGGAGAGAGTACTGAACTCTAGACTAACATTACAACTAACAAATATTTAATGCAGCAAGTTCGAAAAAAGTATAAAGTACAAAGAAAGGATGATGCACAACATTACAAAACCAAAATCAGCTAAATCGGCCCAGCGGCTTCTCAAAACAAAGGAACAGCAATTATTTTTTATATTAAATAAGACGGGGGATTTAAGAAGACGGGTTTTCACTTATACCTGATAGTTAGAAAGGACCAACTATTTAGCAGTCGGACTGCTAAATCGTAAAACCTGTGTATCATCCATAATTTCCTTTTTATTTTAATTTTAATGTACTCAGTGTCACTCCCACGACTAAGACGAATCTATCTCACATAAAAATACCACAAGCCGTTTAGGCTCTAAAACGTGCCAAACAAATACACATACATACACTCGAAAAACATAACCCTCCTTCTTTCGCAGTCGGGTAAAAATCTAACAAAAACGATCTTCAATAAACCCGACTACAAGAACTACTTGTCTATCTACATATAAGAACTATCTTAACAAGTAAAATCGCAGGATACAGTTAGTATAGCATATGACCATCTGCAGCTAAAGACGAATCTATTGACACCACTCACATAAAAATACGACCAGCCGTTTAGGCTCTAGGGCGTGCCAAAGAAATACATAGGGCGAAAACGGTTACAATACCACTTAAATTAGCTTAAAATTACCACTGATAACCGACGCATAAGAAAGGTTCTGGAGTGGCGACCACGAATAGATAACGATAGCTACATTTTATTAGGCGGATTATGCCCTACATCCATAGAAGAAAAATAAAAATGGCACAATCAACGCAGAGCCTAAACCAAACATAGAGACATGATCTAGATGATATATGCATTATCTAGTGTAGGAGTGAACTAAGGAAGGATTATTGTAAATTTCACCCTTAAGTGGGTCAAATGGGATTCAAAGTTTGAAATGGGCAGGTGACAGCTACATTCATAAAATATTTAAAATAAAAGCTGCACCTACCCAAATCTCTAATACAAATTCAAAACACCGTTACGCAAAAAATGTCACATTGGCATCTCAAAACTATGACATTAAAACGCTATATTATGTTGTAATAGTCAATAATATATGTCTGTCGTTCTAGGCTCTAGTTGGTCAAAACGCATCAAAATGGGAGCAGCTTTCACTATCTTGGCTCACACATGCTAATACGAGACTTGCTAAATTCGTATTCTACATATTCACATTTATAATCTGCCCTATGTAATAAATTAACTTACAAATTTGCATAACTGTTCTTTGTAACGAACAACCATTACAATATTTTTTATTTAATTAATATTTCAAATGTAACAAGACGTTGCCTGTAACGAACGTTATTTAAAAGCCAATAAATATTTATTTTTCTTATCTATCATGATTTGATCGATCAACGTATCTCTTCATTAATTCTGGCTTTTTTTTGCTTTTTACACACTTCCAATAAGTTTCATCCCACCATCTCGGAAAGAGTATTTTTGCTATTCGATGTCTGAGTGCAAAAGCCGTTTTTATCCGCTAGAGGATAAAGTAAATTTGAATTAAGAATATCGTGTGCACTAAGTTTGTGAATTAAAAACCTCATTCAACCTATTTACTACTTCTATGGTGCCGAATTTATCATACAACCTTTTTTATTTTGTTGAAAACTCAGATTCGGAACCTTTCTGCTGTACTTTTTTTTTTTTATTCGAGTAACATGACTCATACAAACTTATATATAACATGTTATTATAGTCAGTCATATTAAATTTAATTCTATTACAATTACAACAAAATACAATTACATTATAATCAATATAATTTTTACGCGCGCCATTATCTTTTAACGTCATATTGTTAAAACCTTATGTTAAAAATAAGTGAAAAGAGTAAAATGAGTGATTTTATTTTTCGTTTAAGTCATTTCCTCGCTGAGGTTACGAAATGTGAAACGTGTGCACTCGAGTGCAACGATTTTTCAGCTTGTGCTCTTATGATTCCCTCGCTAACGCTCAGGATTCTAATTTTAGAATCCATCTCTTGCTCGGTCATCAAAAGTGAGCACGCGGTTAAAAAAAACTTTGCACTCATGTATAATTAATAACATTTTTTTAGTTCGAAAGGGTATATTCCCGAGGTGGTCCCATATAAGTTTTATCGAAATCGGTCCAGGAATTTTGGTTTAATTCATACAAAAAATATATTTTGTTCTATGACATTTTTATTAAGGTAAGTTTTGAATGCCGAATGGATGTCAGTTTTCACTATTTTAAAGTATGACTTGTGTCTGCCAGTTTATATGCATGGTATATTATAGAAACTTATATAGAAACTTAGTACTCGTGTAAAGCTCGTAGTTTTAAAACAATCTCGTCGAAGTTTGGTAAAACATGTTCTCCAAATTTTCAATAATTTCTAGGCTTATTATTGAATACAAATAACTACTAAGCTAGCATACTTGCTCGTATACTAAAAGCTCTCCTCTCTACCAGGTTAGATTCTCGGCATACTATAGCTAAGTACGTTCCTATCTTAATACTAGCAATTTGCATAAATGCTAATACATCGCTGCGTTGCCGTCTGAGCAAACTGTGACGGCTGCTCATCAAGACATAATGGATGCAAACCGATGTGTTAATGCAGTTTGCTGAAATGCTATTTAACGCAACGTATTTCATAATGACAATTCATTAAAACTTAAACGAGTAGCTTTTGCAATAAAATCAAATCAAATTCGAGCAAATGCATTTCTCTAAACAAAATAACCTTTATCTCGCTGAAATACAAGTAATTCCCGTATATACTAAGTAAGTACTTAAGTCTTTCTTCAACTTACGTGACCTACACCAGTAAACCTTAATTTTAAGTATCGCTAGTAAAAAACATTTTATGCGCGCTCACAATATACCAAAAATCTACTCGTACAGCACACGATCATAAAGTATAGATTATAGGAGCTAAAACTAATATTGTAAGTTTGGACAATTATATTAGCAGACTAAAAGCTTTAAGGTTTATTCTCGTTAGGTATCAGATAAAACTTCGCCCATAAACCGACCTGGATTATATAGGTCGTAAAATTAAAACGCATGTTAGCTCATATACGTGCCTTTACAGGGTTAGACGAGTGATCAACTGTGACGGAGTCCCGATGAACGTTGTCATTATAGGAACAAATCGGAATTTAAGGGAAAAAAATAAATGTGCTATAATAATTGTGTCAGTCGTTAATAAAATGAATGAAACAGCTATATTTAGGTGGCAACCAACCAGGTGTATTCCACTATTTCTATTTATAGAAATACTGCGCCAGATTTAGACTGATTGTCCCACTATTTCTTTTGTTGTCGGCAGGGACAAAAGAAACGCTGCATCACCACTTATGACGGCGTGCACATAGACAGTGTTCCACTTGGTAATAATCCTTAATTTTTAACTAAATTCTAAATGCAGGATGTTCTTAATTAGATTGTATTTTTTTGAAAAAGTATCCGCCTGGTTTGAAGCAACGATGCGGCCTAAAATGGAGCAGGCTTGCCTAGAAGAAACAGATTCTCATGCGACTTGCAAAGACTGAGATTATTATCATGAAATAGCAACTCGGCAGCGTATCTCACACTTTCCTAATTTTTACTTGTTGGTCGTGATGAGTAAGATTCCTGACTTTCTTGACGCATGTGTCACTACAGCTGTGATAGTAAAACACTGCTTGATGTTATGTGTTAATGTCGTTATGTTTTTATTTGTCTTATCTTTGTTGTTATTGTTGTGGTGTCTTACTTGTCTTAATAAACGTCTTCTTTCTTTATTTTTTCCCTGAATGAGGACACCTTTTGCTTTAGTACACCGATAACCATGTACTTATACCTGCTATGTTAGGTACGTGGAGCCTTCGAAGACGTGAGTTACGCTTAGCCTTAAACCTTGTGGAATATGACTGGATATAAAGATACGGCGTGACGGGTAAGGCCGGCGAAGCGGACGACTGATAGATGTTTAAAAAGCTACGTCAAAGTACTCGCACGAAATAAGATAGTAAAAAAGTAGAAGAGAAGAAATACACTTTTTCGAAAGGTAGCCTTAATTATCAGACTGCGAAAGAAAGAGGGTTATGTTTTTCGAGTGTTTGTATAACCCTAGGTACATCAAAATTAAAAAAAAATAAGGATTTATGGTGCCAAATAATAATCTCAAAAATGTAAGATTTCAAAATTGTAGTATTTCGAGTGTGGTATCAAAATAAAGAATTGTTTAATGTGATTACGAGTAAATGTAACTTATATGTTAACGTAACTATAGGAAATGCTAAGTTTAAGACTCAGGTTTCAAAATTATGCAGTCGGGTTTTTTTTAAGTCCATTAAGATCAATTGTTTATATGCTGGTTGGGATTCGGATTTTAAATATAATTCTTTGTATAATTTCAGTTCTAATAAAATTACTTCAACATGTATGTACAAAAATATAACTCTTTTCTCTTTGTTTGGTTGATGTCCTTTACACGGAAAACCCTTTTTAATGATGGCGCTGACCGAGCTTGTTGTAAGTTTTATAAATTATTTTGGCCAGTTAGCAAGACGGTTTAATACAGCTACGTATCAGCATTGTCATTCAGCGTGGTAATGCGGCTAGCATTATGGGCACGCTACTCTCTGGTTGTGGGTTGGAACATTTGACTTATCAGTAGATCTTGAATCTTGTCTGTAGGTAATCTTTCTGTTATTATTTTTGTCGTTGTAGTTAGTCATTTTGTTTTTAGTACTAAAGGCACTTGCCCGGTAGATGTGTAAAAAAAACTTTAATAATAAATTATATATAAAATAAATATTATTTGAATACCTCTACACATAAAAAATAGTAAACTAAAATATAACAAAGCTTTTGTAAAATAATTTATCACATATCTAAATGGTCTGTCGTACTGTGACTGCGTTGTGATGAATGCGATTGAATTTTAATCTTGGTAACGATATGGAGAAGTCAAAGGAAAGTTATTTTATGGTTCAACAGCGAGACAGCTATTAAATTGGATATCTAAAAACAGAAATACCTATCGAAATACACCATCTCCGTTAGGACATAGAATAAAATAGATGGATGCGTTAGGGTTACCATTTCTGAAGAATCAAAAACATATAAATACAGGTGACCAATTGCAAACAAGTGGTTAGAAGCGAGTTCTAAAAAACTCGACTGCTAAATCGTTAAACCTGTGTATCAGCCTTATTTTTTTATAAATGTTAATGTACCCCCAGTGTCTCTCACACGACTAAAACGAATCTACTGACACCACTCACATAAAAATACGACAAGCCGTTTAGGCTCTAGGCCGTGCCAAAGAAATATATAGAGCATTTTATATGTGACAATAGGAAATCCAAAATCTACCAAAACAACATAATTTCTTGACTTTCATTTTTTTCCCACGAATTGTGTGACCAGAACATGAACATTAAAAAAGCGGGCATGTAAATAAAATTAAGAAAACACAAGCGTTGGATTCGGAGCCACTTTCACTTTAGTGACACCGAAATTAACCTAAATGTAACACTTAACAGAGTGACTGAAACTGAAACACTCTGAGTAGGAGTCGGTTGAAACTTAAATATTATTTGTGAAGTCTCTGTTAGTAGTTTTCTGGAACAAATAAGTTCTTTCTTTTCATTTCTGTAACAGACAGAATTATCCGAAATAATTCAAATTTTGTGGTATCCCTAGTCCAACAAAAAACCAAAACCTTTTACTTTTTATTTAAATGCGATTGTAAAGTAGCCGCTGGAATATTTCAAAATTTATTTCAAACTTTCAGTTTAGCTTCACATAAATCTTGAAACAGCAATTTCGTGAGATCATACCATAATCTTTATTTAAACTTTAGATATAGTGGAATTGTAAAAGGACTTTGAAATATTTATGGGTTTACATTTACAATACAAAAAATTAAATTCGTGCCTTTTGCGGTTGCCGCCAGGGAAATTCTTTTGACTTTGAATTTTAAGCCCAATTGAAAAACAAAAAAACTATCCAGCTCACTATGAAGCAAATAAGATATTGCTGATTGTCATGAATAAATTAGAAATTACCAATTACACATCCATTAAAAATAAGATACTCGTAACATGCATCAGTGACGTCAATTCAGTTATACAAGATAATGGTAAAGTAAAGTAAAGTAAAGTAGTATTTATTGACCTTTAAATAACGTTCGTTACAGGCAAGTCTTATTACATTTGAATTAAGAATTACTTAAAAAATTTAACTTACAAACCTCATTCATATACGATTACTTAATATTAGTTCCTAGTTTAACAGTTCTCTTGACAAATATTTATATTATGATTGCTTTGTTTAGTTATTAGTGATATTTTATTATGGTTGTTCGTTACACAAGAACGATGATTCTACAAGCTTGGTCATAAGTCATAAGATTTTTATTGAACCCGTGTCAGATAAAAAAACTTAAAAAAGGCTAACGTACAGCGATGAAGTGGCCTAATATTAAGCGCACTTAATTAAAAGAAACCAATCATTAAATTGTTTTCGGAATATAAAAAAGACGTCAGCGGTTTCCTCAATCTGGCAGTTCGTACAACCATAGTAGACACAACATTAGTACTAGCAGCAATATAAACTACGCTAAAGTTTATATGTCAAAACTATGTTTACTCTTTCAAGCAAAACTGCGGAACGGATTTGCAGGAAATGTTGCGCTAAGATTAACATAAAGGATACATTTTATGTCGGAAAAATGCAGGGTTCCCGTGGGGCGCAATAAATATAAATATGTATCTATATATGTATATAAAAATGTATCCCTATATCCGTTGGTCACGCCATCACGCGTGAACGGCTGGACCGATTTCACTTTTTTTGTTGTGCTTGTTATTGTCAGGAGAAGGTTCTTATGGCAGAAAAAAAAATGAATCCGTTTGTTTCACTAAAACTCGAGAACGGCTGGGCCGATATAGCTAATTTTAGTCTTGAAATGATTGATTTTAGTCGTACTCCAGGGAAGGTTTAAAAGGTGTGAAACATACATAGCTGTTAGGCGGTACAAAGTTCGACGGGTTAGCTAGTATATACAAAGAGTTTCATATACATAGAGAAAAAAACCTCCTTACCGCGCGTCGAAAAAAGTGTAACCGTTTTGGTGATGCGCAGTTGAACATACGCTGTGGGTTAGTGTTGCCTACTATAGAAAATTTTACCCTAAAGAAAATTAAAAAGACTTATTTTTATACGTTTTTTATGTTTGTGATTGTCTGCAACTCGCCCGATGTAAAGTGACGAAGTGGCCTAAGATGTAGTACGCTACGATGTAACTGTAGTATGTTTGTATGCTTGCATAGAAGAAACCAATTTAAAACAATTCAATTTTGGACTTGAAAACAGCAAACATTATAGATATCTGGAAATAGAGAAACTGTTAGCAAGTTCTACAATCTGGCAGTTAGCACAATTAAAGTCGAAGCAAAGCATTTTAGTACAAGATATCCGGATTCTCCAAAATAAATATTTTTATGCGTGTTAATTTATGGCATCCATCTGCTGGGCACGGGTCTCCCTACAAAGGAGGTGTAGATCAAATTGACTCTTATTGAACTAAATTAGGGTTTTCTCAAATTACTTAGTAGAAAGTTATTCTAAATTTCGTTGAAACATTGATTCCTAAGAACTATTTGCAAGGTATTTTAGCGTCAAAAGTTTTCTACGTAAAAAAGGAAATCAAACAAATACAAAAACTAATCCTTTCATATTTTATTTTAACAGAAAAACAGATGTAAGTAAGTAGTTTATTTTATGCATTAATATTTTCCCATTCTTTTAAGGGAAACAAAAAATACTGAATTATATTAATATTTATTGTTTTTGAATTTTGCTTTATTTACATTAATATGCACACACCAACAATAAACTTAGCTGTGGAAAGTAATCTCGCTGGATTCGTTATTTTTTTTGAGTGATTTAGTCACATACTTTTACGACGCATTTACCCATTTCGAAATATTTTTTGAAGAGCTTTCGCTCGCTTGGCCCCGCACCAGGCACTGGTTTGAAGTGAGCTGAGGTAGTGGCTGTGGTCTTAAGCAATGCATTGAGGCGGTTAGTACGCATGTAGTACATGTACATTAATGAGTATAAATGGAATAGTATAGTGTGTTTCCATAAAGTTATCACAACAAGCAGGCCGCTAGTAAGTACTAGAGCAACAGAACTGTTGAAGAGACTCACTAACTTCTCCGTATCGATTCCACGATAAGAAACAATACTGGGTCAAACTGCAACAGCTCTGCTCCTATAGAACATTGTTTTTCAAAGTAGGTCTGACTATGGACGATAAATAACGCATCAACTTGCTGAACTATTTATTACAATTATCTAGTTAGGTTTGGTTATGCTAGGATAGGAAAAGACTGGGTTTTAAAATTATCATAGTTGCATTTTGGGGTCTTATATTTGCACTTATTTGCTTTGAGAAGAACTTGAAGACGAAGAAATTAAATACCAAAAATGACTGCCAGAGTAGAAGATTTTAGGAAGAGCTTCAAATTATTTGAAATTATATTTATTGTTATTATAAGGTACAATGCAGATCTTAATGCTTGACTTATGTAACATACTAATATGATGTATTAAATTAATATAGATATGATCCTGACAACGTCAGACCTTCAGATAGGCAATACCTTCAAATAACTTGTACCTATATAACAAGTTATTTAAGTCCAACTATCTAAAACAGAATGTCCTTGAAATAATCCTGATAGAGACCTTCAGGTAGAACAAATCGGATAGGTAAGGAACTTTCGGCATTTACCGTCACATCTTCCCTAAATTCCCGATAGCTGGTCGAGCGGGCGGCATGCGAGGTATTCAGCGAGGGACATCCTTTCAAAGAGGCAACCCTAACCTCTTGTCACAAGGTATACGTACGTCATCTTGTCTGTTGTATCTACATTCCTTGAATTCAGGGTTACTCGTATGTTACCTAGGAGCGTAGATATGGGACGTGTTTTTGCTCGGATTTCGAAAATAAATATGAACTTTTTGATGTAAGGTTTTACTAGTAGGCGCTGTTTATAAAGTATAAAATATAGTAAAACGTTTGTCAAGCAAATCCAAAATGTACATTTTGGATTTGCTGATTCGAACAATAATTCATTAACTCATTTAGAAAATCAATAAAATATTTTTTTCTACTAAAATATTTTTGACTGCTCTTTCTTTTCCTCTCAAACAGTTGTTTTTTATCTAGAATTCTGGGTTAGTCCCATATCCCAGTCTCAGTCCCATATCCTAGTCCCAGTGAACATAATTTATCAGAATGGAAATAAGTGACCCCTATTGGACCTATTACACTGATAAGTACCTACATAGTTACACAGACATACAGATGAGTCAAAATACGGAGTCTATTTAGTATCATAACAATTTTTGTACTAATTTAAGGAGGCATAACGTTTTTAGGACTCATGATAATTTATCATAACAACTAAACGCATAACTGTTTTTGCATAATTTTTACTAGCATAACCATGTATAGCATAAAGATAACTTAGTATAATTTTTAAAGGCACACAATACAGAAAATAAATATGTTCGCGGTTTAGGAGCGCCGCACCTACCCTATAATCACAACTCAAAATTTGTAGGTATTTAAACTATTCAATGTATTAAGTACAATATCGGTTAGTTGTGGTAAAATAAAATTAGAAAAACTAAAAATGTCTAAAGATTATTATGCGTCTCATCAATAGTAGTACAATACATTGAATTGCTAAAAAAATTTATGCCAAAAACGATTATGCAAAAGTTACATTATAACACTATATATTATGCTACATTCATTATGACAAATAAAATAAAATTGTGTTTTAAATGTAACCCCAAAATACTTTACCTTAGGTCACATCGTGCGTTTACATCGGGGCACAATTCGATTACAATTACGACACAATCGAAACATCAGATTCGGTGCGCAGGTGTTATCTAATAAGCAGCAGTGTTAGTAATTGCAATGGCATCACGGACGGAACTGCACCGCGCTAGACATGGCCTACAATACATTCACCTCCGACCACCACGTGTGTCGCTGTATGCACGAGCGGTTTTAACGTACAACTCAAGATAAATGTCGGATTATTAGTAGGCCCATCAGATTATTACATTGTCTTTAAACGTATTCTCTAGGTTTGAAACATCGGTATAAAGAAGTAAGCTTCATGTTGTGAAGGTTGATTGTTAAATTCTTCTTGTATGAATTTTCTTACAATGCGACACGTGTTTAATATTGTCGCTTTTTGCATAGTCATGTAAGTGTTCTCAGATATGTCGATTAGTTTAAGAGATTGAATTAAGTGTTTAGGAATCACTCCTGTACTGGATAATACTATTTATCTCCCCTTTTAATTAGGTGTATTTATTAATTTATTGATTATTGTCTTTATTAATAATATGATGAATTGGAATAAACAGAAGTTAAAAACTTTGTGACTTCATCGGTTTAGACTCTGCGTTGATTCCTAGCGAATATCTTTACTATACTTATATTTATAGATTTACTATAAGGGTATAGTTACCATTATCCACCAAGCAAGTGGTTCTGTTATAAACCATTTTTAAAAGAAGGGTTACTAAGGCCCTGGTGCGATGAGTTTTGTTGTCTCTAGTATAAAAGTGAGAGGCTAATGTTTTGTTTAGTTAGTTTCTTACAAGTAGAATTTCATCATTCACTTGGTGTTGTAAGTAAAAATCAATTTAAAGATTTATTCAGATTTATGTTTTGCATATAACGATAATGCTGTGTTCACCTGTAATTGGGCTGTTGCATAGCCCCACAAATTTTGTCATGCAAATACCAAATTGTTAATGCATCATACTGCTGGTAAAACAAATAAAAAAAACAAAACAACTACAAAAAAAAACTAGGCCACAATAGATGCAGAGATAATCGAAATGCTTCTACACTACTAGAGGACATCGCACCTAGCATGCTAGTGGTATTACCGCGCAGAACGGCAATACTTGAATGTGAGTAAACAAGAAAGCTTTTATCTTGATTTGTTAACATTAAAAACCTAGGAGAATAATGACTGAATAGTTTTGTATTAGGTCATTACATATGAAATTGGCGTTTTGTCGTACTGGCCACTTTGATCTCAAATATCTCTTCTTTGGTTAGGGATTCCAATTTCAAATGTATACAGCTATTTATTCATACATTTGTATTTCGAAAACCGTAATTCATTTGTTTTGTCCTCGCTTGGTTTTTTCTTTGCGTCACGCAGTTTCAAAATGGAAAACTTGAAATATCCGAAAGATCCGATTTAAAATCCCTTCATTATTTTGCCGGTTGAGTAATGTAACGCAGCAGTTGACGCGCGTTTGTCGGTTTGCTGCACTCAATTCATGAGGTACCCACCTTTCAAGCTTTTTCACCTTTCCAATTTGCTTCAAGTGGATTAAAAGAGTTTTATCATTAACACCGCAGCCTGCAGCTAACTCGGACGTGGTTTGCGATGGATCTGCTTCCACAATAGCTTTCAATTCTTCATTAGCAACTTTAGTCTCCGGACGTCCACGGGGCTTGTTCTGCAGGTCGAAATTTCCAGAACGAAAACGTTGGAACCAAAAACGCACTGTGTATTCTTTTGCGACACAGCCGCCATACACATCATTAATCCTTCGAGCCGTTTCTGCAGCACTGGTACCACGGTGGAACTCGTACTCGTAAATAACGCAATATTTCAAGTTTTCCATTTTGTAAACTGCGTGACGCAAAGAAAAAACCAAACGAGGACAAAACAAATGAATTACGGTTTTCGAAATACAAATGTATGAATAAATAGCTGTATACATTTGAAATTGGAATCCCTAACTAAAGAAGAGATATTTGAGATCAAAGTGGCCAGTACGACAAAACGCCAATTTCATATGTAAGGACCTAATATGAAACTTCAGCGCTTGTCCAAATAATATACTCGTAACATGCTCTGTACATTTGCTGTAGGTAATTAGTAAGAACCTAATTTATTTTTTCATTTTCATTCAGCTCCCTTATCGGCTAATATTCAACATGAAAGAGGTGAAGACAAAACCAAGCAATACTTTCTATATTTGACTGCGAACTGTGAAATATCGACGCCAACGCTTGCTCTGGTTTACACCTCTCCCATGCCTAACTTTAGCCGATTAAGCCCTTGAACCATCTCGTGGAGACTGCCACTATAATAGTGCCATGCACTCGGCACATTCAGCCCAAGTATGTAGATTACTTAGCGTTAATAAGTTTATACTCGTGCCCCGTGCCCCGGCCCCCGTACCTCGTACGTACCCTCTACCATGTGCCACAACTAATATCGCTTCCCTAAATTTCCAAACAGGATCAGATGCGATGAACTTTGCCAGTATCGAATACATTTAACACCTTTTAATCAAGTTTAGAACAGTGTTGCAATATCTGAAGTACACATATAATAAATGCGGAAGTGTGTCTGTTGGTTTGTTTGCCCTTCTTCGCCTTATAAACTGAGTTATGGATCGACTAGATTTTTAGGGTTCCGTGGCCACAGGGTAAACGAGTCTCTATTACCGCTTTACGACCGTCTATACTCGTACGTACAGCTAAGTACTATATTTCAATTTAATAATTTGGGCACTTTGCCCGAAATTCAAAATTTTTTGAGCTAATGTTATTTTTAAATAACTTTTGTATATCTTTAATAAATTATGCAGTTTTTATTACATCTATGAAAAAAAATATTCTGTGAAAAGTTTAGTATTTTTTACTATTTACTCTTTGAATATTGTGGAATACATAACATTAATTGAATGCCTTTTCTTTATTGGAAGTCAGTTAAAAAGAGAAATAAGGGTATTTTTCTTTGTACAAAAACACACCCATCCAATGTTCACAACTTGCAAGTTGTCTAAGCTTTACGCTACTTATTTATCATAAAACGTGCTATTTAAAACGCTGTCCGCCCAGAGAGTTCAACTTTGTAAAATTTTATACATTTTTATCACTTCTTACAAAACGTGGAAGTTGCAGCAAAATGTCCAATTGCTTAGGGACGGATGTCATTTGCACAAACTCAATGTGCTACTTTTCATATCTTACAGAGATTTAAAAAAACAGCTTTGCTCTTTTTGAATAGATCTTGCTTGCAAGCATAGCACAATCAAATTGGAGGACCAAGCATAATAAGTATAGTGTGTTTGATATCTCTAATTCGAAATCTCTATATTGAAAAATATTATGCTCCAGTAAGGTTAATTATTACGGCTTTCCCCGTCCCTAATAATTATGTAAAAAATATATGTGTTAATTGTCAAAAGAGCGGCGTAAACAACAATTTTAAACAAGTAATAAACAAATAGTCAGCATTATTACTTTTGGCGCTACTGCTTCACACTATTGGTAGTGTCATGGAAAATTTTACTTTCCCATGACCGGTAGTGCCTAAGGTAATAAACGATTGTAAGCTATACTGAAAATTTAGTAAGTTACCTATATAAAGAGTACATAACACGATCACAGTAATTTGTACACGAGTGCACTGTCAGAGGCTCTAAATATTCACCAAGGCATCGAAGAATACCACTCCTCGTACTTCTCAGCCCTGGCCAGAAAGATGCCACTTTGGACATAATATGTAGTTAGTAACTTAAAGCTGAGTAAATAATAAGTGAAATACGGCAACATGCAAACTTCCTCGCTTTTTTATTGTATTTTGTCACAAATAAAATCATAATAATAATTCTATTCATAAAAATCATTTACGATATCCAAAACAAATCTCGTAACGTAAACAAACAAAATATATTCTATCAAACGGAAACATTGATGACTAACATTTTGAATAAGTATATACCAAAAACTTATATACCGAAATAAGAAAACATTTGTTGACAAAATACAGGCTGTAAAAAAACTTATCATTGTTGATGTGCGAGTGCCAAAATCCTGAAAAAAACATTGTATCATTTTATCATCGCGAGGCGCTCTTAATTGACTTTGTACGGGAGATACTAACTGCCAGTGTCAAAAAACACCCACCGAGTTAAATATTCGTAAATTGTGAGAAATTCTTCAAGAGGCAAAGGTGTCGGTAAACAATGTTAAGGAAAATTCAATATTTTTCCGGTTTAACTTCCTTAATTATAAAGTAAACGAAGATGTTAAATTGTTGTTAGATAATTTGGATATTTTGCTATATTTTTCGCAAAATTACGATACTATTTTGTTTTATTAAACGTTACACAAATTAATCAATATCTATGTATTCTTCTAAGAAATTATCTATGATTATATTCTATTACTTGTTACACCTTGAAACAAATCTAGTTACTATCATTTTCCGAAATATAATGGGATATGCCGTGACAATACAGGCAAAATACATGCCTATGTCAGGTTCTAAACTCTGAAGATCAGGTGCATTTAACCAGAGATTTTAATAATATATTAGTTCTAGTAATTGTTATATGCTTTAACTGACTATTACTTGCATCATAATGCAGAAACGAAACGTAACCTAGAAAGCAGCCGTATCTAATACTTTTTTCTTCTCTTCCACTTCTTATTTGATAAATACCGACCAACATTATTGTCTAAAACTTTAAGCTTGAAAGAATTGTCGAGCGCCGCGGAAAATGGCAATCATGTCACATAATGGGAGCGTCGTAACTCTTGGCGAATTAATAAAAGGTACGTTAATTGCGGAAAGTATACCTCTTGAGGTGACGACAAGGTGCATATTGCAATAACTTGCCGGTAAGTTGCGTCTTCAGGTGATATTCTGCCGGTGGACAAGTGAAAAGCTTTCCTTCAAACTGCCGATTTTAAGGTTTCCATCAGATTTTGCTTTACTTTAAAATGTTTTTTTTTTGCTATTCTTTTTGTTTATACTTACATTGATCGGTGAATGTTTATTTTTCTTTCTGCCACTAGATTTGCACGATACACAAATAAAGTTAGTTGCATTTCACAAGTCAAATGCAACGTATCACGTGTTTTTTTTGTATCCTAGATATTTTTCCGAAATTGTCGAATTCTGGTTTAGTTGTTTAAAATAACATAGACTTATTAATAAGTCTGAATTTTGATCCAGTACCTTTGAAACTACGATTTTAATAAAAGGACAACGTCTAGCTTAAAACTATCTCATAAATGTTACGTGCAATACTTAATCGCCATCTCCTAGTCCCCGCTCCCACTCCACAATGCAATAGTGGTTGTAATAAATAACGAGCGATGCAGGCGGCCGCTAAATTAGCTTTGTGCTAACCTGTCGCTCTGGAACCTTCTGGAACCGTCAAGGAGCTTTGGGACCTTCCGAGGAGACGCCACTTACGGCCACTTGCATGCCGGATGGAAATAATATTGCCGTTTGAAAAAGTTAGTATTTTGTTAACATTTTTATTCCTTGTCTCTTCGTAAAAAAGTTATTTTTTATTCTATACAGCTAGGCATTTGACCACAAGTTCGCACGACCACTGAAGACAGCGATACTGTAGCCCTAGATAGAGCATGCTGAGTCTGGAATACACGAGTTCTTAAAGAAGGCTGCTGGAACACACCGTTAGGTGCTTGGTGACAAATTTTACAACTTGTGGTAGCTAGCCAGGCGAGCGATAGAAAACGCCCTACCACCATGCTATGGTTTCTTCACGGTGTTTTCCTTCACCGGTAGTTCAGGCAGGCACGGTAATTAATTAATTTAAACAACTTAAATAATATCTAGTGTTTTCCGGATTAGTTTTGATGTCAACGTGAGAAAATGTAAAATATTTTTGGTTTTTATGGTGTGGTTCCTCCTCACCACCTCCACACCTCACCTTGTTATTTCTCTTTATCTCAGTATCTGATTTCCTCTCTACGTGTTTTACCTAAGCACAAGGCATGCTCAGGATATGTTGACTCTTCAAGCGCTCGCTCGAAACTTTAATTCAGTTTAATCAGTGGCGTTGTTTAATATAAAATCTCGGAAGCTAAATTAGACTTCCCGGTGTCCGGTTGGACTTAACTTTAGTGTACTGTGTGAATGTATCATTTGAGACAATAAAATGACATGGTTTGAAATAACTTATTTGGTGATATAGACAAAAGATGACCATGGGAGTTTCTGAACTAAGCGAGAAAAATCCAGCGTGTTTAAGGCTCGATTAATGATCATGGTACTAGATTTATTTTTACACGGTTATCGGCTAGGGGTGAACTAAGATGTAAGGGGGTCACTTTACCGTAATGAATAACTTTAATTATAGGAACAACTCAGAATTGGAGATAAAAATCATCTGTTTCATACAGCTTTTCGACGATAGCTGTTTTTATTTCAGGTCACATAATGAAATTTGTTCGTAATGTTGAGTTTAGTTTCTCTTTTCGGCTTAGTTCACCCTTAACCAATAATTTTGTATAGACAGAGGATATGTACTCGTATCACGTACAAAATACCGAAAAAGCTCTCTAGAAAGAGCCAGCAAAAATTAAAAAATCATGACATTATACTTAGTTATTAAGTTAAATCCAGAAATGTGAGCGTTAGTTAGGTACATGAAGAAGTGTAAATAAAAGCAGTTCGATTAAACGAATCCTAATATTCGTATAATATGATACGTAACGACCAATCAGTATTCAGCGCCAGGATTCCATCTCGAGATGAATCTTTTTACAGCGTCAATTCTAACCACGGATATAAAATGCAGTTTTCGTAATATTCAAGTAGTAATGTTCAAAGCTTTTATTTCTCTAAATTCAAAGTGTTAGTATTAAATTATATTCTTCTACGGCGTGGTTGAACTTATAATTTATACATTTTAAATTTTTTTTGTTCCACTTTTTTCCCGAAGTCATGCCACTTCTATCGCGATGTTCGCGGCCGTGCCGTGATCAGAAACTGTTAGTATCTTTGAATTCGTGGGAGCGTAAAAAATACCCTACTAATGATATAAACACGAACGTCTGTATGGAAAGATGTATGTATGTTTGCTACTCATTTACGTAAAAACTGATGATCGGATTTGGATGAAATTTTGCACCAAGATAGCTAATGTCTTGGACAATACATAGGATACTGTTCACGACGGGCATAGTAACATAGCAGTATAATTGTGAATAGAGTAGGTGTTAGCGTTTCTTTATTTTATAATACTCATTGTATTTCTTGGTAGCATAAGTTAATATTGTAAGTTAGTTTCCAATAAACACTATTGACACGGTCTGAGACAATAGAGAGGCGGATAGCGAGAATTAGGGATTAAGAAGATAGGAATGCAGAGAACGGTGAGACGGGCAGGTGCATGAAATTCCAGGTAGTGTCCTAGCACACCGCCTTTTTCCTGGAATTTCACCCAGACAGGGTAGGATGGTCACCCGTCTCACTCACACACTTGAACGCTGCCATTATTGAACCGCGCGCTATCTCACTGAGTGGGACGTCTGTTAAATGAGACAGCGCGTCGAACATATAAAAGCGCGTGGTTTAGGGTTGTAGAATCCGCAGTGCCACCGCTGCCAGTGTTACGGGCACGCAGCCCGTCACTGCAACTCCCATCCCCGTTGCGTCAAGTGCACGGGTGACCACGGGACCGCCGACTGCACTAGGCAGAAGGACGATCCCACCCCGCCCTCCTGCACCCTGTGCGGAACCGTCGGGCATACCGCGAACTATCGCGGCTGCCCCAAAGCCCCCCGTTTCCCCAAACCCTCCGCCTCCAGGCCTTCCGGTCAGGCCTCCCACCCAAAACCTAAGCCAGCTAAGGCCAAACCCTCCGGGGCTAGGTCGAAGCCGGCACCTGCCCTACCTTCATTGATCCCGCAACCACCCGTCCTACCCACACCTGGCTCACAGCCGATCACTCCCTCAACCTGCCCGACCTCGTATGCCACGGCTACATCCCAGCCGCGTCATATCGCTTCCCCTCCTGCTCCCCGTCAGGTATCCCTTCACCCTTCGCACTTTGCGGACGATGAATGCATTAACGCAGTCCTCGATATCTCCGCCCAGCTCCCACTGGGCGATTGCATCAATTTAGGTCGTCAGATCCTGAGCAACCGCGAACCGGCGGCGATTTTACGCATTCTTGCGCAAAATCAGGCCACCGTCGCGGCCATCCAGGTCTTCCTCGCCGCGAACCCGACCCGTCATGGATAGTTCAACCAAACGTATTAGGCCCCGATCGATCAAACTGGCATGGTTTAATGCCAACGGACTTCTTAAGGAAACGAGTGACGGAGGAAGCCAAGTGCCACTCATCGAACAATTCCTCCACGACCACCAAATCGACGTCCTACTAGTAAACGAGACCTTCTTAAAACCGGGCAAAAGGGATCCCAGGATCGCCAACTTTTGCCTGTTCCGTAATGATAGGCTCCACTCTGCCAAAGGGGGTACGCTTATCTATTACAGACGATCCCTTCACTGCATTCCTCTCGACACGCCTTCGCTTCGTTATCTCGAAGCTTCCGTCTGCCGGATCGCTCTAACTGGCCATCAGCCTATCACACTCGCAGCCTGCTACCACTCTGGTAACAGGCGTTTCGATCAGAATGACTACGAGAAACTATTCGCCTTAGGGGGATCCGTCATCCTCGCCGGCGACTTCAACGCCAAGACCCTCGAGTGGGGTTGCAACGAAACGAATAGCCACGGCAGCAAACTATTTAGTTTAGCGGATGACATTAATTTTGATGTCATTTCGCCCTCCACGCACACTTACTTCCCTCCTAAGTTAGGCTACCGCTCCGACGTACTTGACATAGCACTCCTAAAAGGCGTAACACTCCAGTTGCGCTCTTTAGAAGTGCTCGACGAACTTACTTCCGACCACAGACCAGTGCTCATGCATCTAGGCCCCGACCCGACGGACAGACCGACCGCGACTAGGACAGTAGTGAACTGGAACCATCTAGGGACAGCCCTTGATGACATCAGCTCACCCGAACTCGACCCGATACCGGATGATATCCAATCCCCCCAGGACGTCGAAAGATCGATCGACTCTCTCACTAACCACCTCCGCACCGCCATAGGCAAGTCGTCGCGGCAAGTACCAGTCGAAGATTCCCGTCGGCTGGTCTTGCCCGAGGACGCGAGGGAATTACTGAGAGAGAAACACAGAGCCACTAGGGCATTCAGTAGATGCCCCACCGATGAGAACAGAGCTACCTTGCGGCGTTACGAGCGCCTCGTAAAGGCCCGCATTCAGGAGCTCCGGGATCAAAAGTGGGATGACACACTCGCAGATCTCGCGCCTACGCACCAGGCTTACTGGCAGCTCGCGCGCAACCTAAAGTCAGACAAAACGGTCACC
Source organism: Ligdia adustata (assembly GCA_947049295.1). NCBI lineage: Eukaryota > Metazoa > Arthropoda > Insecta > Lepidoptera > Geometridae > Ligdia > Ligdia adustata. The sequence continues at coordinate 13,085,373 of OX346227.1, read as the reverse complement.
ATGCCCCCCCTGAACCGCCCCGGTCAGCCCCCCGCGTTCGATGACGACGAGAAGGCAGAGTGCCTAGCAGAGAGTCTCGAGGCTCAATGCGCTCCGTCGCTCAGTTCGGTCCCCGCTTCCCATCTTACTATGGTGGACAGAGAGATCGAACATCGCAGCACCATTCCCCCCTCGATCCCCCTCGACCCTATCACGACTAGGGAAGTTGCGCTTATTATCCACCGCCTCCGCGATAGGAAAGCTCCCGGTGCCGACGGCATCAGTAACAAAGTGCTCAAGCACCTTCCCCCCGCCTTGATCCACCTCCTAGTTAGCATTTTTAATGCTGCCATGAGCAACGGCATGTTCCCATCCGCTTGGAAAACTGCCGATGTCATCGGCATTCACAAACCGGGCAAGAAGGCGTCAGAGCCCTCTAGCTACCGCCCCATTAGTCTCCTTAGTTCCCAGGGTAAAATTTACGAGCGACTTCTACTGAATCGCATGTGGGCCCACGTCACGGCCAACAACCTCGTTCCCAACGAGCAGTTCGGCTTCAGGGCCCGACACTCTTGCGTCCAACAAGTACACCGCCTCACGGAGTACATCCTAGAGGGTTTCAACACGAAACCCAAACACTTTGGCAACCCCCAGGGGACCGTAGCGGTCTTCTTGGACGTGGCCAAAGCCTTCGACAAAGTCTGGCATAACGGGTTGATATACAAGTTGTATCAATTTGGTCTGCCAGACCGTCTTGTCCACATCATCCAGGACTTTCTCCGCCACAGAAGCTTCCGCTTCAAACTCGAGGGTGAACGTTCACCTCCACACCCCATCAGAGCGGGGGTCCCCTAGGGCTCAGCCCTGTCCCCGCTGCTCTTCTCACTCTACACGAGCGATATCCCCCGCTACCCGGGGGTAGAGCTCTCCCTTTTCGCCGACGACGCCGCCCTCTACGCCAGAGGATGGCACGTGACTCGACAAATAGCTCTCGTCAACCGAGCGCTCCTCTCTTTGGGTAAATGGTTCCGCATGTGGGCCATTACCGTTAATCCAGAGAAAAGTGCAGCCGTGTACTTCACTCCGCGTAAAAAACTCCCGAATAGGTCCCTACGCCTCCATGGCCAGCCCATCTCTTGGGCCTCCTCGACCAAATACCTAGGTGTTACCCTGGATAATAGGCTCAACTTCGAAAAACACATCACCACGGTGCGTAACCACGCGGCCTTCTTTCTAGGCCGTCTCTCCCCCCTCCTGTGCGCGAGAAGTAAAATGTCCCTTAGAAATAAGGTGACACTTTACAAGACCGTGATCCGCCCCGTCATGACCTACGCCTCTGTTGTCTTCACACACGCGCCCTCTTATCAACTGGATAAACTCCAAGTCATTCAAAACCGCTTCATCCGTAGAGCGGTAGACGCGCAATGGTATATGCGCAACGCGGACCTCCACTGTGACCTCGAGCTCCCCTCCATCCGTCAATTTATGAAGGATGCCTCGCGTAGGTACTTCGACTCTGCTCCCCACCACCCGAACCCGCTCGTGGTTCAAGCGGCGGACTACTCGACTGACCCGAACGGTCCGCCCCCCTTGCATAGGCGTCCTAGACACTTCTTGGATGATCCGGACGACCCCATTGCAGCCGTAGTATCGGCCGCCCTGGGGTCGCCCGGCCCACCTGACTCGTCTCCTAACACACATTCCGTTTTTGGTACTGGTCCGGGCCACCAGATTCGACATCCATTCCGACGATACAGAATGCGTCCTCGCCGGCGAGGACGTGGTCTCTTACGACCCTTAGGGTCACCCAGTTGATTGATAGGGCCCTAGGTCTTTCCCCGTCTGGGAGGCCAGGGCAATTTGGTCAAATAATCAAACCAGTTGCCTAAATTAGCTAGGTTTAGGGTCCAAGCCTCTCCCCGGGATGCCATGGACACAATTCGATCTAATGATAGGGCTCTGGCGCGGGCCAGGGCACCTCTCTCCAAAAAGTGTCCTTCAGATGCCAATCAAGTGTAGGGTCCTCGTGAACTCTGGCCCCAGAGCTCCAGGACAATCAGGTCAAATAGTCACTCAGATTCATAGGGCTCATTTGTCCTCCCCCTCAGGGAGGTCTGGGCAAATTCGCTCTAAAAAGTTTTAGCTAGGATGCCACCAGTGGCTAGGGCCCTAGGCACTCCCCGTCTGGGTTGCCAGGGCAGTTCGTTAGGCCAACTCTGGGCGACGGCTCAAGCCGAGGTTCGTGCCGTCTGAGGCGCCCTTGTGCTTGTCGCCCCAAAAACCAAAACCGCGGCCCAGCGCACTAGCGCTTGCTAAACGTCCGGTCAAGCTGTCCGAGGTCGTGTTCGACCAGCAGCTCAATCCTTTCTAAAAAAAAAAAAAAAAGGTTGTAAAATCACTTCAGCTTTGCCTCTGCAGTGATACAGTGCTATCAAGAAAACATTCTCGCTCTCCGCCCTCTTCTGTCAAGACTCTGACCGTGTCAGTACTACCGAAGCCTACACCATCTTTTCTTGGAACTTCCTACAACCCCAGCATCCGTGGAGCGACTCGGGTCAGACTGTTCTTCTATCCACTACGCCACATACAGTCCGCTCGCCGCAGCAGTCTCGGCCCGCCGTCCTCCACAGATACTTTTCATCTCGGATCGTTGAATAATCAAATTACCACTGCACAGTTTAGCTAAAAAATAAATAACACCCCATACCAACTATTTTCATCTTTTTTTTATTCAACGCAGCTTTACATTTGACCACAAGCTCGCACGACCATGAAAGTCAGTGACACTGTTGCCCTAGATGCAGCGTACCTATTCTGGAGTACACTGGTTGCTTGAACACACCGTCAGGATTGACAGATTTTCAACTTGAAGGTAGTAGCTAGCCAGGCGAGCGGTAGAAAACGCCCTACCACCATGCTATGGTTTCCTCACGATGTTTTTTCACCGGTAGCTCAGGGTTTATTTGCATGTTTCGTGGGATCGAACCTCGTACCTCTTGTACGGCAATCAACCCCACAACCACTCGACCGTCATCGCTACAACACTAGACTTGTATTGCTTGCTTGCAGGACGTGGGAGTGTTACATCTGTGATGTATGTAGGAGCCTGCGAGAAACCTCATAGCAAGCGTCTCCGCATTTGATGCTATAACGCTGCAACAGGCGTGAAACGTACGCTCCTAGAAAAAACTAACAGCGTAGGACTCCTTTGTAAACATGCAAACTCCACAGTTTGTATGTTTACAAAGGAGTTACCACTAACATGGACACTCATTGAGTTTCGTCAGCAAAAGCGCCGGCCCAGGCTGGTAAAACAAAAAAAAAAAGTTTCCTTAGGAAAAAAAACTAAAGTTGCCATTTATCACATATTTGCAATTTGGCTAGTATTTGGCTAATTGAAAATATAAGATAAAGGTTAGTAAATCAAAAAATATATTTTATTTACTTATCACAAACACTTTCTATTTATGTCTTAATAGATAATGACATTCAAAGAGTGCCTGGAAGTAATCGCTTTTATTCGATATGGCCGCTCAATGTACCGCCAATGTTTTATGATATCTGTTTGAAATGTATATGTAGGTATAGTTTGAATAAACCATTACTAAAACGGTTATTATAACATTTAAGTTTATGTAGAAATACGGAGGACGGAACCCAGTTATTTTCTGTTCGTATCAACCAAAATTACGTAGAGGCACAATTAAAACCTGCGAATTTTACATGAACTTGAGCGCCATTGTCGCAGCAAGCACGACAATATTTTTAATTAAAATTTCACAATTATGACGTCACCTGGACGCTAAAAGGTTTCGTAATAACATGGTGACGGAAGAGCCATGAAGTGGCTGCAATAAGTAAGTATGTTGGCCATCGTTGGCCACAATGCATTATGGCATTTTTATCATACTGCTACAATGAATTTTTACTGAATATAATCCAGAAATTTTGAATTGGCTTCTTAATAGTAAATTTAGGCATCGCGACGAAACCTGCTTGTCGCAGAATGTTTTTAATCTCTTTATAGAAGATACCTATGCACAGAGGGACGTAAGGGATTGATATGAATGGTGTTTAATGGAAAAGTGTTTTCCTGTATTTATTCAAATGTCTTAGAAAAATGACAAGTTTCATACTAATTTTAAAACGTAGCTTGATGCGTACATATATCGCACAATAATAAACCTGGCTTCAGGAACTATTCCATTTTTTTACCTTTTTTTATTTTAATAATCATCATGCGTTACAAATACCATGTTATATTTAAATTCACTCAAAACTTGAGTCAAACTTTTTAAGGCGTGTGTGCTGATATGATGTGTAGGATAATTATGGCTGTTATTATAATATTCTATTGAGCTTAATTTTCTGGTTTTTATTTCCGAGCAGTGCCTTTATTACAAAAGCTAAATTCCGTGGCATACTTCTATATTTCTATATATTTTTTTAATACAGTAATATAATACAGCGAAATATATATATATTTTAATGCGGTCTAGGATGTGGCACGCTAGCCTAGAACAAACCGATTTACTCGCAACTTGAAAAGATTGAGGTTATAGTTTATAAAATAATAATAATAAACATTTTTCTATTTATATCTTTTATAAAAAAATACAACAGTATAATTACTAACCACATATCTACTGCATATAATTTGAAAAAACTAGCATTGATTTAAAAAGAAACAGCAACATTTTAACGATAAAAAATGAATAATCTAAAAAAAATTGCATAAATCTTTTATCTGAAAACTACGACTTTTTTCTTTTTACAGAAATATGTTTAATTTTATTTAGAGGTATCTACAGTTGCACTCCTTATATATAAAAATCAATGCCACTTTTCGTTGTAATTAATCTATCTAAACCAAATGTTTAGGCTTTGTTCGGACTATTTACTAGATGGTTTATGTGAAGTTTGCACAATATCCTTCGAGCGATTCTTCATATATCACATTGTTATTATTTCACTTTATACGTAGCGAAGCACGTACCGGGCCGGTAGTATATGATAAAAAAATATAGGAAATCCACTCCTCTTACTAAATTACAAAAAACGAGCACTTGACCGTTTCTTTATTATTAAGGAATGTTATTTTTTTTCCGGAGGCAAGTGCCTTTATTAACATAAACTAAATTACTTTCGTAGGCAGGACAACAAACAATTATAGCAGACAGATTACCCATAGAGCATTTTAATATCTACAACTATTATCTATTATTTATTTAGGAATGTTAATTAATATTATATTCCGCATATTTAAACCAAATAGTAAATGTATCAGCCAGTAAATGGTGCCGTAGCAAGCTCCCCCCTTTATTTGAGAGTAATAATTTTATAATATGGGTAATTAAATAAATAAACAGTTCTCTTACAAAGATACGAAGAACAAACTTGAGCTCAATGTTTGTGCAACACTCGTAACACATATTCTTGGTACATTAATGTGTTTACTGAGATTAGTAAAAATAAATGGCGTCACTTGTTGAGCTACTAATATCTAATTAATTTAATATTTAAATACTTTGTGTATATACAGGGGTCGGCACTCGAAGTGTTACCAATTCAAAATGCCGTAATTTTGACAATTTTGTTTCTTTTTATTTATAAACTTCAATATATAGAAAAAAAAAACATTTAAAATTAAAAAGAAAAAAATATTGTTCGATGTGGCCACCTTTAGCGAGGATAACAACATCGAGTCTGTCCGAGAAAGCTTCACACGCTGCACGAATGTGGTCTGCTGATATTTTGTTCCATTCTCGGCAAAGAGCAATCTTTAAGGCGTCGACTGTCTCATATTTTTTTGCTGACACTTTGGGCTCTAGAATTGACCATATGGAAAAATCCATTGGGTTTAAGTCCATTGGTATATCCATGGTCAATTATATGGTGGCCATTGTTGCGAAGAAATGAAGCTCGGAACTTAGCAAAAAAATTTGGGTTTCACGGGCTTTGTGGGATGGTGCCGAGTCTTGCTGAAACGTCCAATGGTTTCTACCGAATTTCTTACGTGCCCAAGGTAACAAAGCATCGTTTAAAATCTTTTCACGGTAGATTTGCTTTTTTATCTTTGCACCCTGCTCAATGAAAACGAGAGGTGAACGTCCCGGTAGCAGGTATCGCGGCCCAAACCATCACTGATGCTGGTGCTTGCTTTCGCAGAGCAATTCGTTGGTCTAAATTGTTGTTTGATTTAGACTTTAACCATACGCGATCATTTTGTTTGTTCACATATTGCTGAACCGTAAAAGTTTTTTCATCGGAAAATAGCAAATTTTCAAGCTTGCTATCAACGTGCAACTGCTTTAACTCCTTAGCTCTTTCTAGGCGAACTGCCTTTTGTGCAAGTGTCACTTTTTGTATTTTGTAAGGCTTCCGTTGTAGTTTATTTTTTAATATGCGTCCTATGCTCCGGGCAGATACATTAAGACTTTTCGCCAATTTAACTGCGCTTTATCGTGGATTTCGTTCAATTCTAGCCTTTACCTTATGAACCATTTCTGCTGATGATGTTGCTGTTGTTGGATGTCCACCTCCATGGCGTTTCTTGATGCTACCCGTATCATTGTAACGCGTGATGGTCCTATACACAAACATTTTATTCAGATGTAAATGTCGTAGCGCATTAACAATGGCTGGTTGCGATTTTCCAGCCAAATACAAAGTAATGACACTGTGGCGTTTGAATTCCATCTGGATAACTTTTTTTAGCAGCGACGAAAAACAATGAGCTTCTGTATGTTTAGGAACAATACAATAGACTTACGACTGTGAAAAAATGGGCGCCATATTGTAAACAGTTTGGTTGCTATAGCAACTTAAAGTTGGTAACACTTCGAGTGCCTACCCCGTATAATAAATCCGCGATATTTGAAAAATTCTGAAAATTCGAAAAACTTATACAAGTTTCGTCAATATGACATGAAACTACGAGCTGTAAGCTAGTACGAAAATTCCAGATAAACATCCATACATACAAACGACAGACGAAAGAACAATATATTTCCGAGTTTTAACTTTTATGACACGCTATTAACACCTATTCTATTCCTATGTAATAAATGACCACCAACCTAATTACGTATTCTACTCGTAAATACAAAAAGAATAAGAACACCAGCCCTGATCTAGAATATAACAACTTAAATCTAATTCAACCTAATTACTTATTCCAAATTCAAAAACAAAACTTAACTAGAATCGAATTCAACGTAAGTACCTACGTATTCCAAATTCAAAAACATTGTTACGTATGAAATATAAAAATAGTAAAATCTAAGTCGTTAGCTTCCTTCAACCCTGCGCGTAGAATCCTTGAGACTTGAAGCGGCTATCGTTAGTAGGTATATAAGCGAGGTGCGCAGGAGTCAATGTATCAGTTGCCAGTGTCCAGTCTAGCAAACATGAAGTTCTTGGTAAGTTACAGTGGCGGTTGTTTTCAAGGATATTCCGAATTGTTCAATTTTTAATTAAAAGGCACGTTGAAGAAAGAAAGCGGCTTTTTTAATAAAACAACATAAAATTAAATTATCTCATAAAAATATTTTTTTTAAGTCCGAAATAAACTAATTTTATGTTATACCGTGAATCAAATTTATTTTAAATAACGACATAATAAAATGATTAAACTTTGGCTGAAAACGCTTACGATTCACGAATAGTTTTCCAATGTACGAATGGATTTTCCTTCTTTTACTACCTAAAATCGAGTTTACGCTTACATATTAATTAAAATAATCAATACACTTGCTATCAAAATCACGAATTGAGTAAAAGTATTTTGAATACAAATAGATGAGTTCTAAAAACGACTATTTTTTTTATAACAATAAAAAAATAATGTTACGTTTTATTAATATTGTAAAAAAATCTTAGATATATGAAGTAACGTAGAAATAATAAAAATAATATTAAAAAGAAACTGGACTAAGAAAAAAGAACTTTCAACTTACATAGAATGAATGAATGAATAAACTCTTTATTGCAGACACACAAACATCAAATATACAGGAAAAACCTTACATCTAGTGTCACAAGTGGCGGCCTTATCGCTAAAAGCGATCTCTTCCAGGCAACCTTAGGATGGAGATAATTTGTAAAATAAATATAGTATACGACGGGGTATACAATAAAGAATATAAAAATTTGTAAGACGAAAAATAAACGATTAACAGCAGAAGAGAGAGAAAAAACAAAAAATAAATAAATACAGACAGCAGAAAACAGACGACCTTCCGACAGATAGTAGCTAAAAATAAGGTGAAGGAGTTCTCACCTTATTTTTAAAAATTGCGAGTGATGAAGATTTTTTGATGTCTGTAGGTAAAGCGTCCCAGCGCATAATTGATTGAACAGCAAAAAATAGTTTTTGAAAAAAGTTTAACAGTGAGTTGGCATTTTGAGAGCCAGATTTTCCGATGACCGAAGAGGCAGGGTGTGGGAATCGTGCAAATAAGAAACACAATCTTTTAAATAACGCGGTGTTTCGGGATTGAATAAAATATTATAGGTAAGAGAGAAGATGTGAGCATTGCGACGAAGACAAATTGGCAGCTACTTGAGCTTAGTACGAAACTGCGAGATGTGATCATGTTTGCGTAAACCAAATATAAATCAAGCCGCTCAAGCTTATCTAGCTGGTCCTGGTCCCGAAGATCTTAATAGCAGGCGTCAGCGTAGTCTAAGATGGGAAGGAGGAGAGATTGTGCGAGCGCAACCTTAGTAGCAGTGTGCAAGAAGTTACGAAGATGTTTCAGAGATGCACCAAAAGCAAACATTTTACAGCTGAAGGTTTGCAATTGGACCTCCCAGCTAAGAGTTTGTAACAACCCCATTAAAAATTACCTGCGGAAGTGTTTCACAATCAATTTTGGAGAGCATGCAAGAGCTACCAACGATAATGGCTTGTGTTTTAGTCGGATTTACAGTCAAGCCAAAAGATTTGCTCCACTCACTGATTCTAACTAAATCATCATTAGTAACGGTTATGGCAGAACTGAGCTGATTGAAAGGGGCTTGTGAGTAAATTTGTAGATCGTCTGCATATAGGTGGTAGAAAGAAGAAATCACAAACAGCTGACGTGTTATACCATGAAGAAAACGTGTCTTCAAGGCGAACACGCTGCCGACATCCTAACAGATAACTGTGAAACCAATCAATCACCGATGGAGATATGTTAATAGAGCGAAGTATTGCAAGAAGGATATCAAAATTGACGATGTTGAAAGCATTATTGAAGTCTAACAGAGTTAGAACAGTAAGCTTACCGTAATCCATACCCTTACGCATATCATCAGTGATAAGAGCAGTCACTGTGCTGTGCCCAAGACGGAAACCAGATTGGAAAGGATTTAAAAGGTCGTGTCTGTTTAGGAAGAAATTAAGCTGTCCGTGGACAAGACGCTCAAGTGCTTTGGATAGGAAAGGCAGAATAGAAATGGCTCTATATTCAGAGAAAGATTTAAGATTAAATTTTTTTGGTAAAGAAATGATCTGTGCATCTTTCCAGATCGCAAAATATGTTCCATAAGAAACAGAGTTGTTAAACAGAAAACACAGAACAGGAAGTATTATATCAAGGATAGGCACAAGCATATTCCGACATATACAGTCGCCACCAACTGCGTTGGAAGTAATATACAAAATGCTCTCTCTAACATCACATTCTGTAAATTGATTAAAAATAGAAGGAGAGAAGTCTTAATTTGGGAAGGCAGAAAGAATATCAATTGTAGACTTTTTATCCTCAACCGACATATCAGAAATGGAAGAAAAGTGTAGGTTAAGAGAATCAATATTGAGGTTAAGTAGAGCAGCATGCCCACGTGATTTGCCAATTCCCAAAGACTTAAGAAATTTCCAGACTTTGGCTGGGTTTTCGTCTTCAACAGAAGAGTGAACATAACGACGCATACCATTTCTACACACCATATTGCAGCGATTACGAGACTCAATGTACCTAGCTTTGTTATTGTCACTGCGACTTACCTTGTATCTGGTTTTAACGATTGCTTTTTTGTGCATAAGGGCTTTTATGTCATCATGAGCCAAGGTGCCGGGAGATGTTTAATTTTAATGCATGGGTATATGACATAGTGACAATTGAATTAAATATTGCAACCTGATCATCTACTGACTTAGCACTAAAACAGGACTCCAGTCAATGCTGTTTGCATCTTCAAGCAAGGCTTACAGATCCGTGCCACAAAAATTTCGCTGCAGAATTATTTGGGGCTTAGGTTTTGGAGGACGAACTTTGTATGAGAGGTATATCAAATCATGATAAGATAAATCATTGGCGGAATATTGGCAATGCTTTGCAACATGCTGAGGAGAAATCACCAAGATTAAATCAAGAAGGGAGGGGGTACAATTAGGGAAATGATGCGTAGCGTTAAGAGGAAGAATATGCAAGTTGCAAGACTTTACGGCAGATTCCAACAATTAAGTACGGTTATTACGTTTTATAAGGCAAGTGTTGAAATCGCCCATTATTATAGTGTGACTGTAGGAAGGACAGAAATCGCATAGTAAAGTCTCAAAGGAAGTAAAATAATTCACATTAGCTGAATGGCTATAATAAGCTCCAAGAAGAATTTTCGAGTGTGAAAGAAGAACTTCAATAAAAAAATGTTCGCCAGCACTCACTGGTGGAGGCTGCGGTAATTAACTGACAATAGAATAAGGGATATTAGCTTTCAAGTAAATAGCCACCCCGCCACCACCAGTGACTATAAGGCGATCATTGCGTATTAAGATAAAACCAGGGAGAGAATATGACGTGGTAGGAAGACTTGGAAGAAGCCAAGTCTCGGAGACTATTATAGCGTGAATGTTTTTTGTGATCGAGGGACGCTAACATGTCAGGATAAGAAGACAGAATACTCTGCGCATTAATATGGATAATGGAGCCAAACTTGTAAAACTGTCATCGCTGCTACATGATTCTGCAGAAGAAGGTGCAGTTAAATACTAATCCATACTACTGCTACTGTCGTTATTACTAAAATGTTAAACATACTTATTACAAATATATATATATATATATATATATTTATATATATATATATAATAACTATCAGTAAAATATCACAAAATGAAATATAAGTACTAAAAACAATCTAAATTCACCTGCCGGTTGTGCAAGGAAGATATATTATATAAATGGGAAGAACAAGTTCTGACAAAAATAGTTACTGAGAAACAAAATAAAACGTACTACAACGTTCGAAACAAGATCTTTGTAGTTGCCGAAGGCTCACAACTATGCAAAATGGTTATACATTATAAGTAGGTGATGTGTCTAAATACAATGTTGAACAATTAAAAGGCATTCGGACAATCACCACATTGCATACAATATAATAGCGTGTACCAAAAAATAAGAAGATATACATTGTTGGCCAAGTTGCTTAAGTTCGACTACATAAAAAAAAATGACATTGACTGGTACTGAACGGAAAGTATCAATTTGAAAACAAGCAAAAAATAAGTTCAATGCAAGCGAGGTGATACGACATAAAAATAAGTACCTAGTACCTCATACTCATACGTAACACAGAAAACTTAAATAAGAATACTACCTACTAACATGACAAACCCGAGCCATGACAAAGCGAACCACAACTACGTATTTGGAGTATTAAGTAATAATAAGTTTTTTGCATGAGTTGGTTGTTGATAGAAAGTTAACTAAAACTTAAGTGTAATTGTTTTAAGTAATTAATAATTCAAGACTTGCCTGAAACGAACGTAATTTAAAGGCCAATAAATATTTCTTATTCTTATTCTAAACTTTAGAAAGCAATCATTTCCTCAGCCACATTTTCTCAATAACTTCATTGGAAATAAGCTACATTAGTGACATCCTGCGGCCCCTGCGGCCCCTGCGGCCCCTGCGGCCTGCAAACGCACTTGCGATTTGTTTGGCCATTCACTAATAGTGCAGTGCAATATCCGACCGGAAGTACTTGTGACGAATTACGTCTAATACCTTTATATTATTGTTTTGACTTCGACTATGGACTCGAATCTGACTTCCTTCACAGCCAGTGTATTCCAGACTAGGCATGCTCCATCTAGGGCTACAGTATTGCTGACTTATGTAGTTGTTGTCAAATGCCTAGCTGTGCAGGATTAAAAAAAAGACTAATCCTAGTAAAGTTATAACTGTTATATGACTTTTACTAGCGAATAAAATTTTCCTAGGAACGTAAGTTCGTTATGGATTTTTTCCTCTGTCATAACTGGTTACTAACCACTGGTTTTGTACGAGGTCGAAACAATCGAAATTATACAAAATTTACTGAACCGAATGTAAACGAAACTATAGTTGGACCTTTCCAACAATCAGGTACGCGGGAAAACTCGTCTTCTTAAACAATATGAAACAAACACGCGTAAGTTTTCTAAATAAAATTTACTGGTTTTGTGCCATATATTTTTCTATATTGTTATTGTCACTCCACCGACGGCGACGTGTCTGTTCTCACTTAGTGCGTTCCAGCCAAAGGTTGCCTGGAGTTATATTAGTAATTGTTTTATTACGAATATCTCACGACATTTATATAATAAACTCCAACAGGTAATGTTTCTCTGAAGATGGTTTCTTAATTTTTTATAACCAATATAACACGAGGATAATCTGCATTACATGAATATATAATATTATGTTTTAAATGAAAATATTGATGAATGAAAATTATGTTCCAATAAAGTAAAAACTTGATTTATGAAATTAAAAAAAAAATTATTAAAAGTAATAATACTTAAATAATAATAATTAATGGTAATTAATAAAGATAAAAATCAAAACACAATTTTTTTTTTCACTATTGTTACTTTTACCTTCCTTGCGAAAAAGACCGTATGCATAATTATTTTTAATTCGCCACATTTCAAAGTCAAAGCAACCTCTCGTCTGCTCCCCCCTCCACACCTCCCTCCCTAATTATAATTATTTAGTAATTTATCCTCTCTAATTACTTCCCTCGTAATTAATTTACTTTTCGGCGTAAATTAAAATGTACACCACGAACTTTTTGCGATACAAAAGAAGGAAAGAGGAGTGGTTATTAGCTAGAGTGAACTAAGGTGAAGGGAGGACGTATTACTCATCGTTACGAACAACTTTCAATATAAGGCTAACAAGAAAATCGAAATAATACTGGTCGGCGATAATTTATGGACCAGTTATTTTTAACGAATTTCAGATTGGTCAAAAATATTTCCCCGGGATAACAACAATGATCCCGTTTCGTCTCAGTGTACTCCTTACAGTTCTACTGAATTATAACATCTAGAATAACAAATATAAGAAGTTTCCATACAAAATTAATAATTTATACTAAAATGACGTCATCATAACTTGGAACAAAAAAATTTTTGATTTACAATCACATAATGAACCAGTTATTTTTGTGCAAGTTATAATTAATGACCCATATTTTTTGTGACTTTATCGATTTTTTTTCTGCTTTATTAATTTACGTTCTACTAAAAACAAAGTAGCTCCTTAATTGAATTAAATGTTCTTAAATTATGTTTTATCATTAAATATATTTTCAGGATTGTAATCTGGAGTTCCGTTTCGATTCGTCAAAATTAACTTTTCTCATCATCTCAACAACGTCTTGACTTATTTTGTTCTTATTTGATACTAGCTGTGGCCCGCGGTTCCACCCGCGTAGTTCCTATTGCATTATCGAGATAATGGGGAACAAATTTGTTTGAAGTCGGTTAATATGTATCCTATGTCCTTTCCCGGGGTCCAATCTACCTGTGTACTAAATTTCATCCAGATCGGTTCAGTGGTTTTGGCGTGAAAGCGAGACAGACAGACAGAGTTACTTTCGCATTTATAATATGAATATAGTTAGGATTACAGCAAAAACAATCTCGCGAGATCTACAACTAACAGAGGTACAAGACAGTGTTTAATTTTGTAACCTCTTTCTTAGATTGTTGCCGCTCTCGCCCTTAGCGCCGTTTGTGCCGAAGAAACTAGGAAGACCGAGAAGCGAGGCCTCTCCAACCTCGGTTACGGAGGCTACAGCAGCAGCCTCGGCTACGGAGGCCTCGGCTACAGCGGCCTTGAGGGCAGCTACGGAGGTTACGGCGGATACGGTAAGTTATTTTAAATCTCTTAGATCACTGAGTTTTTTATATCCTACACAGCTAGGCATTAGACCAGTATTATAAGTTCGCATGACCACGGAATTCAGCGATACTGTAGCCCTAGATGGATCATGCCTATTCAGGAATACTCTGGCTCTTAAGGAGGCTGTTTAACAGATTTTTACAACTTGAGGGTGGTAACTAGCCAGGCGAGCGATAGGAAACGCCTTACCATCATGCAAAATTACCATATCTTTTGCTTGTTTTCTGTGTTCCTGAAGTTAAAAGCAAATCAACTCTCTCTATATGTATACGATCACAAACCTTTAATGAAACACCCAATTTCACAGCTGTGAAAGTTAGCTGAAATGCTTCCCATCCATCCCAAGCGTACAGTTATAGAACACGTTACTCGTAGATTATAAATATAGACACTTTGAAGAATCACTGACATCCCGGGCAAAGAACTTTGAATATCAGCAATTTATAACAGTGCAGTTTACATAGCAATATGGTTTAACCACTGGCTTAAAAAAAATAGAACTACTGCAGTACAATGACCACTTGCTTAAGACAGCTATAGACCGCTTACTTGTAAGATATAGCTATTTTCTACTTTTTAAAGTCGTCCGATTAATGGTTTTTTTTTCACATACTTTACTCCTTATTTACTAGGCTTAACCGTTTTATTTTTTTCTGTTTATTATATCACTAAAAATTTACAAGCTTCATAAGCAGTCATATTTTTGCGCTGATACGATGCCTATTAAAAGCCTTTATTATGCAAAATTCAATTATTCCAAATAATAAAACGTGTAGGCCTAAAATACGTCACAGTGAAGCGATTGACACCAATAACAAAAAAATACGTTACAATTTAGGGAGTGAAAAGAGATACGCACGATACGAAATTTCTTTCAGAAACACAAAAACAGTGAAGGTTAGGTGATCCTCTTAAGCCTTGTAATTGACTTAAGACATCAACGTATCAAGTTTTTATACTATCTAGCTGAAATTACAAACCGTAAACTTTAAAAGAAACCAGGAAGGCAAGACGTTTACGTTTATGACTGCGTTATTCTCGTCCATAATATAGTTCATATCTCCGTGATTCTGGGCATTAAAATAATACTTATACAAATTGAAGTGCAGCCAACTTCGTCTCCAACTAGCTCCGAGCTTAACGAGTTAATTATTACAAAAGAGCAGTTAACTGTTAATATTTATTAACTGGACGGAGGAAATGAGACCTTCACTCACAGATACAACATGGAAATTTTATTAGATAATATATTTATAGTGGTGGCGCTGCTGCTCTGTCCTTAATTTATACTTTGTTGTTATAAATACATAATTTACTAAAACAAAAACAAATACAGCAAATTTGTTAGGTAATTATTTGAGTTTGAATACAGTTCATATCGTCCCACCGCACCGCACCGCCGGACTTGGATATCCCTATGAAGGAGTGTAGGTTGGCGGGTCAGGTGTTTCGCTTTACAATGAAAGCTATTACATTTAATTAATGTAAATAACATAATTTTTATTACCAGCTTTATATTATAACAAAAATTTAAGTCACAATCAAATAAAATAACCCGCTCGTGACTGTTCTTGGTGCAAAGTTACCTATAACACTCGTGAGTAAGTAACTCACAAAAACCAAAACTCCATTAAACAAAATGCCTTCACAGCATCACAAAACTTCTTTATCGACCGTAAAACTATTGGTCAATTTAAACTTGTGCAGCGTTCTGCGAGAGGGAAGCAGCCATCTAATAGTGCACTCTATTGAATTGTTCGATATTGCCTAATGAAGTCCCTAAGAACGAGGATTCGCTTGTGATTTATGTATATTTTATTCTTATTACGGTCTATTGTATTTAAACTTTATTTTTGTACCTACATTTAAACTCTTGGAATTTCTTCAAATTCTCCTCTGAACACAAACACTATCCTATATAACCGAAGTTTACATGTGTTCTGCAATATTCCCATGCAATACAGCACAAGACATATCTCAAACAACCTTGTTACGTTGAAGCTTCCACTTTTCCCCGACACATCGCCAGGTGTCTACGAGGCGGTACCAGTTCAATAAATAATATTACGAACACGCTCTACCATGCTATCACATACGAGTAGACCACGAGTTATAGTGTGGGAACAGAGAAATGTGGGGAAATATGGAATCAGCGGAGACTGAACTTTATGCTGGTGAGAAATTGGTTGGACTCGCTAGTTATAGTAGATGGTTGTTAGAAAAAACGAGAGAAATTAAGTTACCAGCCTTAGATAAATTTGAGCTTGTCACATATCTTACGAGTGTGAATGCATTATTTGAGTTCCTTAGTAAGAATAAGCACTTTAGAACTTCGTTAATAGTATAATAGTAGTAAAGTAACAATAGATAAATATTAGCAATTTAAAAGTCCGATACACATTTACTTTGAGGTATTTCTTGGAGCGTCGTTCAAAACAAATTTCAAATTCACGAACAGTTTTGAGAGAATGTTTTTCTTGGGCCCATATTTACGTGAATATCTCTTCTAAACGCGCTCCGCTCTTTATTCAAAGGAACGTCGAATATCTTGAATGTTAATAGTTGAACTGAAAGTTTTTGAGCGACTCGATTCATTGAGTCCTAAGAAATTCGGTTCCATTGAAAACTTAAGGGAAACTCTGCGAGAGATGACTCGATTTCATTCTTTAAAAGTGCCGCTTGCAAAAGAGAGAGTAAAGTTTCAAAAGGGGTATTTTAGACAATTGCTGAGTCAGTTCGCTGTATTCTTAGTGTTAATGAGTAATAGATAATTACGAGAAACTGTAAGTGTAACCCTACTAAGCCTACCCCGGCTACTCTGGCTATTCCGGCTACTCCGGACTCGGTGGCTACTCCGGTGCATACGGCGCACATGGTGAGCTTACAATCTCTTAAAATTCTAGCAGTCCCAGCTACTCCAGCTACTGCAGCTACTGCAGCCACTGCAGCTACTGCGGCTACTGCAGCCACTGCAGCTACTGCAGCTACTGCAGCTACTGCAGCTACTGCGGCTACTGCGGCTACTGCAGCTACTGCGGCTACTGCAGCTACTGCGGCTACTGCGGCTACTGCAGCTACTGCAGCTACTGCGGCTACTCGGGCTATTCGGGCTACTGCGGCTACTCCAGCTACAGCCGCTACTCCGGCTACTGCAGCTACTCCGGCTACAGCCGCTACTCCAGCTACAGCCGCTACTCCGGCTACAGCCGCTACTCCGGCTACAGCCGCTACTTCGGCTCATCTGGTATGCCTGCAATATCCTAATTGTCGACACTGGCGCATCTACTAACTACTCCAACTATTCATGCTACTTCGGCAAAACCGGCGCAAACAATTTGGTTACGAGTATAATCTTTTATTAAAAAAAGAACAAAATTATAGGATCAACGCTGGTTACGTGGCCTGACAGACAAAGTAAATACCAAATTTCGGAAATGTGTAAAGCTCTGACTGGAGTAGACCTGGCTGTAACTCTACAATAACCTAATTTAATTAATTGGTACTCAAACTTATAGATTGTATTTATTTGCTTGTAAAACTTCACTACTCTAATCCTCGTTTCTTTTGTAGTGAATATAGATCTTGTGTGTAAACATGTGCGTTATTTCCAATAGCATGTTTCTAATAAAGAATTGTCAGTGGTTTTGGAAACTTGTGGGACTTATCATAATTTATATTAATGTCTACTAAATTTAAGCTCCTTGTGTCTTATTAGAAAAAGCTATTAATACTTGATGGCACGGTCATCGGTTTAATTACCAAACTTTTACTCGTTACCTAAGACAAACTCATTAAAAACAATCTCGACTGTCTCGCCCTTGTCACACAACATCGTATTATGGGGGATGTCGGAAAATACAATAATCAAAAATTAAATTTTATAGTAAATCTTATCCCCCGTAAGTGTGCATGCCACAACATTTAATAAAATCAAAGAGTTGCAATTAGTAAAAAAAAAGTAAAAGTAAAAAAGTATTTATTGCACCAAATTATGTTTACTATAATATAAGGGTCTATAATTTAATTAAATAACATGCATTAGTTAAAATAGAAATAGTTAATTAGTAATGACATTAAAATAAATTTAAATTGATAGATGTTTAAGGTAACAAAATTTTTTTCTCTTATATTTATACGATTTGATAAAAACCTGACCAAGATAATTAACATTTTAACAATACAGTACAATACAATTTCAACATTAGATCACAAAAATGCAATTCAAGTTAGTAGTTTCGTTGAGGAATAAAATTTATATGTCCAAAGAATTACGATGTGCGACTGCTTATTATCATAAAATAATATTATAATGTTATCCCTAGCTCTCACGGTAGGATACCCTGAGTTTGTGAGAGATAGTTCTCTTCAAAAGTGCCATGAGGATAAATGAGGAATGGTTAAATACAGGAAGATGATTATTGCGCAATGTCATTTTTTGTTTATAATAATACTCACTGCGATACATACTATCGCTTAATTCGCAGGAGTCCCTCGGAATCTATATAACTTAGGCCGAGTAAGTATTTTTTTACTTTTTCCTTGCATTTATGTTTTGTATCCCTTATAATTGCAATTTTTTTATTTATTTGTTCATATATGAATGGTCCTAAAAATTTAAAGCATCTATGTCCAATTCCAGCGTAAGTCTTAAATGATTTCCATCTATCAGTGCGCTTTTGGTGAGCATCTACAAGAGCTGTCTTATGGAATCTCAAGGTGCAGGCTTGTATGAACAGCTGTCGTACCCTGAGCTGTTTTGTTTCCTTGTACAGGGTGTCGGTCGGATGCCTGTAGTGTTTTTTGTATGCTACCTTGAGGACAAGTCTCTGCGCTCGCTTAGCTTTGATTAGATGTGAGCTACATGCTGAGACCCAAGAAGTGATGCAATAGTTTATTATAGGTTGGCATAGTGCGGTATATACCATAACTATAGTCTTTGTTTTAGCCACAGACCTAAGCTTTTTAAAGATATAGAGTAGTTTTTTAAGCCTGTTGCTAAGTGTTTGTATTTGTTTGACCCAGGATAACAATTCATCAATATAGATATTTGGTATCCTTCACTTGTTCTAGGTCAGAGCAATAACAGCAGTTAGGATTATCGGAGGTAATGCAGCATGAGTGTAATTTAATACACAGAGAATTTGTGGGGGCTGATCGACAAGACACTCTGAACGCTATTGTTTTCGTTTTGCTGGGCGAAAGCCAAATTGATTTTGGGACAGAAGCTGCTCTTTTTCGAAGAAATCCATCAAGCTCCGGTTTACCACTCTTTCCAATATCTTTGAGATAGATGTCAATAGAGATATTGGTCGATAATTAGTGGGCTCATCCGTCTTTCCGGCTTTGTATATATGGCAGACGCTAGCCAATTTGAAAGAATCAGGATAGGTGCCAGATTCTAGGCTCAAATTGCATATTATAAAAGATATTGGGGCAGCTAGAATATGTTTAGCCATTTTAAGTATACGGTTTGTGATGTTATCGTGCCCTGGAGCAGACTTGATTTTAAAAGCTGAGATTTTTTAGCTATTTGAGCCGGGTCCGTGGGAGCCAGGAATAAGGAGCTCGCTGACCCAAAGGGAATGGAAACAGACTGAACAAGTACTTGTTCAGAAGTCTTTGTGTGTGCCTGCGTTGGAGTAGGAGCGAAGTTTAGTAGATCGGTATTTTTGGATAAAGGTTGTCTTATATTGCAGACGTCTTTAATGGAGCTCCACAGTTCTTTGCTGTTTGTTATGTTACTTTCAATTTGGTTGCTATCATGTGAATTTTTCAGATTTTGTAAAATGTTATTACAATAATTTCTGTACTTTTTGTAGTTTTCATGTAACTCTTTGTTGAAGAGATATCTTTCTTTCCGATCTTTTTCATGCACCTTATCAGACCTGGCGTGATCCATTCTTTGCGTATATATTTTGAGTTACGAATTGTTATTGTTCTTTTGTTAGAATCAATAGCGGCATTTAATATATTAACAAAAAGCTCAGTTGCTTCATTTGGGTCTGTATACGAGTAAAGACTTAGCCAGTCTGTTTTTTCTAGATTGGTAACTATACTAGCGTAATCTATTTTCGTAATTTGTCTACAAGTAGAAGTTTGTTTAGGATTTCCTGGTAAGTAAGTGGTACATCACTTGTACAAACAATCGCCGTACTTTTGTTATGACTTTTCACAAACGCATGATCTAGACAAGTTGCGTCATGAGTTGGGGTTTGATGGCTAGGTTGGTATCCATGGCATGCGAGTAGTTCCAGGTACTCAACAGCGCGTTTATCTTTGGTTGTAGTTTTTATGTCAATATTCAGGTCTCCAACAATAGCATTTGTTTGGCCATTCATTTTATGCAATATCGTTTCTAGAAAAGATAAAAAACGTGTTATGCTTTTGTATGAAGGAGATCTATATACTGCAAGGACCGAGTAATAATTTCCAATTTTTATGAAGAGACCCGTGGACTCGTGGAGACGTGGCTCCGTCACGCATACTGCAAGACCAATTTTTGACAGCGCTACGACTCCATCATTTTTATTCAGATTATATTTAGAGAAAGAGCAACAATAGTTTTCCAAGAGTATTCCTGAGATGGGTTAAGCCAGGATTCAGTAAATATAATAATATCTGGTAAGAAATTTAATCGTGATAGGAAAACGATAAACTTATCAAAGTTTTTGCGTATGCTTCGAATGTTTTGGGAGACTATTATGAGCTGGGTCTTTGTTCTGGTCAAGCCCTAAGTACTTTTTACAAATTTCAGGGTCAGTGGTAAGGTGAGTTTCAGCAAGTATGGTTTTATCAATGTTGTCAAGTAGGTTTATATCGTCGATTATAAATAGAAATAAGTATTATTATGTATGCGATAGTTGTTCCGGAGCTTAGCTTCACGGTAGATGAAGTAAATTTTAAAGGTTTTTGTAATGACAATAATAAATAGGTGGTAAACGGGGTTTGCTTATACTGAAATTATAATATAACCATAGAAACATAAATATATATATATTTTTTTATAGAAATACATTTTAAGTTTTGTTCGCAAATAGTGTACGAATAACAAGTCTTAGGGAATGTTTTGGTAAAATAGCATATTATCGATTTGATTATATCCAGTCTGTTTAGATGCCGTAGGCAGTCTGAACTGCAGCGATAAACGAAGCATGATTGCGTAATAACATACGTAGTAGCAAACAATTGTGACATTGATTGTACGAGGAGTATAACGATATCAAAAAGTTCGTTAACAATTTGTGTACATTAGCATTCATCTTTATGATTATTTCCAGTTTATTAATCAAAAATGTATTATAGTTTCTACGTAGCTCTTGTTTATAAATTTCACTACCGTATCTCACGTATAAGCTAAGCTCTCCGACATTAACACTGATTTATGTTTTAATTCAGGCTACCCTGTGAGCTACTCTAGCCAGTCCTACCCTAGCAGCTACGGATACTCCAACTACGGAGGTCTGGGCTACTCCGGAGTAGGCCACTCAGGCCTCGGCTACTCCGGCCATGGCTACTCAGGACTTTTCTTCTCTGATCTCGCCTACCACTAAACCTTTACCCTATCACTAATGCTTGCCATGTCTTCTGTGTTCATAGTCTTTACACGTTTTTGTAAGTTTTTGTGATTAGTAAAGTGACGTGTGGTCGATGAAGGGTTATTATTACCTTTATTCGAAATGTGATCGTTTTGTAAATAATATATAAATAAATGCCTGTATATATGGAAGCTTGGGTTTTATTTAATGATTTAATTTCATATAGTTGGCTAAATTTAATCCTACCCATTTAGGGAGAAACACTTATCCTTTATAGTTGTTCGTTATTTAGTATTACCGACCGACATACAGCCCCGATCTTGATAGACAAATGAAATTATCAAAATATTCATACTTCAATAAAATCCTATCTCAAAATTCAACAAATGGCCACGCTATAAAAACTTTTCATAGTATCGATAAAAAAAACAGTTTATCAATCAGAAATAGGATCACACGAGTCGCCGTAACGTATGGCGATCCAAATCTCCACAGAATACGAAATAAACTGGATCGGAATTATATACAGTTAATGATTTTTCTCGTAGGATTTGCAAGTTTAAGTGGCAATGGACTATATCGCTAGAAGAACTGATAACCGATGGGGAAGAAAGGTTCTTGAGTGGCGACCACGAACTGGAAGACGTTGCGTAGGTAGGCCTTCCACTAGGTGGACCGACGACATAGTAAAAGTCACAAGTAACCAGTGGATGCAATTGGAAGTTTGTCGTTCGGAATGGCACTCTAAAGTAGAGGCCTATTTTCAGCAGTGGACGTCTTCTGGCTGATGATAATGATGATGAGTGATTTTTCTATGAACAAGTGTCATCTATATTCAAGGACCCATTTTTTATCCCAGACATCTAGCAACCACGGAAGTAAGCGACACTGTGGCCCTAGATGTAGCATGCCTAGTCTGGAATACACTGGCTCTCAAACAAAGTTGCCGGAACACACTGTTAGGTGCCTATTATTTCTACTTCCCTGCGGAAATTCCATCACTATAAATAACTATATAAAATTATAGTAATGAAATAGCTTATCGAATTACGAGTACAGACAGCAAACTATTAATAAATTGGTGCGGGAAGAGTTTACGGCGAATAATAAATCAAAAATAAAATACATATCATGCTCACACATTTGACCTCCCGATCTAATGCCTAGAGATTCTACAGTTTTGTTTCTCTTAGCGTATTCATCTCCATACATGAATTATGGAACGCCATGCAAATGAGACGGAAAATACACGCGGGCTCTGCACAGCTCTGGGGACGTTTTTTGAAAATTATGTTCGGGCTATTTGCCCAGTTGGTCGATTTAATTGGCAGTTGGGTTGTTTTGCTTAATAAATCAGTAAGAGCCTTCAAAGAGTTAAGACGTATTTAAAACAACTGGAGTATTCAATTGAAAATAGAGCCTGATAGAATAAACTAAATTTTCCCGCCCTGCGTCCTACAATGATTAAACAACAAGTGAATACTCAGAATATGTAGGCTATTGAAATCTGGGGTCTTATTTTTGAACTCACTCGTATGAATTCAATATTTATATGCGAAACAAATCATCGGTGAATTTCATTCTGTTTACGCGCAATTTTTTAACCATTTTACATAATTATTTAAGACTAGCTGAACCCCGCGGGTTTACCATGACTTTGGGAATAAAAAGCAGCCTATGTGTTAATTCAGGATATAAGCTGACTTCGTACCAAATTTCATATCACTAAAACTAATCACATAAAGTAAGACCTACTTATGTCAAAAATATGGTATCTCGTTTTTAATTCTTCAACGTATTTGTATTGGAACCCTAACATGTTTGATACATCGCAGTGTAACTCTGAAGCCGGGTAAATCGAGTTTGGGACGCGATGACAATACCATTATACCGATGATAATATGTTCGATATCTGTAGGCAAACATCATCTTTATGCTTTACCTTCATATTTATAACCCCTTTTTCAGAAAGAGGATCCTTACCATATAATTTTGCTTACTAGTTTAGCCATTATGTTGACTGCGTATTTCGTATTTTCGCGTATTTATTTAGGGCATTTTTAATAGAAACTGTTTAGAATTGTGTGATCAAGTATTAGGTTAGTAAGAGTAGATAAAAAAAAGTTAATCAAAAGTGTGCTTATTTATTCCTTTCATCTTCAATGCGTTTTATGTCGTCTGTTAAGTATAATTTAAGCAAGTTACTATATTCTCAGTAGAATTTAGTTTCAGATGATTTCGCTTGCTCCTTGAATTTTAAACACAAAATATGATTTATGCTTTTTATGAAATTAAAATGAACTTTCCATAATTTGTTAGGCGTTTGGAGAATTCTGATTTATTACTACTGCAAAGTTAGTAAACTATTTTATTGAGCAAAAACGTTTGAAAGTGTTTTGCTAAGTTTTAATGTTGCTGTAATATTACTGAATGTATTAGAATATTTTGCTTATATTTTTCATGTTAAATGCTATACTGATAGTTAGTTAATATTTTAAATTAGTGTTACTAATAGATCGTAGTTTTGACACGACGGAAAGTGTAAGTGTAAGTGTAAGTGTAAGTGGAAGATAGTCAGTGCGAGATACGCTATCTTTGTGGACAAGAACCACTCATTTCATTTTTGCTGAAGTTCACCGAACGTGAACAAAACTATAGTCGGACAACACTATACGTACGCGTGAAAACTAAACAAAGAGTTTAATATAACTCGTAGGTACATGTAGACTTAATCCCGTCAAAAACTTTACATGTACAAAAATGCACAATACTCTCGGCGTACTTTTTCTGCCGTAAGAAGTTTTGAACTCGGATGTTAACAAGTCGGTTATTCCAGTATCTATCTGTTTATGTATGACAGAAACTTTAAAACTACTCTGTCATAAATAATACCCCGCTTGTAAGCAAACAAAATTATTAATTAACTATATCATAACATTTTACTCGTAACTAATTTTATTCTTGCAATTATTAGCTAGCGTCATTGGCACCTTTGCGCCAGGTTCGAATCGGGGCGGAGTGACTAAATTGGTGTTCCAAATATACTGTCTGACTTATACATACAAAATATAACAACAACCATTATGTTATATTATATTCCAACTATTTTTTTATTTTTATAAATAAATGTAAATACAGGAGTATTTCAGTCGGTTGTAATTTTTCCTTGCTTTCAATGGCTAGTAATCACATGCCACTCAAGGGCGAATCCAGCATTGGCATCAGGAGGGGGTCAAGTCAAGAACTTATTATTTAATGTTGATAGCAATAGATACAAGTAAAAAGTAGGTATTTTATTAATGTACGTAAGTTACATAAAATCTGTATGGTGACAAAATATTTAAATAAAGTCCTGGAACCAGCTCTGGTCATGACCTCATTGACCCTCTCCCCCTGGATCCGCCGTTGATCTCACTTGATATCAGGTAGTGTGTCCAGGCGTTCATAACACGCAGAGATGTTTGTGGTATTTGTCTAGCTCTTCATTAGATCTACTCCGCAAACAAGCTGAGTGCCAGCACATTAATTATTGTAATTAACTGTTAAATACATATTACCATAAACAATCAATATAACATAGTCACAACTGTTGACATTGGACTAACAGAGAAAGCAAAGCGTATGAACGAAGGAACGCGGAACTAGGTATAAAAAGGCTTGCGCTTTAAGGCAACTCGCCTGATGTAAAGCGATGACGTAGGTTCTCGGCAGCGAATTCAACAACCTGAATGTTTGCATAGTTGACAACAATCAAAATGTTTCACCCTCCCCTCATTTATATTACGACAATGGAAAGATAAATGACAAACAACAAAATAACGGATAATTAATGAAATCATTTTTTACGAGCTTCTGACGAGAATAACGTTTCTTACATATAAAAAAATCTCTAAAATAGTATTTATCATATTCAGAATAGAATAAAAAAGGGATACGGTATTTTAAATTTATCATTATATTATGGTAATAAAAATGTTGTGAATTTACAAACAAGCGTTTAGTATTAGTCCGTGGAACCTCTACCATAGACAATCTGGCAATCTGGACAGTTAACAGCAATGTTTTAAAATATTCTGAGATATACGACTTATGTTATGTTAGAGCGAGCTAATCATCATTGGTACAAGTTTGAAAAAAATAAAAAAATATAAAACAAATTTTCGAATGTTACACAAGAAAACCATTAAAACTAATATCTTAGATAATATTTTTTCTATTTTTTTATGTCAAGTATGTTTGCCCGGATAATGATAAACACTCGTAGTAATCTTAAGGCCTAGGTGTTATGTCCTTAGTTTAAAGAGCAAGCATTTTGCGTATGAAATAAACGATCGACCAAATTATGAAATACACATATTTTATTGTTTATATATATTTTTTAATTATATTTCACTCCACAATACGCTTAAACTATGCAACAAAACCGCTCAAATATTTTCATCAATTTATAACTAGCGAGTGAATTACCCGAATAATCTGTTCCATTTCAAACACGTTCAACGTCATGTGTAACATTTCTGTAACAAGTGTTTTATTATAAAAGAGGTGTTGTTTTCAACGTGTCGGATAAAACACCTCCGTGGGTTACTTGTATAAAGTACGAGTACAAGGTGAAAACACACGCGCCACCATTACTGCGAAAATTATACACAATTGGACGTGTATCATTTACGGCTAGGACGGTGTACATCTACCAAAAACTTTCTAAAAATGTGGTTAATATTATGTATTAATGAAAAATGTATCACTCGCTTTCTTAATTGTGTACAAAAATATGTAAATTCTGTGAATAGTGGAAATTTGGCATCCCTGGAAGATTTATGTATCCTTGGTTGACTCCAATGGTCACATTAGTCTATGAATTATACCGGCCGTCACAAGTGTTAAAATAAAGACAATAAGAACGCTTAAATCGCCTTTTTTCTTACGCAAACGAGGCAATATTTTGATTCGAAAATAATTTTGTACGCTGCAATAAGTTACGTTATTTTGAATTTGGTTGATACATCAAAGATTAATAGTCTCTTTTAATAGAAATCTGCCTTCACTGCTCAGCTTATTACTTATGATTTCACAGTCTCTCGCTTTTATTCAGCTGTTTGAAGTCATACCATCCCACTGGTGGACACTAGTCTTCCCTAAGAAGAAGTTATAGTCTGAATATACCCTATTCAGACTATATCTTTTTCGTAGTATAAGCATCAGACGATCTCAATAATGTCAATTTTAATAATGATTATAACCAACTGACTTAATATGCATTTTTGAAAGTATGCAACCGAAGACGCTTTTTTTCCGTGAACCCGGGAAAACTTATACTGATGTGACTGATGTATACCATCTTCTTCCGCCGCGCCCGAAATAGCTAGCTATCAATTACTCAATGATGAGGACTGGCCAAGTTACGAGTTGAGACTTTGCCCTCTAATGTGTGAGAATAACAATAAGAAATATTTATTGGTATTCAAATAACGTTCGTTACAGGCAACGTCTTAATTGTTACATTTGAATTATTAATTACTTTAAAAAATCCAACATCGTTACAGCACGTGGCAATTAAATTAATTCCAAAGAAAACCCTTTAATTATAGTTTTAGGAAAAACTCGGGTTGAATCCCAGGTAAAGGCATGCACCTCTGTGTTTTTCATTCATATGCATATTATAATTGATTACCACAAGCAAGAAAACATCTTGAGAAATTCTGCTTATCGGAGAAGGTCATAATAGCTTTCGAAGATAAGTGGAGTCCTCAACCCGCTATTTAAGCAGAGTGGTGCACTATGGCCTACCTCCTCCATAGGGAGGAGCCGAGTTAAGCACAGGATCGTTATGGGTTGAAATGTAACTAGGTATGTTTAAAGGTAGCAAGCAAAAGTGTAAGTATCAAGTGACTCGTGTGCATAGCCCTGGAAAGTAGTAGGCGTTGCAGCATAAAGTAAATCGCTTGATTTTCAGGCAAATTGCAACTCCGTGTTATTGGGGCTAAGCACGCGAGACACCGAGATAGATTACTTGCAAGGACTTAATCACTGCATTCCACGACATGAGATACGAGGATTGATAAACAGTGGATTGTTGTAGGATTAAATATTTTCAATTTTCATTAAGTGTCTTACTTTATGTGATTAGTTATAGTGATATGAAATTTGGTACGAAGTCAGCTTATATCAGGATATAAGCTGACTTCGAACCAAATTTCAAAAATAGCAGCCTATGTGTTAATTCAGGAATTTACACATAGGCTGCTTTTTATTCCCAAAGTCATGGTAAACCCGCGGGGTTCAGCTAGTCTTAAATAATTATGTAAAATGGTTAAAAAATTGCGCGTAAACAGAATTAAATTCACCGATGATTTGTTTCGCATATAAATATTGAATTCATACGAGTGAGTTCAAAAATAAGACCCCAGATTTCAATAGCCTACATATTCTGAGTATTCACTTGTAGTTTAATCATTGTAGGACGCAGGGCGGGAAAATTTAGTTTATTCTATCAGGCTCTAACTTCAATTGAAGATTCCAGTTGTGTTTAATGACGATACGTCTTCACTCTTTGAAGGCTCTGACTGATTTATTAAGCAAAAAAACCCAGCTGTTATCTGCCAATTAAATCGACCAACTGGGCAAATAGCCCGAACATAATTTTCAAAAAACGTCCCCAGAGCTGTGCAGAGCCCGCGTGTATTTTCCGTCTCATTTGCATGGCGTTCCATAATTCATGTATGGAGATGAATACGCTAAGAGAAACAAAACTGTAGAATCTCTAGGCATTTGATCGTGAGGTCAAATGTGTGAGCATGATATGTATTTTATTTTTGATTTATTATTCGCCGTAAACTCTTCCCGCACCAATTTATTAATAGTTTGCTGTCTGTACTCGTAATTCGATAAGCTATTTCATTACTATAATTTTATATAGTTATTTATAGTGATGGAGTATCCGCAGGGAAGTAGAAATAATAGGCACCTAACTATATGTTCCGGTAGCTTTGTTTGAGAGTCAGTGTATTTCAGACTAGGCATGCTCCATCTAGGGCCACTAGATGTCTGGGATAAAAAAATAGGTCCTTGAATATAGATGACACTTGTTCATAGAAAAATCATTCATCATCATTATCATCAGCCAGAAGACGTCCACTGCTGAACATAGGCCTCTTCTTTAGAGTGCCATTCCGAACGACAAGCTTCCAATTGCATCCACTGGTTACTTGTGACTTTTACTATGTCGTTGGTCCACCTATTGGAAGGCCTACCTACGCAATGTCTTCCAGTTCGTGATTGCCACTCAAGAACCTTTCTTCCCCATCGGTTATCAGTTCTTCTAGCGATATAGTCCATTGCCACTTAAGCTTGCAAATCCTACGAGAAAAATCATTAACTGTATATAATTCAGATCCAGTTTATTTCGTATTCTGTGGAGATTTGGATCGCCATACGTTACGGCGACTCGTGTGATCCTATTTCTGATTGAGAAATTGTTTTTTTTTTATCGATACTATGAAAAGTTTTTATAGCGTGGCCATTTGTTGAATTTTGAGATAGGATTTTATTGAAGTATGAATATTTTGATAATTTCATTTGTCTATCAAGATCGGGGCTGTATGTCGGTAGGTAATACTAAATAACGAACAACTATAAAGGATAAGTGTTTCTCCCTAAATGGGTAGGATTAAATTTAGCCAACTATATGAAATTAAATCATTAAATAAAACCCAAGCTTCCATATATACAGGCATTTATTTATATATTATTTACAAAACGATCACATTTCGAATAAAGGTAATAATAACCCTTCATCGACCACACTTCACTTTACTAATCACAAAAACTTACAAAAACGTGTAAAGACTTTGAACACAGTAGACATGGCAAGCATTGGTGATGGGGTAAAGGTTTAGTGGTAGCCGAGACCGGAGTAGCCAAGTCCTGAGTAGCCATGGCCGGAGTATCCGAGACCTGAGTGGCCTACTCCGGAGTAGCCCAGACCTCCGTAGTTGGAGTACCCGTAGCTGCTAGGGTAGGACTGGCTGGAGTAGCTCACAGGGTAGCCTGAATTAAAACATAAATCAGTGTTAATATCGGCGAGCTTAGCTTAAACGTGAGTTACGGGAGTGAAATTAATAAACAGGAGCTACGTAGAAACTGTAATACATTTTTGATTAATGTTCTAATATTGTTTAGTAATTTTAGCTAAATATAATAGAATGTTTTCTAAAAATAGTACATATTTTGACATTGAACTGTTTAGAATATAATTGAAAAAAGTCATATTAGTAGCCATCATTATAGGTGACACAAATGTGGTCATCAAATTGTGGTGACCGAGCAATGTCATATCTTGTGCGAATGTTACTGAAACCGTAGTACATTGTTTTATAACAATAATTCATGTATATCTTATGCTTTGTTTTATGTACTATTATTAACACATAAAACAAAGTTAACAATTTAACAAGCTAATTAGTATTATGTCGGGATCTCACGTCCACCATTCAAACAGAGTTTTGCTAACAATAGTAGCTTTCTGGTGTAACGACCTTCTTGATTACCTGTATGCTAATGAGGCCGACCTGCGCGTATGATGTGTGTTAAGGTTTCATGGTTTTTACGTTTGTTGATTAATTAATCCTAATTAGAGTCGGTTTCATTAAAAATTTAATACAGTTGTGAATATAAATTTGCCGTTTGAGAAGTAGACGCGAATTTATTAGTTGTCTGGCAACTCGAAATAATCATAAAGATGAATGCTAATGTACAGATATTGCAACTCCTTGATTTTATTAAATGTTATGGCATGCACACTTACAAAGGATAAGATTTACTATAAAATTTAATTTTTGATTATTGTATTTTTCGACATCCCCCATAATACGATGTATGTTGTGTGACAAGGGCGAGACAGTCGACATTGTTTTTAATGAGTTTGTCGTAGGTAACGAGTAAAAGTTTGGTAATTAAACCGATGACCGTGCCATCAAGTATTAATAGCTTTTTCAAATAAGACACAAAGAGCTTAAATTTAGTAGACATTAATATAACTTATGATAAGTCCCACAAGTTTCCAAAACCACTGACAATTCTTTATTAGAAACATGCTATAACACGCATATTTACACACAAGATCTATGTTCACTACAAAAGAAGCGAGGTTTAGAGTAGTGAAGTTTTACAAGCAAATAAATGCAATCTATAAGTTTGAGTACCAATTAATTAAATTAGGTGATTGTAGAGGTACAGCCAGGTCTACTCCAGTCAGAGCTTTACACATTACCGAAATTTGGTACTTACTTTGTCTGTCAGGCCACGTAACCAGCGTTGATCTTATAATTTTGTTCTTTTTTTAATAACATTATAACCTAATCGTGTGCGCCGGTTTCACCGGAGTAGCCAGAATAGTTGGAGTAGTTAGTAGATGCACCAGTGTCGACAATTAGGACATTGCAAGAATACCGGATGAGCCGGAGTAGCGGCTGTAGCCGGAGTAGCGGCTGTAGCTGGAGTAGCGGCTGTAGCCGGAGTAGCTGCAGTAGCCGGAGTAGCGGCTGTAGCCGGAGTAGCGGCTGTAGCTGGAGTAGCCGCAGTAGCCCGAATAGCCCGAGTAGCTGCAGTAGCTGCAGTAGCCGCAGTAGCCGCAGTAGCCGCAGTAGCCGCAGTAGCTGCAGTAGCCGCAGTAGCCGCAGTAGCTGCAGTAGCTGCAGTGGCCGCAGTAGCCGCAGTAGCTGCAGTAGCCGCAGTAGCCGCAGTAGCTGCAGTAGCTGCAGTGGCTGCAGTAGCCGCAGTAGCTGCAGTGGCTGCAGTAGCCGCAGTAGCTGCAGTAGCTGGAGTAGCTGGGACTGCTAGAATTTTAAGCGATTTTAAGCTCACCATGTGCGCCGTATGCACCGGAGTAGCCACCGAGGCCGGAGTAGCCACCGAGTCCGGAGTAGCCGGAATAGCCAGAGTAGCCGGGGTAGCTGGAATAGCCTGAGTAGCCAGAGTAGCCGGGGTAGGCGGAGTAGGGGCTGGCGCCGTGAACGGTGCTGTAGCCAACCTTGCTCACCACAGGGGATGCTGCAAAAGATTTGAATATAATGAATATTTATTTTACATATTGGCAAACAAATTTAGAAAATATTGTGAATTAGGGTGAATTGCTTATTTGGAAATTTATATGCAGCTTGTGATGAGCAATACGCGTCTAAACTAGGTCGTAATTTAAAAAAATGTACTGCGATACAACGTACAATATTAGTTATCTGAGAATTTTTGCGGTCACTATTGTTTATTGACATCAAATTATTTTTTTAATTTGAAAAAGTTTTTGTATAATGTTTAGTAAATTATCTGGCTTCATAAAGAAAGACTTGTAATAATTAAAATGATCAGTGTCCTGTATTTACCCTCTTTACTCATTTTATGTATATTTCCGCCCGAGCTACTGCAGCAGTCCTAAACTAACGCGGAGCGGATTTGACTACCTTGTTTACCAATAATGACATGACTTATAGTTAGCTAGTATTACTGCATCACTAGTAAAAATTGATCACTCAAAGTCAGGGGAATAATTAAACATAGTCAGGTGAAGAAGAAGAAGAAATACTTTTAGATTTCTTGAACGAGTACGTTTGCACTAAAACAAAGCGTAAAAAGCGGAAATCACTAATAATTCTATAGAAAACAGTTTACTTACTATTATAAACGCGACAGTTTGTAAGTATGTATGTATATTTGTTTGTAATTATGTATGTATATTTGTTACTCCGAAACTACTGAACCGATTTGGATAAAATTTGGTACGGAGATAGCTTAGATTAGGTAACACAACACATAGGCTACTTTTTATCCTGCATTAACGCGGGTAACACCTCAGGGCGCAGCTAGTTTATAATATTTGCTTGTGTAATGATGAATTGCTAAAAGTTAGTACTCGTGGAGCCCTGCCTCGGTCACAATGTCACAGCTTGTTGTTTACGTGGGAACTGCCCGTGACATACATCCTAACACGCACCATTATACTGTTTGTTTGTGAAAATCTTTGTCCGCATGTGAACTCAACTAATCACATATATCACTTTAAAACGTTATAACATATCTTAAAAAAATCAAAAATACAACATTACAGAATAACTATAAAAACATAGAGACAAAACGACTGTAAATAATAGCAATCAGAGCTAGTCTTTCGTTGTATGCCTTGCTCATATTTTATTTAGCCTTGATTAGAGATGGAACCATACTTTGATTGATAAGTCCAGCCAGTCATATTGCGAATAAAACTATTAAAATTTAATAGTTCCCGTTTCCCGAGTAACGTGTGCAAGTCTTTATTCTGCTTATCGGTATTAAATCTGGTTGCACTGCAATACCGCTGAATTTGACATTCAAAACAATAAATATTTTTGCCCTTTTATAAAGACTGTTATTCCAACATTTCGAGATAATGAATAAAGGTCACGGGCCACACTTGGTAATATGGAGATGGGTGAAATCTTACCCTTAAGAGTTGCTGAGATTTAAATACAAAAGTCATTTTAAACTCCAGATTTGATAAAATTAAATAAACAAATCAGACGAGTAACGTAGTGAGTCTTCTAACTTTTATTGATTCTCAAAAAAGTTAACAGAACGAAGCTTCTGACATTATAATTTGTACATTCGTGTTTCGTACAAATAACATTCACTTGAGCGATAAACAAACTCTTTGAAGTTATTTTTCCGGCTAAATTGATCGGCTTTCGGCTGCGTCAAATAAAAGGAAGGACTTTGGACGTCTTTACATTTTTGTTCCACTTATTTGACAACTGTGCCCTTTTTTAACGGTAGGTCGTTACGTTCATCGTTTTCTGTTTATTACTTGTATTATATTTTCTGGATATCACGAGACAATTTTAACCGGAAAATATAATTTTTAGGCTCTCAACCATCTATGTCAAGCGTATCCTGGACTACTTTGGCCATATTGCTAGAAATGACGGTGATAATCTAGAAAAACTGATGGTTACCGGGAAAGAAGATGGCACGAGACCTTGAGGCTGAAGCCCAACACGTTGGTCCGACTAGATTCGCACCTCTTTAGACACCACAATGTACAATGCACTGAGGTTCGCCGATGATAAAGGAAGATGGCTACACCATAAGAGACAGGCTCATAGGAGGTAGAGGTCACGACTCTCTGACATGAGGAATACGACTCAAGAAATGGGAGAGATGTATTGAAATTGTAAATTTTAGTAGCGTAGTTCTCGTCTTACAGTTTATTCATCCAAGACCTTCACATAGCTAGCGATTATAGCCTCGTGACGCGTTTTTTGAGCAAAATTGTTCATTGAACGCAAGAAAACGGCTAAAAAACTGACCTTTCAGATCTCAATGAACATTGGAGCCATTGATTCGTAACCTAACTATGGACTGTAAAAATGTAGCGTAACAAGATTACTATTGGTTTTTATAAATAGGAATTGAATTCATTCAATATTGGCTATTATAACTTGCTAGCGGACTGAACACTGTAGATAGAAAGCAATTTCTTCGAGGCAACCTTTGGATGGATAGAACTAATATTGTACAAAAAAAATTACGAGTGCACTCCGTGGTGTTACCCGCGGATCTCTAATATTATATAGCTTATGTTACTTGGTGATAATGTAGCTCTATTTAAAAAACGGATAAAGAATTTTTAAAAACGGTGTAGTAGTTTTTGAGTTTCTTATTTTATATATATATATATTTAAAGGACGACATCCACACAAAGGTCTTCAGGTCCCAAACTAGGAAAAGCCTGTATATATGGTAACCTGTCCGGGGATCGAACCCGGGACCAGCGGCGCAGAAGGCAGGGTTACAAATATACATTAATACAAATCTTTCCTCTTTATAATATAAGTATAAATATAGAAGTTCAGGTATTATGTTGACAATAACCCTTCCTTAACTGGTAAGGATTCGTTTGATGACAATTTTTGACAACTTTTAAGCAAAACAACCTCTAAAGAATTTAAAAGGTCCTTATTATGAACGGTTCCATTCTAAAATGTAATTGTAACTCCAAAAGTAATTGCATTAAAGCTGGCCGAGTGCCAGTAATCTAATCTTCTTGTTTGTTACCTCTTATTATACTACGCTAATAGCTTTAAAACGGCTAAAACTTTAACTGGCTCCGCAAACGGAAGAAATATTATTACCGTACGAAGCTTCTCACTTTGCAGCTGGAGCTAAATAAACAGCTTTATCGTGAATAATATCCTAATTTTGTTGATAAATTGGCACGTAAAAGGTGTTTTTGTGACCTATATTCCATTGGGAATTATATTAGTGCAGAAAACAAAGAATTCAGCTTTGCGGTGCAAAATGTTTATAGGACTTCGTACAAAATGTAATGCCAACTTTCATCTGAAGAGTCTGTATTATCGAAAAATAAAGATGCAAATATTTTAGTAGAGTTAACTTCCTAGCAGAACATTATGAACCTGATTATCTTCTAGACTCTAACAAATCGTGTACAGCTTAACAAAACGCTCAGAACTCTCCTTTTTGATAATGACTCTGTTTTCATCCCTCAGACAAAACAAATAGCGATACATTTAAAGAACTAATTGCTTTAATCAAGTGGAACAAATTGGAGAATTCCTACTGCATTCTTGAGAATGAAGCTTTCTTTAGGCCACAATGGAATCCATTGCTGACGTCTGTTTATAAATGTTGAACCGAAAGTATATAAGTGTAAAGTTGAGAATCGCTCGTGACGAGATAGCTTAGCACAAACGATAATGAGCGTACCTCTGTAGACCACTTCATTTCGTTCCAGTATTAATCTCTGAAGCGATTCGTTCAGTGCATTTAACTACTGCTTTATTGCAGCAGTAATGCTAGTTTATCGCATCCCATGTTTGTTCATTGGATACGTTTAAAATTTATAAGATCCTTCGAATCGAATCCGGACGGAATTTTATTTTATTGCTCGCTCTTTCCGCTTTTATAGCTCGATCTTTCCGCTCTCGAGAATGGCCAGCTCTCAGCTAGCCATGGGGAATGGGATTTGGCACAGCTCGATGTTTATGCGAACCAATTGTGGACAGGTTAGAGTTTAAATTCTCGATATGGGGAAGTAATGTGGGAAATAATTTTACTTGTGTCAGAACAGATTGGTTTGAATAAAGTAATGTATTTCTATAACAGATGGGATAGTATTTCTGGGAAATGTAGGCGAAAAGATCTTATTCAGGTTATTTAATTGGTTTTTATGTTTATAAGGAAACGTGAAATCGTAAATCAATCAACAGAACATTTATACATTACCAATGACCAGACCAGATAAGGAAAATATTTAGGTACTTACAAAAGAGTTTTCTGTTAGAATATTTACTGTACGTCAAAAATATTGAAAAGAAAATTATTTTTTGAGATAAAACTACAGTTATGCGTAACGAAATATATTTCCATTGTAGTATGACACAGAGACGATATTAGGCAGGTACACACGTCGTAAGATATTGCATTCTATATAATTGTTATGCACTTAGAATTTCTCGTAATTATCTATTACTCATTAACACTAAGAACACAGCGAACTGACTCAGCAATTGTCTAAAATACCCCTTTTGAAACTTTACTCTCTCTTTTGCAAGCGGCACTTTTAAAGAATGAAATCGAGTCATCTCTCGCAGAGTTTCCCTTAAGTTTTCAATGGAACCGAATTTCTTAGGACTCAATGAATCGAGTCGCTCGGAAACTTTCAGCTCAACTATTAAAATTCAAGATATTCGACGTTCCTTTGAATAAAGAGCGGAGCGCGTTTAGAAGAGATATTCACGTAAAGATGGGCCGAAGAAAAACACTCTCTCAAAACTGTTCGTGAATTTGAAATTTGTTTTGAACGACGACGCTCCAAGAAATACCTCAAAGTAAATGTGTATAGCGCTTTTGAATTGCTAATATTTATCTATTGTTACTTTACTACTATTATACTATTAACGAAGTTCTAAAGTGCTTATTCTTACTAAGGAACTCAAATAATGCATTCACACTCGTAAGATATGTGACAAACTCAAATTTATCTAAGGCTGGTAACTTAATTTCTCTCGTTTTTTCTAACAACCATCTACTACCAAAATAGCGAGTCCAACCAATTTCTCACCAGCATAATGTTCAGTCTTCGCTGATTCCATATTTCCCCACATTTCTCTGTTACCACACTCTATAACTCTAGTCTACTCGTATGTGATAGCATGGTAGAGCGTGTTCGTAATATTATTTATTGAACTGGTACCGCCTCGTAGACACCTGGCGATGTGTCGGGGAAAAGTGGAAGCTTCAACGTAACAAGGTTGTTTGAGATATGTCTTGTGCTGTATTGCGTGGGAATATTGCAGAACACATGTAAACTTCGGTTATATAGGATAGTGTTTGTGTTCAGAGGAGAATTTGAAGAAATTCCAAGAGTTTAAATGTAGGTACAAAAATAAAGTTTAACTACAATAGACCGTAATAATAATAAAATAATCATAAATCACAAGCGAATCCTCGTTCTTAAGGACTTCATTAGGCAATATCGAACAATTCAATGAGTGCACTATTAGATGGCTGCTTCCCTCTCGCAGAACGCTGCACAAGTTTAAATTAACTAATTTTTCAATGAGCACAGAAATTTGATACCTAAGATATATTTAAATTGAAGGTATTTTTAGAACTATGGTGGATATTTAAAAAAACTGAAAGCTTGTAGGCTAGATCTACAACTAAGACTCATTTGAAAAATGTAAATACAGTTGGTCGCTTGACCGTTATAACGCTATCGATAGTGATTTTGCTTTAAGACTTTTCATGAAACTATTTGTATTAAATTAATCAAATTATTTATTAACCTTAATAATTCAATCAAATGTTATATTTTACTATTGCAAATTTTACATTTGTTTTTTTTTATTGCATATTGATATCTATGATTATATTTAATAGAATGTTTAATATATGAAAGTAAAACTTCTATAAGTAAAGTAGGTACGCAAGCGCGTTCTTCCTTACATCTGCAAGCAATCAGGGTAAGTACTCGGTGGCTGTAAGCCGCATCATTTAGCAAATCCCGGAGAAACCGAGTTACTGAACAAAGTCATAAATCACAAGCGAATCCTCGTTCTTAGGGACTTCATTATGCAATATCGAACAATTCAATAGAGTGCACTATTAGATGGCTGCTTCCCTCTCGCAGAACGCTGCACAAGTTTAAATTAACTAATTTTTCAATGAGCACAGAAATTTGATACCTAAGATATATTTAAATTGAAGGTATTTTTAGAACTATGGTGGATATTTAAAAAAACTGAAAGCTTGTAGGCTAGATCTACAACTAAGACTCATTTGAAAAATGTAAATACAGTTGGTCGCTTGACCGTTATAACGCTATCGATAGTGATTTTGCTTTAAGACTTTTCATGAAACTATTTGTATTAAATTAATCAAATTATTTATTAACCTTAATAATTCAATCAAATGTTATATTTTACTATTGCAAATTTTACATTTGTTTTTTTTTATTGCATATTGATATCTATGATTATATTTAATAGAATGTTTAATATATGAAAGTAAAACTTCTATAAGTAAAGTAGGTACGCAAGCGCGTTCTTCCTTACATCTGCAAGCAATCAGGGTAAGTACTCGGTGGCTGTAAGCCGCATCATTTAGCAAATCCCGGAGAAACCGAGTTACTGAACAAAGTCATAAATCACAAGCGAATCCTCGTTCTTAGGGACTTCATTATGCAATATCGAACAATTCAATAGAGTGCACTATTAGATGGCTGCTTCCCTCTCGCAGAACGCTGCACAAGTTTAAATTGACCAATAGTTTTACGGTCGATAGAGAAGTTTTGTGATGCTGTGAAGGCATTTTGTTTAATGGAGTTTTGGTTTTTGTTTAGTTACTTACTTACTACAAATATTAATAAAATATCATATCTGTTATGCATTTCATTCAGCTGCTTCTACGTAAACTGCAGTTCGTTATAAATAAACTAGGTACTCAATTGGTTGTAAAACTTGTAAACGGAATTGATATATTTATCTAATCTTAAAATGTAGATATATATAGCCTTAAATGTTGTTCCCGCTTCGGTTCGTTCCTGGTGCAAAGGATGGCCATTGCTATTCAGCGTGACAATGCTGCGAGAGTTATAGGTACCTTTGCACCAAGAACAGTCAGGAGTGGGTTATTTACGATAATTGTGACTTAATTTTTTTTATTAAACAAAACTGGTAATAAAAATTATGTTATTTACATCCCTTAAATGTTAATAGCTTTCAAAGTTAAGCGTAATACCTGACCTGCCAACCTACACTCCTTCATAGGGATATCCAAGTCCGGCGGTGCGGTGCAGTGGGACGATATAAATTGTATTCAAACTCAAATAATTACCTAACAAATTTGCTGTATTTGTTTTTGTTTTAGTAAATTATGTATTTATAACAACAAAGTATAAATTAAGGACAGAGCAGCAGCGCCACCACTATAAATTTATCATCCAATTAAATTTCCATCTTGTATCTGTGAGTGAAGGTCTCATTTCCTCCGTCCAGTTAATAAATATTAACAGTTAACTGCTCTTTTGTAATAATTAACTCGTTAAGCTCGGAGCTAGTTGGAGACGAAGTTGGCTGCACTTTAATTTGTATAAATATTATTTTAATGTCCAGAATCACGGAGATACGAACTATGTGATATACTTTGAATTCATGCCCAAGAATAATGACGTCATAAATTCAAACGTTTTGCCCGTTTTAGGGCTCTATTATATAGGGTTTTAAGGGAAAAAATAAATATATTATTAGTTTGATTTTAAAAGGGCTTGTTTCATTTTCGGCCAGGATAGTGTACGTCTACCAAGAAATGCCTTCATACCGTGTATTAATGAAAAATGCGTCAATGTGAATTGTAGTGGAATCATGGCCTCCCAAGAAGATTTATCGTATCACCTGTCACATATGTTTTTTTACCAAAATAACGTGGAAATGTTTGATTCGAAATTAATTTTGTACACTGCGATAAAATACGTTATTCAGAATCTGGTTGATAGATTAAAGGTTAATAATTCCTTACGTATTTATAGTATCATGTACACTGTCCTGGCCGATGTTCCATACATTTTTGAAACATCTCTTTTCAGCTATATGGCATACAAACTTGATACGTTGATGTCTAAAGTCAATTACAAAGCTTAAGCAAGTACAGTTTTTTAAAGATTTTTTTATTGAAAATCGTAGTTGTTTGCCCAGGATGTCAGTGATTCTTCAAAGTGTCCGTATTTATAATCTAACGTGCTTTATAACTCTACGCTTAGGATGGATGGGAAGCATTTCAGCTAACTTTCACAGCTGTGAAATTTATTTACAGTGTTAACATAGTTACGTATTTACGAGAACTTTGTGATTAACGCTTTTCTGTTTATTAATAACAGACTGTACTACGAGTAGCTATAATATAATACTATGCAAATTAAGGAAAAATAAGGAAAATATATGCATGTACTAAAATTGAATTAAATTTTTATTATTCCTACGTGTCACACGTAGATTTTAAGTAATTTTTGTAAGCTTTAGTATAAGTGATCTTACTTAATAAATTGGGAGTTTCATTACAGGTTTGTGATCGTATATATATAGAGAGAGTTGATTTGCTTTTTACTTCAGGAACACAGAAAACAAGCAAAAGATATGGTAAGGAAAAAAGAGCTTTAGGAAACGATCTCATTGAGAGACTTGAGAATATTTTGCATGGTGGTAGGGCGTTTCCTATCGCTCGCCTGGCTAGCTACCACCCTCAAGTTGTAAAAATCTGTTAAGCAGCCTCCTTAAGAGCCAGAGTATTCCTGACTAGCCATGATCCATCTAGGGCTACAGTATCGCTGAAATAGCTGTGTAGGATATAAAAAAAACTCAGTGATCTAAGAGATTTAAAATAACTTACCGTATCCGCCGTAACCTCCGTAGCTGCCCTCAAGGCCGCTGTAGCCGAGGCCTCCGTAGCCGAGGCCGCTGCTGTAGCCTCCGTAACCGAGGTTGGAGAGGCCTCGCTTCTCGGTCTTCTTAGGTTCATCGGCGCAAACGGCGCTAAGGGCGAGAGCGGCAACAATCTAAGAAAGAGGTTACAAAATTAAACACTGTCTTGTACCTCTGTCAGTTGTAGATCTCGCGAGATTGTCTTTACTGTTATCCTAACTACATTAATATTATAAATGCGAAAGTAACTCTGTCTGTCTGTCTGTCTGTTTCGCTTTCACACCAACACCACTGAATCGTTCTCGATGAAATTTGGTTCACAGGTAGATTGGACCCCGGGAAAGGAAGATCAAAAAAAGTAGATCCCCATTGTATTATCTCGATAATAAAATGGGGAATTAGCAGGTGAAACCGCGGGGCACAGCTATTATTTTGTACGTCTTACTACCATAGTATTTAGTGAAAATCTTACACGAGTAAACTGTTTTTTTGTAAATAATCAAATCTGTAACTTGTTTCTAGAATTGTGAATTGTTTGCATAAAAGAGTTTTCCTAGGTACCTCGACTTGCTCTTAAAAAACTCGTATTTGATTCAAGTAAATCACTAAACCAGAACGTTAACTTGTTTCAAACAAACTTGTTTGATGTTTGTCCGTTTATTTAGTGATTGAATAGAAATCGGTCTATTATGAAATCATCTTCAGATTATTTTAAATAGGTCCGGTTAAATTTCGCACGTGTTTTTTTTCTCGAAAATTAATATAATGGGAGTAATTTACATATAGTTATCAAGAAAACGTGATTAACGTTCTTTTAAAATAATAGATAGTTACAGAATAATTTCATTTCAGAGCTGTTTTAGCTCTGATTTTTCCGAATATCACAAAAAGGTAATCAAGGAAAAACTTGTAATGCGATTTGAAACGTGACATCTTTTATTACCCGACTGCGAAAAAAGGAGGGTTATGTTTTCGAGTGTATGTATGTATATTCCCGAGAGCTTAAACTGCTCGTATTTTTATGTGAAATTCGTCTCAGTTGTGAGAGGGACACTAAGTATATCAAAATTAAAAAATAAACTAAGCATGATACATAGAAGATATAAGATTTAACCACTTGTTTAAATCAATATCTAAGACTCACGTTGTTAACGATTTTGTTCCCAATAAGTTATTATTTAGTATTTCGCATAACAGAGTAGTTAAACAAACGAGCTAGCTATAAGTAGCTTGTTTCCTCCATCATTAACTTATAACGATCATTAGTAATGTCAACACGATATATCGCAACAGTTGACTGTATAGGAAGCGTTGTTTCGTCACGGACCATTGTCCCAGAGAGGACGTAACACTGACCATGCTCATGGGATAATTATCTCACCTTACATGAGCATTACAACCCACAGTAACAAAATTGCAAAATGTTTGTGTAAGTTGCTGATAGAAAAATAAAGGTAACACGGTTGAGCTGAGCTCGTATAACTGACGTAGTTTTTCATAGGTACTGATTTTAAAGTTTATTGGTATAGACTGCATGCATATCAATCAATAATTAAAGTAAATAAGATAGATAGAACAATTCTTACATTATATAGTGCTACAAGTGGCGGCCTGTATAATTAATAAATCGAAATAAAATAAATACTTAAAGGGGGCTTCGAGTAATGCTATTAAAAAGTGACAACAGACTGCAATTAAACAGGTAATTTTTTAAAATATATATTGATTTCCAAACCAAACTTCTAGGCCGATATTCATTAAAATCGTTTATTTTTCTTTGTACTTCAACTGTCCCACCGTTGACAAAAAAACATGATTTAATCTCCCTAGCTCCTTCATTTTTCAATTAAATTGCTATAAAATTTCCCACATAATTAAAACCTAACCCTCTTCATCCCTTAGAGAGGTAGAGAGGTACATATATAAAGTACGTACATAATATTGGTATACGACTATGTATGTTTTTATGTTTATTAATTTTTAATGCCCAAACTGCTGAACAGTTATGGATGAAATTTTGTACCAGGATAGTTTATATTCTTGACTATATAACACATATGCTTTTTTAATGTCAGAAAAATGTATGATGGTATTTTCACACATAATTATAAATACAAAAGCGTGCTTGTTGCTTTACTTTTGTATTTTTGTTTTTCAAAGATATTTATTTAACGTAAGAATTTTCCATAACACATAAGATTGGATACTGTCTCAATTAATGCAATACATATTTTTTACAATGACTTACTACAGGCTAACCACGACTTTAAAAAATCTTTTAAAAACTATACAGTTCAAGTATATTTACATTTCAATAATAATATTAAGATATCTTCATTTACGCAAGATATTTTTTTTCCTTTTGATTTACAATAGTAAGCTATTTTTACCTAGCATATTTTTTAACAATAAATGTTGCTTTACTGAATTAAACAGAAGGAGAAGAAGGATTAGAAGGGCAGATGCTGTTCTTATCCTCAGCAATTAAGTGTCGTGATATCTACTTGATATTCTAGACGAGATACTTAATTCTAATGTATGTTTTGATATTGGTTACCTTTTTTCTCGGAGACGGGTGGACGAGTTTTAAAGGTTATACCTTCTGTGGTCCATCTTAATTTTATCAAAATCAGTCATGTGTTCGATTTTTAAACCGAAATAACTGAACAAAGTTATTTCAGCGAATACCGTAAATGAAGTCGGTGGTATTTATTTTTGAAAAATAATTAGAATACGAGTAAAATAAGAAATATTCATTGACCTTCAAATAACGTTCGTTATAGGCAAGTGTTGTTACATTTGAATAAAAAAAAAAAATTAAAACTTATAAAAATTATTGAAATACTTTTAATAAATTTTTATTTATTTGGAAATAGTTTAAATACTTTTTATTACAAAATGCAAGTCACAAATTATTTTGACCCATATAAGGTCACGTTAACAATAAAGAGTCCCCATGCCCAAACGTACCCATCAGGCTAGCAGCGTTCCCCCTCTGAATGGCCAACGAGATATGTTGGGCTAAACATTGACCGGAACGGGGATCACGCCCACAGTTCCGCAAACGATGTCCCAGATCCGCAACAAACTTTTTAGCTTCAGAGCCCCACGGACCTGCTGTCTCAACAGCAAAAGGGATGAACTCATAGCTGGTTTCAAGAGCAGAATATTTACTCGTATATTTACAATGTCATTTATTTATCTAGTTATTAGTAATATTTTGTGACGGTTGTTCGTTACACAAGAGCGATTATTTGTACAAGCCCGGATAGCGCCATTGGCTAGTTTTCTACAAAAGGCAGATGAAGTCGCGGGAAGAAGCTAGCATATAAGATATCTAATGAGAGTATGGCACAACTAGCAGCTTACAAAGTACTGGAGTAAGCTGCAGGTAATCTACCACACGCGGAGGATTATACTCTTAGCTAGATTGTATGTACCGGGAACTTTGTGGGAATGTTGATACATATATTAAATTATGTTGTTTGTAACGAGAAAACTAAAGGTGGGGTTATATTCAGCTAATTGAGCTAGCGAGCGAAGTGTCGGCGCTGAAAGTTCTTTCTGTTTGCTGCCAAAGTTTGTCTGAACGTAACGTAAAAAAACGTTGGCTGAATTGGGTGTATAAAAAAGTGGGACGGAACAAAAAATTAAAATATTTTTGCCGATTCAGGAGTATAAATATATAATGTGGCAAGAAAATTTGTGACGAAAC
The DNA here is from genome assembly GCA_947049295.1 of Ligdia adustata. Taxonomy (NCBI): domain Eukaryota; kingdom Metazoa; phylum Arthropoda; class Insecta; order Lepidoptera; family Geometridae; genus Ligdia; species Ligdia adustata. Next base: position 13,041,011 of record OX346227.1, on the reverse strand, counting down.
GGGAATGAATCCGTTGGCACACGCGTACAGGTTATTTAGTTTTACGGAATTTCGTTTATGGCATTTATCGAAATCTTTAGTTGTCTATAATTACTATGTGACAACCCTAAATTTTGAAAAAAAGGCTGGTTCATTCAGTTTGTATTTTCATACCCGATAAAAAAATTGTATGGATCGGCGGTTTTTTTCTCGAATTCAGTGTTGGTTCAGTAATAGAAGCTATTACTATAAACGAATATATTGAACACTTTCGGCTAAGTACATCTCTAACCGATAACTTTGCATGTGAATAATTTAAAGTAGAATCTTAACTAAAATTATAAACGCGAAAATAACTCTGTCTGTCTGTCTCGCAGACACGCCAAAACCACTGAGCCGATCTGGATGAAATTTGTTACACAGGTAGATTAGACCCCAGAAAAGACATAGGATACTTTTTAATCGACTTCAAACAAATTTGTCCCTCATTATCTCGATAATCCAATGGGAACTATGCGGGTGAAACCGCGGGCCACAGCTAGTATCAAATAAGAACAAAATAAGTCAAGATGTTGTTGAGATGATGAGAAAAGTTAACTTTGACGAATCGAAACGGAACTCCAGATTACAATCCTAAAAATATATTTAATGATAAAACATAATTTAAGAACATTTAATTCAATTAAGGAGCTACTTTTTTTTTAGTAGAACGTAAATTAATAAAGCAGAAAAAAATTCGATAAAGTCACAAAAAATATGGGTCATTAATTATAACTTGCACAAAAATAATTGGTTCGATTGTAATAATAACGATTGAAAATCAAAAATTTTTTTGTTCCAAGTTATGATAACGTCATTTTTGTATAAATTATTGATTTTGTATGGAAGCTTCTTATATTTGTTATTCTAGATGTTATAATTCAGTAGAACTGTAAGGAGTACACTGAGACGAAACGGGATCATTGTTGTTATCCCGGGGAAATATTTTTGACCAATCTGAAATTCGTTAAAAATAACTGGTCCATAAATTATCGCCGACCAGTATTATTTCGATTTTCTTGTAAGCCTTATATTGATAATTGTTCGTAACGATGAGTAATACGTCCTCCCTTCACCTTAGTTCACTCTAACCAATAACCACTCCTCTTTCCTTCTTTTGTATCGCAAAAAGTTCGTGATATAAATTTTAATTTACGCCGAAAAGTAAATTAATTACGAGGGAAGTAATTAGAGAGGATAAATTACAAAATAATTATAATCAGGGAGGGAGGTGTGGAGGGGGGAGCAGACGAGAGGTTGCTTTGACTTTGAAATGTGGCGGATAAAAAATAATTGTGCATACGGTCTTTTTCACAAGGAAGGTAAAAGTAAGATTTGTGAAAAAAAAATTGTGTTTTGATTTTTATCTTCATTAATTACCATTAATTATTATTATTTAAGTATTATTACTTTTAATAATTTTTTTTTTAATTTTATAAATCAAGTTTTTACTTTATTGGAACAGAATTTTCATTCATCAATATTTTCATTTAAAACATAATATTATAAATCCATGTAATGCAGATTATAATATATTCGTTATAGAATTAAGGAACCATCAAGTATCTTCAGAGAAACATTACCTGTCGGAGTTTATTATATAAATGTCGTGAGATATTCGTAATAAAAAAATTGCTAATATAACTCCAGGCAACCTTTGGCTGGAACGCACTAAGTGAGAACAGACACGTCGCCGTCGGTGGAGTGACAATAACAATAGAGAAAAATAAATGGCACAAAAACAGTAAATTTCATTAGAAAACTAACGCGTGTTTGTTTCATATTGTTTAAAAAGACGAGTTTTCCCGCGTACCTGATTGTTGGAAAGGTCCAACTATAGTTTCGTTTACATTCGGTACAGTAAATTTTGTATAATTTCGATTGTTTCGAGCTCGTATAAAACCAGTGGTTAGTAACCAGTTACGACAGAGAAAATATTTTTTTTGTTGTTTCAATAAAAAAATTATTCGCTAGTACGAGTATAACTCATCAAACAGCAATAACTTTACTAGGATAAGTCTTTTTTTTAATCCTACACAGCATTTGACTACATTACTACTTGCCCTAGATGGAGCATGCCTAGTCTGGAATACACTGGCTGTGAAGGAAGTCAGATTCGAGTCCATAGTCGAAGTCAAAACAATAATATAAAGGTATTAGACGTAATTAGCCACAAGTACTTCCGGTCGGATATTGCACTGCACTATTAGTGAATGGCCAAACAAATCGCAAGTGCGTTTGCAGGCGGGGCCGCAGGGGCCGCAGGGGCCGCAGGATGTCACTAATGTAGCTTATTTCCAATGATATGACGGTAAGTTTTATGTGCTAGTTAAGTTATTGAGAAAATGTGGCTGGGGAAATTGATTGCTTTCAAAAGTTTAGAATTAGAGTAAGAAATATTTATTGGCCTTTAAATTACGTTCGTTTCAGGCAAGTCTTGAATTATTAATTACTTAAAAAAATATAATATATAAAGTTTTTGTTTACTTTCTATTTAAGTTGAAGGTTCGGTTTCCTTAGTCCAGTTTCTTTTTAATATTATTTTTCCACGTTATATCTATGATTTTTTTACAATATTAATAAAACGTAACATTATTTTGTTATTGTTATAAAAAAAAATTAGTCGTTTTTAGAACTCATCAATTTGTATTCAAAATACTTTTACTCAATTCGTGATTTTGATAGCAAGTGTATTGATTCTTTTAATTAATATGCAAGCGTAAACTCGATTTTAGGAAATAAAAGAAGGAAAATCCATTTATACATTGGAAAACTATGCGAGAATCGTAAGCGTTTTCAGCCAAAGTTTAATCATCTTATTATCTCGTTATTTAAAATAAATTTGATTTACGGTATAACATAAAATTATTTTATTCCGAATTAAAAAAATATATTTTATGGGATAATTTAAATCTATGTTGTTTTGTTAGAAACCCGCTTTCTTTCTTCAACGTGCCTTTTAATTAAAAATTGAATAATTTTATGTCATTAATTCAACACACTGAAACCCCAATAAAGGGTTTAATGGGGTTTCAGTGTGTACACACAAAGCGAAACCTTGCTCTTCCATGTTCAAAAAACTAAAAAGTCTTCCAACACTACAAAACCACTCCAATTTCAAATTTGGAAAATCATTTAAAACAACCGCCACTGTAACTTACCAAGAACTTCATGTTTGCTAGACTGGACACTGGCAACTGATACATTGACTCCTGCGCACCTCGCTTATATACCTACTAACGATAGCCGCTTCAAGTCTCAAGGATTCTACGCGCAGGGTTGAAGGAAGCTAACAAATTAGATTTTACTCTTTTTATATTTCATGTTTTTGAATTTGGAATACGTACTTACGTTGAATTCGATTCTAGTTACGTTTTGTTTTTGAATTTGGAATACGTAATTAGATTGAATTCGATTTAAGTTGTTTTATTCTAGACTGATCTAGAATAAAACAACTTAAATCGCTGGTGTTATAATTCTTTTTGTATTTAGAATACGTAATTAGGTTGGTGGTCAATTATTACGTTGGAAAAGAATAGGTGTTAATAGCGTATCATAAAAGTTGAATACTCGGAAATATATTATAAGTAGCCAGTCTACATACAATTGTTATTGATCAAGCGAGCGAAACGTCTCTGTTTTATTTAGAAAACTAACTCTTGTTTGATTCATATTGTTTAAGAAGATGGGTTGTCGCGCGTACCTCATTGTTGGAAAGCTCCACATATATTTTCTTTCACATTAGGTAAACTTCATCAGGGATGAAATGAGTTGTTTGAGACATGTCATCATCACTCACGTTGATGACTTTTGTCTGTCAGTGTGTATGTATGGATGTTTGTCCGGATTTTTCGTACAAGCTCGTAGTTTCATGTCATATTGACAAAACTTATATATTTTTTTTAAAATTTTCTGAATTTTTCTATTGTCGCGGATATATCATATATATACAGAGTATTTAAATATTAAATTATTTAGATGTTAGTAATTATTTAGATTCCTTAATAATAATAAAAACGGTCAAGTGTCTGTAACTTGAGTAAGAGGAGTGGATTTCCTGTATTTTTTTATCATATACTACCGGCCCGGTACGTGCTTCGCTACGTATAAAGTGAAATAATAACAATGTGATATATGAAGAACCGCTCAACGGATTTTGTACAAACTTCACATAAACCATCTAAATACTAAATAGTCCGAACAAAGCCTAAACATTTGGTTTAGATACGTGAGCCCGTTCTTTCTTGAGTTATAAAATTACAACGAAAAGTGGCAATGATTTTTATATATAAGGAGTGCAACTGTAGATACCTCTAAATAAAATTAAACATATTTCTGTAAAAAGAAAAAAGATTTATGCAATTTTTTTTCGTAGTTTTCAGATAAAAGATTTATGCAATTTTATTTAAGATTATTTATTTTTTATCGTTAAAATGTTGCTGTGTTTCTTTTTAAATCAATGCTAGTTTTTTCAAATTATATGCAGTAGATATGTGGTTAGTAATTATATTTATTGTAGTTAGTAATTGTTTAATAAAAGATATATATATAGAAAAATCTTTATTTTTATTTCATAAACTATAATCTCGATGTTTTCAAATTCAATGGTTTGTTCTAGGCTAGCGTACCACATCCTAGACCGCATTAAAATTATATATACGCTGTATTATATTACTGTATTAAAAATATATATATATTTCTCTTAAAATATAGAAGTATGCCACGGTATTTAGTTTTTGTAATGAAGGCACTGCTCGGAAATAAAAACCAGAAAATTAAGTTCAATAGAATATTATAATAACAGCCATAATTATCCTACACATCATATCAGCACACACGCCTTAAAAAGCATTACCAATCTCAAAATAAGTACCTAAAATTGCTGCAATTGCATTCCATAAACAACGTATTAATTGCAGTCCAGATCCTATTAGCAGATAGAATTCTAGACTTTTGTTTAGAGCTGCGTGTGCGTTGAGAAACCACTTATATTACATAGGATTCAGAGCCATTCAATAATTCTTGAACTGAACCTCAAGATTGCCTCAAGTTTTGAGTGAATTTAAATATAACATGGTTTTTGTAACGCATGATGATTATTATTACTTATTTCTCATTTGACACTCATAGCTCCCTACTGGGATTTCTCCTGTGACAGGGCTATGACTAGCTCATTAACAATTACAGCTTTTAATTTATCATGCCCTAGACGGTAGCGTTAAATTATATTTGCCACTTTCTGGTCACTACTAGCGACTGGTGTAAAAAAATATAAACCTTTGGCCAATCAATAAAACAATATTATGATTAGGTTACTAATTTGACTATATTTTTTTGAAAAAAAAAATACTAATAAGATATACAAAGACAAAGATACAAGCGTTGAAAATTGCTGTATAGAAATCCAAAAATAAATAAATAGGTCATACAAGTAGTTAATCGTGACAAGTCAATAAAGATTTTGATTTATTTTTCTATAAATATATATCAAATAATAATATTAAAAAAATATATTCGCTTTTATGTCACAATTAATTAAACATTATAAACAATTTTCTTCAGCAAATACCTCAATACGTTTTATTCCTCACACAATAAATTAGAATACAGCCTGTTCTTATTACAGTAGATGAGTCATGAGCTTTAGCTATTATGAAATTGGGTTTGGATATTTTAACACCATAACTAGGCAAAGGCAAAATGGGTAGAATACGGGTAGAAAAACTATTAAAAATGATAGTCTAGTGATTTATGTAAGTAATTAAATTGTCGCAGAGCATCAAAGGGACAGAAAAACAACCATAAAAATTAATAAATCAGCTAAATTAATTCTAGTGTATGTAAAAGTTAAATATTTTTTTCTGTAATCCATGGATTGCGTTCCCAATTAAAGGTTACTTAGTGGAAAGATTCGGAAAATACTATAAGAAAACCATGCACATAAGGAAAAAAAAATTAACAATTGCATAACGCTAAGCTGAAATAGACAATCAGCTTCCCAAAATCAATGTCATTTAAAAGTTAATACCTATTTCCAGACTAAGTTACAATTGAATATTGTAACATACAGAAACTTTCTGTAAATTTTCTAACCTTTTGTGGTTACAAGTTTCATAATCGCTTGAAGAACTGATAAGTGGATGCAATTGGCAGCTTGTCGTTCGGAATAGCGTACTAAGGGGGAGGCTTATGTTCAGCAATTTCATGATATTGAAAGTTAGAAATCGAGCTACTTGTAGTATAAGTGTGGCAACGAAAAAACAACTCAATCTCAATCTTTTCTCAATTTTTCGCTTACAAATCGTTTAGGTTTAGGTTTAGGTACGAGTACGTCGGCTCAGCATTACTAATATTATAATAATATACTCATACATTGTCTGGTACGAGTATAACTGGATACCTAGTGGTCAGAGATCGTGACATATTTAATTTTCTTAAAGTTTACTGTCAAGGTCTCGGATCAGATTAGCCGCTGGTTGTGAAATCACTGGTTATAAATACTATTGTATAATAATTAATGCATTTTAGTGACAAACGTGTAGGATGTCAAACTTGTATTTGGTTTTTCCTATTCTTTTATAATATTCTTGTTTAAGATTTTTAATGTAAAAATGCATCAGTAGCAGTGTTACGCTAATTTAACTCTGGTACTCCTTCTGATATTTATCTTAAGAGAGATAATTCTTTGTAACTTCTATAGAATTTTGCTCATATTGACAAACGTAATATAATTTTTAATCGGTTCCCGATTTTTATAAATTATCCGTCTGTATTTAATGTGCCTGGCACTGGCTAAATACTTAATGCTCCAGCTTAAAGTAGGTACTTTTTTTTCTTAAATTATAGTATTTTACAGACCCTCATACATATAAGTTAAAGATTTCAAGCTTTCAATTGTGTGTCATGTCTCAAGACCGGGATTTTTTATTTGATACGTCATCCGACCCAAGGAAATTTTTAGTTCTAATTCAATTCATTCATGAACTAAATTGTCTGAATTTAGAGATCGATATGAATCAGCCAGAGTAACAATCGTTAGTATGAATGCCGTGTTTATTGATTCATGTACTTAGAATACATCATTATCTATTCGTATGTACATAATGTCATTGTTTTCTGAAGTGTTATTGCCTTGCTTGCTTGCACTGTGGATATTGTAAACTTTTTAAATTTAACTTAATATTTTCCTTTGTTTGTTTGGGAATTTTAGTAACGAGTTGACAGTGTGTTTGGTCATTTGTATGATTGTATTGTATAGGAAGAGAGGCGATGTGTGATTTATTGTAGGCGCGTTGAAGGCTATTAATAACACATGAAGTCTTTTGTAAAATTACTGTTTTTTTAGAACTATCTTTCAGATAAGCAACCATACATGTATACATGCTTTACAAAGTAGCCTATGGCTTATTGAAAAATAGATCATGGGTATTTTCAAATGAGAACCCTATGGGGCTGACATAATTTATAAATTACAAGTCCCTAAATAAACACACAGATAAAAAACCTAAAAAACTAAATATATACCTAACTTTCTTACTATAATTCAATAAGGGATGAAATTTAATGACCACCAAAAAACAATCGTTGCCACAAACAGCCTCATCCAAAAAAATATAAAACGTACAAATGAATGAAACCTGTACCAAAATCTTTCGGGCAATTTAAAGCCACGCGTGCATCAAATTTTAACTAGCGAAATTTTATTACACTCGGAATACTTTCAGCAACAAAGTCCGCAGTAGGTTTGGTTTTTTATGACAATCCGAATACTTTGCGCAACAAGGTCCGCAGTAGGTTCAGGTTGTTTATTTACATTCTGAATACTTTGTAACATATTTGGATGAAATTTTAAATGAAATGCGAGTACATATTTGGTGCATGCGTGGCTTTTTTTGTGTAGCTCAGCGATTATTCTGAAGATACTTGCCTCTTTAGGTTAGCAGAATTTACGTTTATTGGTGATAATTTCATATTAAAATGGGAATCAAATTCTGGTAACTTGTTGGGCGTTATATTTCGTTATATGTGGTGATGGCTTAAACCTAAACCATTATATAAACTTTATTGAAATTATTGAAAATTCCGAAATCCACTGGCGTTATGTGAGATGCAAAATATTTTTAACTATTTTTAGCATCTGTAGTAAAATTGTCATTTATCATGTATAAAGTAAATTATTTCGTGTAGACCTATATTACCATAATATTTTTAATCACACACATTCTAAAAGCCTTAAGGGAAGACTAATACATAGTTATTGTAACAATTTTATCCAGTTTTGTCTAAAACTATATTTAATTTGGGCAGAAAATAAGAATTTACTATTTGACCCAAATTAATAATAGCTTTTTTAATTTCAATACTTTTGGCTTCCTTTTTTTAAATATTAATACATATAACTTTATAGCCAGCACCTCCTGACCTACAAATATATTCTCACAAAAAGTGCGAGCACCTATGTCCTCAGTAAGGTCGCTCCAATTTGCCTCAAGTACGGTGTTTTTACACCTCAGTACTCGAGAACGTGAGGTTGCGTAATATCGCCTGCTCCATTGACTCGGAGCCTTTGTTTTTTTGTCGGTCGCGTGAGATGGTCAGGTGTGACCTTACAGCTATAGGCTTGAGGACTCATGAAAATTATATCAGTGGGCCTAGCAGGTGGCATTCGCTTGTCTAACTTCGCTATCGCCTTGACGATAGCGAAGTGAGATTGGTAGCCAAAGTAACATATATGTCGCGATCGCCACGGCAATCCTCAGATTCGCCAACTACATACTTCTACATTTTGTCTATGGCTTATCGAAATGGAATGTCAAATGCCACTGTGATGTCATTATTTTTATTATTAGTCATGAGTCGTAAGCTCTTTTTATTCTTTTGCGATAGTAGCCCTGCACCTAAGAGACTCACTTTTGAAACTTTTCAATAAATTAATCTCTTGCTAATAACGTCATTTGCTAAATATATGCAATAAACTCGTTTCATTTTTCTAAAGTTATACCCTTCGTATATAAAAAAACACACAATAGAAAAAAAACACCGGTGATTTTATTCGCTCGTGAAAGATTATATTCATACGAGCGATCTCAAAAATAGCCCCCAGATCCCGAGGCATTAAAAATCCTCGACAAAGTTTTCTGTAGAAAAACATTGCGTAACAAGCTTACAGCTACCTCCTCAACAACAGAGTTATTTTTGTACAAGGATAAACATTATTCAAAACTATTTTTTCAATTTGTCACAATTCATGATCGTGTATCGTTTAAATTAACGAAATGATCTCAAAGATTTACATTTCGCCGACCATCCCACTTTAGTTTTATAGGTCTCGAATTATTAGACAGGTTTTAATTTATAGTTTCCCATCAAAATACTTTTATAAAACTTGTTTGTAAACGATTTTGTTTCTATAAATTAGACCGATGAGTCAATTTTTTTTTAATTTGCTGGTTACATAATTATGTAGTCCAAAAGATGAACAGATAGACGCAGGTGTGCGTAACAGGAAATAATTGAGTAAACAAATTAAAGTTATAAATAATATATGAAAAAAAAAAAGTATAATTCTCACTTACTAAATTAAAATATATTATAATTTTCTGACACCGCGGGCGTGGATGTGAGTAAATCTTAAAAATTTAATCAAATAATGATCAATATAAATACCACGTTCTTTAAACGAGATTAAAAACAATCAAATTGAATACAATTCAGATTAATATCGTTATATTATTTACGGCCGTCAAATGTGCCAATATTTTATTGTATTTAGTGGTTTAATTAAAAGCCAGATTTGAGTGTCAAGGCCATTCTGAATGAGATATTATCGAAGCAGTACAAATTAATAAACATATCTGAATACCTACTTATAAAAATTAGAGTAGGCAGTTATATCGTAGATAAATTTGCTTTTTATAAAATAGCAATTTACGCTTTACAAAGTCCTCTTCAAGGCAAGACTACATAATATAGACTTATGTCCAAACGCAAGGCTATTTTTATTATCTGTAAAAACAAAGCTCTATCGACTCGGTTCTACAAGGGTTCTATGGACGTCGGTTTAACGCAAGAAAAAAAACTATTTTTAACTCAAGTTTATTTTATCACACTTCACCCTATCTCTACTTCCCTGCTGATATTATAAATGAGACTGTATGTTTACTACTTAACCAATCATCATGAAACTTTGTAGACATATTCTTAGAGGTTTTAAAAAGTAACATTTTGTTTACGAAAGACAAAAATTTGTCAGCTAGTAATATAACAAAGTTAAAAGTTTGTATGTATGTGTGAAGTTAGTTACTGCTTCACGCTTAAACAGCTAAATGAATTTGGATGGAATTTGGCACGATGATATCTTATACCCTGGTTTAACACATTAGAATGTATCCCGGAAAATTTATGTTTTCCCATGGGATGACCCAATAATGCTAATAGTACACCAATACTTTATGGAAATTAAAGTAGTTTTCTCGGACGAGTCGCGTGTATTTAACACAACTTAAGGTAAAGTAGTTTTCTCGGACGAGTCGCGTGTATTTAACACAACTTAAGGTAAAGTAGTATTCTCAGACGAGTCGCGTGTATTTAACACAACTTAAGGTAAAGTAGTTTTCTCGGACGAGTCGCGTGTATTTAACACAACTTAAGGTAAAGTATTTTGGGTACTTACAATATTGTAAGGTTTTAATTAGTCCATTTATAGTATGTGTAGATTTAGATATAGTTAATTTGATAATCTTACTTCAAAAACGGAACATACGTACTTATAACGTCAACTCTATTAAGATTTTGGTATTTCTTAATTTTAATATCCTCGCTGATCACTACTTAATAAAACTTTTCCTAACGAGTACCTGTTTTTTTTTAACCAACACAGCTAGGCATTTGACTACAAGCTCGCACGACACGGAAGTCAGCGACGCTGTAGCTCTAGATGGAGCATGCCTTGTCTGAAATACGCTGTCTCTCAAGGAAGGCTTCCGAAACACACCATTAGGTGCTTGGCTACAACTGTATATTGTATAGGTTAGGTTATTCAAAGCAAATTTATTTCTGTTGCGTTAATTGTACAAAGGAGTAATATTTATATTATGAATACAGCAACTGTAACTCTTCCATTAAAGTGTAATGTACACTGAGAGATAAGATCAATACTCGTTGTAACGTAGCAGGAAGGTGTAAAAATCGCTCGGATATCAGATCCGCGGGGGAGCCAACCCGACACGGTAATGGGAAAACGTTTCTCAACCGTTACTTTACTACCCCCACCCCTACCATTGAAATCATGTACAATTATTATCAAGAAACAAAATCAGATATCAGCCATACATCTTCTAATAGTAAAATACGTTGCTATAAAATATTATTTACATACGTTATTATATACTTAACTGGATGAAATCATTTATTGACCTTATAATTGCGTTTATTACACTAGGCAAGTCAATTATACGTACAATAATGAATTATAAAATAATTTTATATTTTTTAATAATAATTATTAATAATTTATAGAATAATTAGTACAAATATTCGAATAATATCTATTTTGGTTAGGCTCATGAGTTCATCATGGGTTCAAAACTTTCGAGGTACCTCATCTCGAGCTGTCAAAAAATACGAGAGGATTCTCGTATTTTTTGACAGCTCGATCCAAGGCAGCAGGCTTTCCTTAATTAGTATACCCTTTTACCAGTTAACAACAACTCTTTTATTCAAGCAACGGTATAAAATAGAGATCTACTACAAATATGACGTTAAATCATCGTGAATGTGAGAAAAATACTATAGAAATGTGAGATTTGATGTAGGTAATAGTAAACCAGTGGTAAGGGACAAACGTAAGGCACAAACGCATGGATCCGCGATTGTATCAAGCGTGTTTGATGCCGGCGAGATAGATCGGTCGAGCGGCTTAGTGGCCTTTATTACGTATGCTCATTGACAAAAGTGCTCGGTAATAAATATTTATACTTTAAATTTTGAACCCCTAATGACGAGCCGTTATAAGTTTAACATTTGAAGCCTGTGTGTGTATCTGTCTGTGCTATCATAGCTGCTTGTTTCACAAATGTAATTGTATGTTCATCATATCATATATGTGACACATCAAATGAACTCATAAACTGAAATAGAAATAGAAATTGTTTATTAGCCTTATAACTACATATGTTACATCAGGCAAGTCATTAGTTATCACAATGTAGGTTTATCGTGTTGTATTACAGTCAAATTTAATTAAACATATAGAACTCAATAAATCAAATTAAAATTATTAGAAAAATTTAAGGAACAAATCTGGTAATTAGTCAATATTAATCATAGTTATTATTACATGTCAAATCATATTATATTACTTATATTAATTATAGTTATAATTACATTTCAGATCATATTATATTAGTTATATTTATTTCATTCAAGAAAGATGAACCAACCAACCAAAAACCAAACGACTGATGAACCAATTTCGGTTTTGTTTTTTTTTTTTGTTTGAGAGGTGAATTAGTAATAAATGACTTTGTTATTCAGGATGTGGTAAGCAGTATTATGTTGGCATGATTGTGCTTTTATTTCATTGCACGTCTTCTGGCACCTCTTTAAACAACTTCTGAAAATAAGTATTTCTAGCGGCAACAGGCGGTGAAATATTAGTAAGTTGTTATTAGTGCTGTAAAAAAAAAACGTTTTCAACAACTCGTAGTACAGAATATAGTGAGTGATATTATTACAAAATAAAACGCGAGGTTAACGACGTGTTTTTGTATACTTAGGTACTTATTTCATGTACATTTTAAGTCTAAGCTAAACTGTATTAATACTATATGTGACGATTTGGTGAACGACTATTTGGAGAAGAATATCGGATACAACCTAAAACAAACTTATGTCAGTGTCTAGACGGCTACCAACATTCGAACAAATATTTACTAAGAAAAACTATACTGTTAAAGCACTTTTGTTCGTGTCAATACACTCTCGACAAAAGCTGTGACATCATCGACGACTATTTGTTAGGATTCCTCCGCATGTGAGGCCGTTACTCAGCGAAGGAATGCTTTCCAGGAACGGATGGTTTTACACAAAATCATAATAAAACACAAAATACTTTTAAGATTACTGAAAATTTGAAATATATGAAATTCGCTGGTAGTGCATTGAACAACATATTCTTCATCTTTAACGCATCAGTAAATCCTTTACGATAAAAAATTCAACAAATACGTAGAACCGTAAGTTAAGTTTCGTCAAGACTCGTAAGAAATACGACTTTTACGCGAGTACCAACTTTTTGAGAAGAATACCTACAAACTTTACCAGATTTGAAGAGGGAGACGCATTTTTAGTCAATGAATGTAATTACGAACGATATAACATCATAATTTTTTAATGGAATTTAATTAATTTTAATTTAATTTTTCGTGAAGATTTGTAAAGAATACGACTTGAATGCAAAACAAAGTTTTTGACAAAAATATTTTATTGTATACTGAAAGAAAACTTTGCCAGTCTCGAGAAGGAGACGCAGCGCTCCTTAGATAATGACACATGATTACAAACGTTGTAACATCATAATGGAATTTACAATGTTTCTCACATAAATAATACGTTCATGAAAAAAAAAACTAACAAAAACTGTGGCCCATATAATTCTCTTTGATATATTAAACGACAATAATAAACTTTTTGTAATAATGTAATTTAAAAACAATTCACAGTTTTCCGCGTTCACAAAAACCGTGTAAACCTGTCATTGAACAAACTCATTAGCATAGAGTAATAGTACGTTCACTTATCTACGTTTTGATATAATTAGTAATTTTTTGTATAATTACAGTTGTTAGAAACAATGAACTGTTCTGTGGAACCTTGAGATAATATATAAATTGTTACAATTACCTCTCCTTACGACGATTTATCAAATAAATGAAGTGTCGGATTAAAGCTATTTCCTGGCTTAGTTTAAAATATGACTATGTATGTATGTATGTAATGCCCTCTTTTCGGCCAACATAAGGCAGGATGAAGTGAAAACTAAAGCAAGCAAAGGCGATATTTTGACAGAGTTGACGCAGCGAACTGTCAAATATCGACGTCATTGCTTGCTCTAGTTGTCACCTCTTTTATGCCTGATTTAGCCCCAGGTATATCATGAATCGCCTAGCTAGTTGTTGAGAGCTGTAAAAAAGGCATTTAGTGCAATATGACAAATCACAAAACAAAATACAAAACCGATTTTTATTGGTTGCGGTAATAACCGCGGGAAAATGGTAATATTACAAGTAAAATTAAAATTTGAAATCCCCTAAAATCGCGATTTCGTGGTGGCGGCCATCTTGGATTTAAAATGTATCATAGTGTAGAGTATTCTACTATCTAAGCTTCATTTGATAAACATTTTATGGAACTCTCTCAATCTGGGTGAAACAATATGTGGCGACGGCCATCTTTGACCGATATTCATCAAACTTAGCTCAGAACATTTCCGACTATTCACATTTCAAAGAAAATCAAAATCGGTTAATTAATTTACGGAAATTATTTATTAGTAATAATTTTCAAAAGATCTACTCGTAGGTGCACCGGCGATATAGTGAAACTCACAAGTAACCAGTGGGTGCAATTGGCAGCTTGTCGTTTGGAATAGCGTTCAAATCCGGAGGCCTATGTTTAGCAGTGGACGTCTTCTGGTTGGTGTTGTTGATGATGATGATGATAACAGAAGCTACGATATCACAGACAGACACACACATACCTTTTGGCATCGGAGGTTAAAAACAATTTAACTTGAAAATTATATTTAGTAGAATTTAGACAAGAGATCTAGAGCTATTGAAAAAAACGTATCATTTTCTTGTCCCATAATATGCTAAAATTGTATTTATAAATGATCATTAAATAATTCACAAGCGTAACAAACTTTACAAGAATCTACCACATCTCTAGATCAATAGAAGATAGCGCAAAATTAAATGAATGTTTTTGCGATGCTGAAGAAACATGTAATTATCAGTTCATAAGACGCTCAACTGAGCTTACCTAATGTTCCCTATCTCGCTAACTCCTACTTAGATACAAATTAAGTTTTAAATTCCAGCAGTTTTTGTTGTACTTACTTCTGAATTCATGTTTTTGTTCGTCTGCTGTACAATTACATAATAGTTATGCTCGGAATTTGGATAATTGTAAAATTAACTGTTAGAATTATATTAGAAGTAAACATTAGAAGTATTGAAAGAAATCCTTTTTATAAATTCAGTGAATATGTCATTGCAGCTTGTCGAATCATCGTTCTTGTGTGATGAACAACCATTACAAAATATTGCTAATTACTAGAGAAATAAATCGCAATGTAAATATATAATATAATAAATATATGTTACGAGAACTATAAAAGTATTTAAATAATATTTTTAAGTAATTAATAATTCACATGTAATAAGACTTGCCTGTGAAGAACGTTATTTAAAGGTCAATAAATATTTCTTATTCTTAATTACAGTAGTAGCTATCTCTCGCAGCGTTGCCAAGACATAAAATGAAAAGAGGTTCCACTTTGAACCCTGATTTGACCCCATTAAGAGTTGAATTTCCAAAACAAACATTTCTTAGGCATGTTTCTATAATTTCTGATGAATATACACGCCAAACTTTATGTTTCTGGGTTTAGCGGCGGAGGCTCTGCGTTAATAGGTAATAACAGTCAGTCAGTCAGTCAGTCAGTCAGTCAGTCAGTCAGGAGTAACTTTTTTATATAAATAGATTACAAAATTGCATTTTAATAGAGCTAAATGTGATAAGAACTATAGTCCTAAGAATGAGGTCTCGTGCTCAGCGTTAATTATGTAGTAGATTTATGATGGATTAAGTAAATTTAAAATAGACATAAATAACCTCAAAAATGGTACTGCCTCATTCATAAATATAGTAGACAGAAACAAATGAACAGAAGCTCTGAATTTTGGTGATCCCAACAATATTGACTGTTGGGATCACCAAACTTCAGAGCCAACGTTTTCTTTTATATTTCTATATCACTAACAAGCATTATGCTGTCATTCATAAAACTAATACAGTCTTTATTAATTCTATAGTCTAGACTGAAATATACAAACCCAAAAACAATTATATGCGTTGTATTACCTAATTGCCTGATGGTGAAGTTTACGACCCATACAGTGTATTCCAGGCCAGGCATGCTCCATCTAGGGCTACAGTATCGCTGACTTATGTGGTCAGCGTCAAATGCCTAGCTGAGTAGGTATAAAAAAAAACATGGTTGGTAGGACGTTACGTTTTTATGGTATCATGTCATAACTATCCAGTTTATTATATAAAAATTTGGCTGTGGCTGCAATAGACTCGTCGACGCCCGTCTCCGTGACGCGCGACAATTAATGACACTCGTTACGAACTACACAAAAACTGTTTTAAATGTAGCACATATTTATTACACACCTGCCCAAAATATTAAGTATTGTCTTTTGGGTTCATTAATAATATTTGCCCTTGGGTAAATAATTTCTTCATCAAATTAATTTCTTCTCAGAATACAATATAATATTTGTTTTATTGTCATCACAAAGATACAACATCAAAGAACAACATGCAAAAGAAACTGGCACAGGTCTTATAGCTAATAAGCGATATTTTCCAGACAACCTTAAACTTTTTTAGTAAAAGCATAAATAAGGTTAGGTAAAAAAAATGAAATGATTACAGAAATTGTACGAGAAAAGACTGAAAAGCTATTCTTTTTAGCTTTAATAGGCTGTCTAAATATTTTAATTCATTTTGAAAGTCACGTCTTCTATAAAATAATACTTCTTGAATCTTTTGAAAACTTGTGAAATGGCGTTTTAACAGCACACAAAGTAGTCCATGATATTGGTCAATGACATTAGATCGCGTGACCAACATGAATGGAGACCGACGCGTTTGAAATGCGCTACTTCCTTAAGTTTTTTCATAATATCATAATCACAGGTAGCAAGCAGATAAAGAAGGAAATAGTGATTTCTTACTTATTAAGAAAAATAAATTTATTTCGTAATATTGATATTAAAATGTCGTTTGGTTTTTAGGGATATCGACCTGGCACCCGAGTCTGCTTTTTGTTATTGTCCCAGAATTAACGTCTGACAACATTGATCCAAAATGGCCGTTTTTTGACATAGAACAGGTGGCTATAGTTGGAATTAAACAAAACATAATTTTCAATTCTAACTCTGATCTATTCTACGTCGAAACTGCTATTTTGGTACAATGCAATTATAATTCTGAGGCAGTTCAGATAGCACCTGGATGTAAGTTAATTGTGCTTGATTTTTACAAATATACAGTAATTATAATTTCGTTTAATTCAACCTGAAGGCTCACATTTCTAGAGACGGGTCTCTTATTTAAATGTGTAGGTTAAGATCTTAATTTGGAAAATTGCGGGTTGGGGGATATAAAATATACTTACTAAAGGAATCATTATTAGTTATAGAATGGATTGATATACAAAACAAATAATACGGCAAAATTTGCACAAATCTATATCCAAATGCTCTAACTTACCATTATAAAATAATTATTTGTGGAATTAAAATTTGGTTATCAAATAAATATCTATACAATTTGGTTGTTTTGTTATGTTGTCGTCAAAAGGCCTAAGTACTTAGCTACCGATTTATAGATTTCCTGTGAGTCCGCACTCAAATCAGACTGTAGATCGTATCTTACAGCCGTAACCCAACCTCTTAGATTCATAAATAATACATCTACTTACCAAGCAAAGCCTCTACAGTAGGATGCGTGTATTGAGACCGTAACAAACTATGTTTTTTATTATCCCTTACCTCATGGAATCCACTTAACAAGACATTGGCGTGTAGAGCCAGTCTGGGTCAAGGTCGAAGGTCATAGAGTATTCGCTTGATGAGATTTGCGCAGGATTCTACTGATGTTTGTAGGCAGTCACAGCCCGGGTAAGTAAACGTTGATGAATGTATTTATTATATGCAATGACCATTATTCCCTAGAGTTAGCAATCAAAGCAGTTAAACTAAGGTTTGTTCTCTTCTTGGTTTCATTTTGACTTAGGTAAAGCGGTAAACTGCTAATAGCTAAGCCTTTGTTCACTTCTTTTATCGTTAACTTTAGGTGGTTCCCCCAATCATAGATATTTTTAAGAAATTAATGTCACATTAGACTTCTGCTTACAACGTGCGATCGTGTAAAATATCGTTCCCTGTTACACAATACCCAGTTTATATTCATGCACTTCGTCAGTCATCCTCAGACAAAGAAAAAAATTTGTTTTAAGTATGATTGTAAAATAATAATGATAAACATACTCATAACAAATAACACAATGAAATTATTTCTCTGAAAAAAAAAATAACAGAACGGTTTTCACAAATTAATGTCAGAATAAAAGTGTTTCCTTCTGTTACTAGGTCAAGGCCACAAAATCCAAGTTAAGCAGCACTGTGAGGTGGTTAGCATACATTACCAAACTATTAAAGCTGGTGCGAGTTTTGACACATCTATGAAGTGTGACCATATCTGCAGCATCTAGAGCATTTGCAATGTTTTTGTAAATGAGTGTTGTAATTTTAAATAGCACAGATAATAATGTAAATAAAGAGGTACAGACTGCGTCTTATGTTTAATATGTTATGTTTGGCTTAGAACCTATCAGTGTTTTTGATTTGTTGCGTTTAGGCACACAGGGTCGAACTTGTTTGGATACAATTTAAAATAAATTACATACTAGTTGTAACTTGCAATAAAGTGAATAATGTTTGCAATGATTAGACGCATGAGGCTAACGGAAATGCATTTTGCACTGAAATAGATTAAGCAATATTAAATATGAGTCAGCTGATATCAATCAAATTAAAACGTATTATAAATATTTTTAACTCGTACTTAGTAATTTTATAGTATAGGTTAAACCAAGGAATATAAGATAAGAGGAAATAATACAATGTACATTGTAAATTTAAATTGAATTAGGACGAACCATAGTGCATTCAAATTTCAACTTAATTGTAGAAACTATAAGGTGTCTAATAATTTAAACTAAATGCAAGATGACCTTTATGAGAAAGGTTCTAGGAGAATGATAATTGAGTTAAGTGCACTCCATAAATCTGCTAAAATAAGTCGGTAAATTTGATAGTCTTAAATTATGAATCTAAAATTAAATTTAAATTAGCAGTGGTCGCTTGAAAACTGGTGTTATTTTTTGGATTTAAGTATAAAGAGTCAAATAAGAGGGATTCCTAATATTTTTAAAATATAAAAAAAATCTAGACTTAATCTAGTCGTAAGATTCAGGCAATCATCCAGCTTCAAGATTATCCTATATTTTTTTCTACTGCATAAGAAAAACATAAGTCTAAGCTTAAAAACTAGGCTTTCTTTAATTACATTATAGTCTAGCCTTATGCTATTAAGTAATTTTACTTTTACCCAATCGCCTACAAAATAGCGTCTCAATAGTTTGTCCATTGGCTATATATATCAAGTTCCGTTAATTACCTCACAAACTACGATTTTTACTCGAGTACAAGACAAACAAACATGTTGACACTTTATATTAAAAAATTTTTTTTTTATAAATTGTTTGTGTTACATTAATGACATATAATTTATGTTTCTGTAAACCCCTAGGGGCAGGTACTACTCGTAGCGAACTACCTAAGATTAACTAATTAAGATCAGTATTTATACCACCTAGTTCCACAGACTAATAAATCATTCATTCTTTGATTCATTCCCTCATTCATTCAGAGCACTTCACTTGCTCTACTAAAAATTGTAAAATCTACTACCACATCCTACTAATTTTATAAGAATATTTATTCCTGTTTGTCTCCCCAATCTGTTCCCGCAAGATGACAAACAGGAATAAAAATTCCTTTCTGTCACCCTATGACTAAAAAGGTGACAGAAAAGATATTTTTTTCTTGTTTGTCCCCATGTTATATTTTCAAGGGGACAAACATGAATTAATTTTCCTTAGTCCTAGAGATAGCTTAGTCCTTGGATTAACACATAGGCTACTTTTTATTCTGTGTATTACGCGGCGCGGGTAGCACCGCAGGACGCAGCTAGTAAGTAATAATAGCCTCTACCTTGCTTGGACACCACAGTAGGTATTCTTCAGTAGTACCAACCACTGTAAAGCAATTAAAACAAACAAACAAACACTGAACATAAGTAGGTCGCAGTATTGTATACGTACGTTTGTTTCGACGCAAGGATAACGCTGTGGGCGAAAATGTAACTTGCTCGCTAATTATGAGAGTAGGGACTTGAGACATTTTAAGCGATAGTTTTTTTTTTGTGAGAATGGTAAGCTTAACATGTGAATAATATAACAAATAACCTAAAATATATTTACATGTCTGTAATCAAAATTCAAACATTCGCTAAATTAGTTTAAGTATCTGTGATTTTTAACAAGTTTGGTTAAAGGAAACCCTTTTTATCTTACTCCTAAACGCTCTTGATACAAAAGTGTTCACAATAAACTTATTTATAACTTAACTTAATTTTACATTTTAACTCTAGTAAATTATTATAATGATTTTGAAATCATAAGTACGTACATAAAACAGTAAGTCTTACATAAAAAGTATAATACAACAATTGTAACTTTTTACCATATTTTGCATACGAACAAATTACTAACTTTATATAAACTTAAACATAGCCATCAGATGATAAATAAAACAACTATGGGTTAATTTGACAATTTATGAATTATTTATTTGGATAAAACAGTAATAGCATCATGGCAGTAAAACCAAGACGAAGAAGGCAAGACTAGATTATATGAATGAATGAAAGTTTATTTCGTGAAACACACAAATACAGTAAAAAAGCATGTTACACTACAGTTGAACAGAAAAACTACAACGTTATAATGTGTTTGTCGGAACCCGAGCCCAACTCAGCATACATGCATATTATGTTAGGTTAAGAAAACTTAAGATCAATGATAGACTTATTTTTATCGAATATAAGCACAGTCATCTAAAGTTGTAAATATAATTACAATTAAGACCAAAACGGCGCGTGTAGTGACTACTCTACAATATTTGTATCAAGTCCCCACTTGCCTCGTTTCCTCTATATGTATATCACAGTAGTTATCGTCCAGTGTCATGTCTCAGTTTGGTGTAACGTTATTATGACACATTAGCTCCGCCATTGAAGCTACGTGCTCAGACTAATTCACTTTATTTAACTAAATATTCATATTTCGTTTAGGACTGTTCACTGTTGGAGGAAACTTTTTTTTGTACATTTTATAAAATTGATCTTTAATGGAGTCAGGCGTTACTTCTCCTGAGGATGCCTTGTGATAAGGTGAAATACGTGGGAAGTCGGATACTGAGATAAAGAGAAATAATAAGGTGAGTAGTGGAGGTGGTGAGGAGGAACCACACCATACAAACCAAAAATATTTTTCGATTTCTCACGCTGACGTTACAGAGCGGGAAAACACTAGATATTCTTTATATGTCATCTTATTGTAAAAAATAGGTTTGGATAATAATCTCTTCAGACGTGCTATGGCTGTATGGAGCTATAGGGATCTCATGAAAGAAATTTAGTTTGCGCCTTAAATAAGCGAACAGAGAACAATAACAAGCATTGATCAAATAAAAAAAATCGTATTCGCAAATAAAATTTAAATTAAACAGCCAATAATATATCTAGAAGTATTAAAGTACAAGGATTCGTCAAAAAAATGTGCAGAAATATCCACAATACGTCGCTCTTGGTTCCGGAAACATGAGAAAAAAATTAGTTCAATAATCGGAATTCTAATTATTCACGGCATTTTTCAGACCTGTTATAAACTCCTGCTTGTTCCAACAATACTAAACAAAGTAGTAGTAAGTAAAGCCTTATTTTGAGTTCATTGTTTCACCAAAAACAATTGTTTTATGTCTTTGTGCCTTCATTCAGGCGTTACCAACTAGTTACACGTGCTAATATAATGACTCACGTTTTTTGCTGAAAATACAAAGACAAAGGAACTTTACTATTATATTCTTACAATTTTACTATTATGTCTGCGTCGTGAAATTATTCGTTTTGTTGTTATAAAGATGAGGAAATTTAAGAGTGGGAATTTGACATCGTTATATTATAGCCGAATATTATTATTGTATGTTTGTTGATTACAATTTAACTATTTATTAAATTTTTGTAGTGATGATGGTTGACTGGTTACGAGGTTCGATCCTGAAAAACATGCTAAATGAGCCTGAGCTACCGGTGAAGGAAAACATCGTGAGGAAACCATAGCATGGTGGTGTTTTCTAACGCTCGCCTGGCTAGCTACCACCCTCGAGTCGTAAATTCAAGCACCTAAAAGTGTGTTTCGGCCTTCCTTGAGAACCAGTGTATTCCAGACTAGACATGCTCCATCTAGGGCTACATAATAGCTGATTTCCATAGTTGCAAAATCAAGGTCAAATGCCTAGCTGTGAAGGATAAAAAAGAAGTTTTATTATGATGCAATTTATTTAAGAGTCTGCTTACTTTGTGGCCTAAGGACATTCCAAACCCTCGGTACATACTCGTATCTGGAAAAACAAGACTACACGACACGAAATAAAATTGAGTACATAGGTCTCGCCTCGACAACTAACCTATGAAAAGCCTTGCTTGCACTCTACGATCAAAAAGACCTACAAATTGTAACTGCGCAACCATTGTGACGTGTGTGACGTCACCACCCGGTACCAACGGAAGATCTACGCTGGTTGTTTCAACCATCATTATTTTGAGTTGAGTGTGGTTTGTGAAAAACAGTAATTTGCAACTTTAGTCTGATTATAAATTGTGTAAATAAGTTTGTTTTCTGTATGAAATAAATATTTTTCTATTGTTTTTTATCCATAAGTTCAAGTTGTTTGCCGATGATTGTACTAAGTTATGAATCTAGTTCGCCATAACATCGGTGTTGCATAACCACAAGCTGTCCGTGAACTTGAAACCCGACTGTCTGCCGTGACGGACAATGATCTGATTCGGTAATGCGAACTACTATAGTTTCGATAAAAGAAAGTGCGAACTATTGTTTAAGAATATATTGTTTAAGAATATATTGTTTAAGAATACGGGTTTTCAACCGTAACTGATTGTTGGAAAGGTCCAAATATAATTTCGTTCACATTCGGTGAACTTCGTCTGGGATGAAATGAGTTGTTCGTGTTTTAAATGATGGCACGTCTCGCACTGCGCTCGGCCGCTCGCCGCGCGCGCGATGTCATCGCGCGATGATTGCTGGTGTGGGGGGCTTGGTAGACAGTACTGCTCTAGGCTAATTCTAAGTTTTAAATAGACGCTGATACATATGATCTTAAAATCTAATCCATTAAAGATTAGATATATGTAATTTTGCTATCATTTACTTAGTAGTTACGATTTGAAAAATCACACCGTTCAGTATCGTATCAACTGTGATATTGCCAACATGCATTCAGAGGTCGCATTTTTTGCTGCATTCTCGCTAAATTGAATTAATGGGTTTATATAACTTTATTTTAATGGAGTTTTTTTATAATTGTATTATTATAAAGTATATATTACTTGTAACTGAATGTGGTACTAATGTCTAATCAATGAACGCCTTGAATCACAAGTAAAGGGTTTGATTCCCAGGTTCAGGCATGCACTTCTGAGATTTTTACAAATGTGAATATTGGAATCAATTATATACAACACTTAGACGGTGAAAGTAAACACTGTCAAGAATCCTGCTAAGGAAGTTAAAGGCCTTCGAAAATAAGTAAAATGCCTAACTCGCAATATAGCCGGCATTGTGGAATATGGCCTATACTCCTCCATAGGAGAGACTCGTACCCAGCTGTGGGATGTTATGAGTTGATACGTTCGTAGCATTAGCAAAGAAAGCCATACCTACTATATGTATTTATGTTGCATAATTAACAATAACCTGCTGATCGTGAATAGGTACAATGAAGTAATGCGTTGTGTTCTACGAATTTTTATAATTTCACACAAAATTCAAGTAAAATCACCTGCCAGGTGCAGGTGCGCGTCAGACTTGTTCACTAAGGGTTCCATGCCTTTATCTACAAAATTAGTTCAAGCTTTTACATGTAGCCGTTATTAATTTCAAGCTAGAAACAGTAATTAACATGTTTGTTGTATGCGAACCCCCTTCAATATTTATTATTTTTAGGGTTCCGTAAAAATAGGGTCCTATTACTTCGACTGCGCTGACTTCACGTGATTTTTTTGCTGTTTTTTGTATTCATGGAATATGTAGTTGTTCATTCACTTTAGAAATTAATAATTAAACATCAAATTAATTATTTAGTATTTCATTAATTATTTAGTATTTCATTAATTATTTAGTGTTAAATTAATTATTTAATATTTCATTAATTATTTAACGGGGGCTGCCATACAACTTACTAGATTTTTGCCGTTATTTGCCCGATATTAACACGACGATAGGTAGAAACTTAAACTAATAATGCATATATGGAACCCTTAGTGCGCGAGTCCGCCTCGCACTTGGCTGATTTTTTTGTTTTTAGTACCTATATGTTATTATAGCGGTAACGTAAAAACATAATCTGTAAAAACATAAGCTGTCGAGCTAACACGGTTTAGATCCCTTTCCAGACTGTGTGACAGTGAATTCTTAGTAATAGGGTTCCATTTTACACGGAACCCTAAAAAAGGTAATAAGCACGAGGCGCAACTTACGGAACAGCCGACCTGTTCATTAATTACAAACAATGTACATTGTGAAATCAATTTTGTTTAATTTACGTTGTTTTTGTGCGTCCTACATCAGCTTTAACACCACCTTACCTCATTTCGCTTTACACCGTCTTTACTAATATTATAAAAGCGAAAGTTAGTATTAAAAGAACTTGTTTTATTTTCGGCTAGGACAGTGTACGGTGTACTTCTATCAAAAATGCCTAAAGATGTGGTTAATATTGTGTATTAATGAAAAATGCGTCAGTCACAATTTTAGTGGAATTACGGCATCTCTGGAAGATATATGTCTACTAGGTTGACTCCAATGGACACATTGGTCTACAAATTGTACCCCCTGTCACAAATGTCAAAATTGACACAATAAAGACGCGTAAATCACCTTATTGCGTAAATAACATAGAAATATTTTGATAGGAAATTAATTATCTGTACAATGCGATAAGTTAAGTTATTTTGAATTGTGTTGATAGATTAAAGATTAATAGTCCCTAACGTATTTATAGTATGATGTACTGTCTTGGCCGTAGCTCCATACATTTTGAGACGACTCCTTTGTTAACTCTTTCACACTCAAACGTCTGAACGGATTTGTATAATATTTAGCACGAATATAGCTTATACTCTGAATTAACCGACAGGCTACTATAGACTCCGATCACCGCGGATAAATCACGGGGTTTAAATAACTAAGCTCCATAGGTAGGTACTCTAGAAACGTCTTTGATTTTATAGTTAAGGATGGAATTTGTTTGAGTAGTTGGATTAATGAGGGACTAAACCCAGAAATGACTAGCTCAGAATCTGCCGAAGAGGCTTGTTTATTTGAATTTCATCGAGTAAATAAAACACTTTGAACTAGGTATTAATATATAATATAATAATTGAATATTTAAACTTTTTTTTAATTTTTTTGCCTAATTTATTTGACAACTTTTACATTTATAACAGTACTTAACTAAATAACTTGATATTTTGAAAGTGTTTAGATATAGGTATTAATATTATTTATGAATATAGAAGTCAATACCTCAGGTTATTGATAAGGGGTACACTAAACCAAAAGGGGTCACTATATAAGGAAAAAATTACCTCTACGGGACCAACTATGAATTCGAAAAAAAAATGTTTCATACATTTTGATGACAACCGATATTTTTTTTCTAAAGAACACCTTTATTGATTTATTTCCTTGATTTTTGGGTTGGTCCCAAGCTGGTAGTTGTTTGTTATTATGAGTATAGTAACCCTCTTTTTTGAACCTTGAATATATTAAACATAATATGGGATCGAACGAAATCGCGCAACAGAATTGATAATTACATGAAAATAAAACCGTTAAGATAAATGAGTATTTGTAAAAATAAATGAAACATTTATTATTATTATTATTAGCTATTGTTCGCGCTGTAAATGTATTCTTAATACGACATTTTTGTAAAAATAATTCATGTGAATATAATTTGTATTAGAAGGAAAAGTCACAACTGGTTGCCAGTAAATAAAAAAAATACACCTGCATTTGCAGGAACCAGTTGCGAAATTCAGTTGCCAAAGTGGTTGAAATAAGTTATGAATCAGTAAGTATTGATCCTAATGCTAAGTACACATATTATAACATTTGTTGTTATCTAAGACAGCTAGGCATTTGATCATCATCTCGTATGACCACGGAAGTCAGCGACACTGTGGCCTTAGATGAAGCATGCCTAGTCTGGAATACATTGGCTCTATCAAGGAAGGATTCCGGAACACAATATTAGGTGCTTGGCGACAGATTTTTCATCTTGAGGGTGATAGCTAGCCAAGCGAACATAGCAAAACGTTGTACCAACGTGCAGGTTTCCTCACGATGTTCTCCTAATCCTCCTTTACCGGTAGCTCAGGTTTTTTTTGCGTCATTCGTGAGATCGAATCTCGTATCTCTTACACGGCAATCGACCCCACTAACTACTCGGCCATCATCACTTCGAAACTAATATCTTTATACATTTAAACAGTACAATCCTTCTGCCATCAAAAAATTTTCACGCAAAACACAGAATTCAATAATTAACAATAATTTACTGAACATTTCAGACATGTAGCTAAATTCCAGACTGTATTCTGCTTCTAAAACCTGCTCACACAAAGGATTAAAATCACACAAAGCTTGGTTAATATTTAACTATTGAATAGATCGAAACACGGTTTCTCTGTCGACTCCCGACTGACGCCGAATGGTGGAATCGGATCCCTGCCCGGGGGGAAATCAGGCTTCACAAACCTACTAGTTTAAATACTCGCTGCTAAAAATAGATTTAGAGTAGGTGTTTAGGTTACTTTTGTCTATTGTCCTAGCTATGAAATTTGGAACTAGACATTGAAGTTACTTTTAGCTATTGTTCTAGCGTTGATTTTTGGTTTGGGACTTTAGCAATTGTTTCCGTTTTGCAACATTGAATTAAAATATTTGATTTATTTTACATAATGAATTTGTTTTAATTTTGTTTTGGCCCAACTGCGAAAGGGGTTATGTTTTTCGATTGTATGTATGTATGTATATTTCTTTGGCACGCTTTAGAGCCTAAATGGCTTGTCGTATTTTTATGTGAGTGGTGTCAATAGATTCGTCTTATTCGTGAGAGTGATACCGAGTACATCAAAATTGATAAAAAAAGAAATTAAGAACAATACACAGGTTTAATGATTTAGCATTCGGGTTTTTTCGAACGCACTTCTAACCACTTGTCTAAAATTAATTTGTTTTGACTTTGTTTTTATCGAATTACTTTCACTAGTAACCTTACCTTGTACTCTTAATAATGCGGACCACTGCGTAGAGCTTTCTTATTGCAAAAATCGCTTAAAGTACCTGTATCGCGGTAATTATCATTTCGTTTTAAGTACTGGATTATTTTTAGTTATAAGTCAAAAAAAGTTTAAAACATACCTAGAAATGAACTCTCTACACTCCACAAATTGGAATTTCCAGCGAAGAAAATTGAATTAAATTAAGACCGCAGGTGAGTGCTCCTCAATAAGGTTGCTAAAGTTGCAGCAATTGCTGTATGGCAACTGTTGCTAAAATATCGGGCAATTATTGATTCGATGTGTACAAATTTTATATCAACTAATTAAGAAGAAGAAACGAGTTACGACGTTTTTAAACATGTGTCTTCTTCATATAACACTTTTTCTTTTCGCTATATTTATTTTATCTCAAATACTTTATAATGCTTTTGCTGATACGTGAAGCTTTACTAATTATAACATGTAATACAGAAAAAAATTACTCAAAAAAAGATATTTGAAGTTTATTGTTTACGAAGTATTGGTAAGCATACTTGCTTTGGGAGCCGGCGGTTCTTTGTCGGAGTTTGATTCCCGGCCGGGGCAGTATCAGCGATAAGTTGACTCAAGCTTAAAAATAACAATATAATAAGAAGGAAAGCTGCTACGGTACTTCTTGATAAAGGATTCCGATAACATATTCTGCTATATATTATCGCCACCACTTAATTTAGTTAAACATTGTCAAATATGTACAAAATCGATCTAAAAATCAATTGTACATTTGAATATCTAACGGGAACACTGTATTTTTCGGGAATAAGAGTACCCAGTACATAATCTTGGTGCAAAATTTCATCCAAAGCCGTTCAGCAGTTGTTGAGTGGAAGATACTTACTTAATTAAGAAAGAAACTTATACTACCGCCCTTCGTTTTTGCGTAGTTGTAAGTCATAGTCCACCTGGCTAATATGTGGGTTAGAAAGTTATTAACCTTCAACGACAAGCAGGTTTGCTCACGATGTTTTCCTTCAATTGCTTAAGCGTGTGGTGATTAATTATAATACCTAGATTTGAACCCGTGGCTTATCGCTTGTAAGACAAGGTTTTACCGACTAAGTTAGCCCACTACCAAAAAGGCAGCGTACCTAGTCAAATAGTGGCGTTTTCTTACTCTTACATATAAACTTTCGCGTTTATAGGTGGAATTTTAATATCGGCGAGCGCCTTGTCTTACAATAAGTTAGTTCAAAGTCTATTAACTCATGTACTCGTATTGGGTTATAAGAAATTTGTACTTACTGATGATGGTCGAGTGGTTAGTGAGGTCGATTGCCGTGCAAAAGGTACGAGTTCGATCCCACGAAACATGCAAAAAGAGCCTGAGCTACTGGTCACGGAACACATCGTGAAGAAACCATTGCATGGTGGTAGGGCTTTTCCTATAGCTCGCCTCCTCACCCTCAAGTTGTAAAAACTGTCGCCAAGCATCTAACGGTGTGTTAAGGCAGCCTTCCTTGGGAGCCAGAGTGTATTCCAGACTAGGCATGCTCCATCTAACGCTACAGTATCACTGACGTCCGTGGTCGTGCGGACTTGTTGTCAAATGCCTAGCTGTGTAAGATAACAAAAATAAATCTTAGATATCTGAGTGTCGATGCGACTACAACCACACAAAAGGTAAGGTTTCTCGCAAGTTTTGAGCGGTAGATACTTTAGTTAGTAACTTGTTCTTGTTTTAGAAGGTTCTAAAGTTTGTTGGAGAGCTTTCGAAGACAAGGGTGGATATCGATGAAGGCGGGATTTAGAAACAGCTTTTTTGAGAATAACTTAAAAGTCAATCTTCAGAGTAAATGGCTTGTTATTAGTTCTTAACTTCTTGAAGTTAGTTTGTGATGAAATTAATTGAAGTAATAGTTATTTTAGACTGTATAAAAAATCGTCGAGTTTATCAATTTTCAAGATCATCAACATCAATCACGTTAAGTCAAATATCAAGTAATATGTCATCGTGGTCAAGTTTAAATCACATCAGGTACCCTCGTAAAGCGGCGGAGACTACCAGAGTTTCTATGGAAATATCCCGCGAACACGAGAACCACGTTATTCCGTCTTTATATCGCTTGCCCACACTTGTGCACAAGGCATTAATGGTTAATAATCCACTAATATCTATCACAGATTAAAACTTGCAATATCACAATTTTTGCAATGAATACACACACAAAAACGCATTTTTATTCAGTGAACGCGGAAAAAATCAACAATTGTCTGTAAGTACAAAAATAAAATATAAGATAATAAATATGTGCTTCAGGAACAAGTCAGCCACAATGGCAGTTGTTAAAGATTTAAGAATTATTTTAGCGGAGAACTGATTTAACAAAAGTTGTTACCGACACCAAAAGCTATTCTAAAAAGTTTGCTAGTTGACGGTAATATATTAAAATTAAAAAATATTCAGTATTTTTAATCATTTAGAATAATAAATGGAAATATAAAAAAATATATTCTTAAATAAGCTAAAAATATTCTCAAATGCATACCTACTGCAAATAAGCCAAAATGAGCCCAAAGTACCTATAAAATAAGACGCGAGTTTCCGAACCGAATATTGATCTTCTGAAGAATTGAATTCAAGCACTTCCAAACAAGGAAATCTCCAATGAATATCCCCCCAGTATTATTGTGAACCTATAAAGTTCTGTATCAAAGAGCCTCATCCTACATTCAATATTTGGCGTCACGTATTCAGCTTTCTAGAAACCACGCTTAGATCGTATAAAGCGACGACGACAAAGAAAACCTCCGACCCTACTGCCGGGTTGAAGGGGTAAGAAGAAATTATTTTAGTAATAAATTCAAAATAAGGCGTAAACTGAAATACGAGAGGCGACGAAACTCAATCGGGAAGAATTTAAAACTGTTTTTTAGGTATTCGTAAAAAAGGCATATTCAAATTATAGTATGTACAAAACTTTATTCTCACGGCGAAAAAATATATCAAACACATAATATAACTAAAAACAGGCACAAAAGGTGGGCTTTTCTCTACAAAGTGACCTCTTCCAGACAGCCTGTGTAGGTGTGGAGAATGCCTAGACAATATTTTGAAAAATAGAGATTAATAAATATTTCTATATATAAATATAAGTAGTAAAAACAAAATGACTAACTACAACATCAAAAAAAGTATAGCAGAAAGATTACCTACAGACCATTTAAGATCTACAGATAATCCAAATGCTCCAACCCACCTTCAGCGCCCAGCATGTGCAAATTTTTAACCGGGTACTCAATTTGTCCGTGCGTTTTTGGTTTCCGTGGAGTAAAAACGGGACCCATATAACTAAGACTTCGCTGTTCATTGTCTCTCACCAGACTGTATCTCATGAACCGTAATAGTAAACAGTTGACATTTCTACAGATGATGTACTTCTGTTTACGCTATAACAAAAAAAAAAACAGGATAAATAATTTGTTAGGGTAGGTTAATGCAACAAACGTGCTTTATTTGCGATTTTTTGCTCGATGGTAAATAAGACAACATATTATATAAACATTAATTAATGTTGATTAGATAATGGTATGGAACTCGTGGCGACTCGCACTTGGCCGAATTTAATTATATAATATATATTCACAAGTGAAACCGTGGTGTGTAACCATCGGTTTATACGAAAGAGGGTCACAAAGAGTAAGACAAACAAAAGAGTTGAATCAAAAATGTATGGAGCTCAGGCCAGGTCAGTGTATATGATGTATATATACGTTAGGGATTAATATACTTAAATCTAACTTCAAATAAACTCCACTTATCGCTATCGCACAAAATTAATCTAGAATCAAAATATTTTCACGTTATTTACGCACTAAGCCGGTTTACGCGTTTCTGTTGTGTCCATTTTGTTATTTATGACGGGCGGTACAATTTTTATTTCAATGTGACCATTTGAGTCAACCTAGGATACTAAAACCTTACAGGGATGTCAAATTTCCACTATTATTCACAGAATTTAGACATTTTTGTACATAATAAAGTAGGCAACTGATGCGGGTTTCATTGTAACACAATATTAACCACATCTTTAGCAATTTTTGGTAATAGACGTGCACCGTCCTGGCCGGAAATGAAACAAGTCCTTTACAAACATACACTGAAAACCCCTCCTTTCGAGCTATCAGCTAATAAATTTGATTGTTACCTACAACCGCAGATCTTTATCTTTTAACCCCATGGTCTATTTCATTCTAAGTACTAAGTAAAGTTGAACTTTAATATCTAAAACATTTCCAAACCGTAATACCACCAGTTTCTTGTCAAGGGACCTATCATTAACAACTGTACGTAAAATTACACTGTACTTATTCAAGAAATTGATAGTGTTTAGTATCAAAAACCTAGTTCTCCGTTAAATACACACTGACTCACATTTTAATGACTCTGACTCAGATTTGACGTATCTAGGTGGTCATTGTAGGCTTGGTCGTTGTGAGAAAATTATATGTGCGATGTCACATTGAATTATTACGGCTGAATTGATTGCGATAATGGGATTAAACTCAAGAAAATTAAATTTTCGGAGAACCCTTAACGAAGAAAATTAATAACTAGTACTGCAAAATGTTTGCGACTTTAAAAGAATCGACAACCACTTGACCCATTTTTTATGTTTAGTCAATTTGTACAAAGCCTAACCTATGAGTACGACTTTACAGGTGACATACTAACTGACAGATTAAAGATATATTTCCTACACCCGAAGTAGAGACGCTTCACTCGTTTCGCTCGCTTGATCAAAAAACGCTGGATTCTACGACTACCTAGTGTTTTCTTTTAACGATCAAGGTAAATAAGCTAAATAAAGAATACTTAAACAAGTGGTTAAAGTCACTTCAGAAAACCCGACTGCAAGAACTTTAGAGCCACGTATCTTAACAAGTAAAATCGCGGCATGCAGCTAGTATAGCATATGACCACCTGCAGGTGAAGACAAATCTATTTATACTACTCACTTAAAAATACGACAATCCGTTTAGGCTCTAGGGCGTACCAAACATACACGAAAAACATAACCCTTCTTCTTTCGCAGTTAGTGAAACACTGCTCTGTCATGATCATTTTGATGAATCTTACAGAGGCTAGAATACTGGATATAGTTTTTTTTTTCAAATGCTTACATTTTTTTAGGTATACAGAGTTATCGGTTAAGCGTGTACTACGCCGAAAGGGGTTTACTATACTCGTCTTAAGGAACAACTAACTATGGAACCAACTCTAAAATCGAGAATCTCATAACGCCCTAACCGAAAAACCTGTTTAAATATATAAAAGCTATAGGTATCGCCCATGAAATTATATACTTTGTTTAGTTATTTATTTATTTTTTATAAGATTAGTATTACAAATTTTGATTGGTTAATATTCTTTATTGTATACCCCGTCCTATAGTGTATTTATTTTGTTAATTATCTCCATGCTAAGGTTGCCTGCAAGAGAATTTATCGATAAGGCCGCCACTTGTGACACAAGATGTAAGATTTTTTCTGTATGTTTGATGTTTAAGTGTCTGCAATAATGATTTAATCAGTTTATTAATTATTAGTACCTTACAAAGCTAGCCTAGACTAGAAACAAGGCTACAAGTAAAATCATTTATTTCCCACGCTCGTTAAAAGGAAGGCGTGGAGTCTACTATTTATTTAATTACTGTTATTAATATTATAATCTGATTGCATATACCTTTGAGAATGTCGGTTTTTATCTGGCCCAACGTATAAGCATTGCCATTCAGCGTGGTAATACGGCTAGCACGCTAGGCACGCTGCCCTCTGGTGGTGGGTTGGAGCATATTTCTGCTATATTTTTTGTTGTTGTTGTAGGTTATATGTATAACAATATTGTTAATTTATTTACAGAAACAATTGGTTGAAAATAGGAAATAGGTTTTAGGAAAGGTCCAAATATAGTTTCGTTCAAATTCGGTGAACTTCATCAGGGATGAAATGAGCCGTACGTGTCTTCAACGATGACACGTCTCGCACTCGTTCTTATACAATATGAATCAAACACGCGTTAGTTTTCTAAATGAAATTAGGAGCTTGGAGGTAGGAGAGTATATATTGATAAATAGCTGCGTCCTACGGTGCTACCCGCGCCGCGTAACACAGAAAATAAAAAGTAAGGCTACTTTTTATTCTCTGTGTTACGCGGGTAAGCAGTTCATGCGTGAAAAAGTTATAAACATTGTTACATCCACATATTAATACACTTTCGCTTTTATTGTATTAGTTGGATAATTAGGTGGGTAAAACAAAAAAAAACATCGCTTAATTTATTGCTAATAATATTCCAGACTAGCTGTGCCCCGCGATTTCACCCGCGTAGTTACCTATTGGATTGTCGAAATAATGGGGGACCTACTTTTTTGAAGTCGGTTAAAAAGTATCTTATGTCCTTTCCCGGGGTCCAATCTATCTGTGCACCAAATTTCATCCAGATCGGTTTAGTAGTTTTGGGGTGAAAGCGAAACAGACAGACAGACAGAGTTACTTTCGCATTTATAATATTAGTTAGGATTTAAGATTTATAAACCCACATTATAAAAGTTATTAAATAAACTAAGTAAATGCATGCAAAAGCTGGTATTAAAATGATTCACGATCGGGAGCTATAGTGGATGTAGACGATTCACGATTTTGATGGTTTTTTTTGTAACAAGTTTTTATAAAATGTGTAGTGGTTTACATAATTCAAATAATGATTACATAGTTATTTATTGATTTCCTTTTGTATACCTCTGTGCAATATAATGCTCGAACAAAAAGTTGAGATAATTTTTTGGGAAACAAAATTTTTTAAATTTATTGATAAATCTGTAGGTGGGTTTTTAAACGAAATAATTCAGAAAAAGTTGAAATTTATTTCCTCGTAAAACTTTGCCATAATCATCATGATTAGTTAATAGTTATACGGTACCTCTACGAGAGTACCAACACCCAGACTAATAAAACATACTGATAGTTGAAAGTTGATTTTTCTTGACTTTAGGTAAAGACGCTCAAGAGTCAATAATGCAACAAATTAGCATTAATAACATTAATATATTCCTTAGACAAGACAACTCGTAGTGTCTCCTTGTCTCCCCAAGGGAGACATCAGGGGAGACATGACACCAAAAACAGGTCTAAAAATAGAAAGTTCTTGTCTCCCCCGCACAAGGGAGATACGAACCCTAGCAAACTAACCTGGGGAAACACGGCACCGAAGCCAAGAATCCATCATAGCAAGAATACCTACGTATTGTCAAATGACGAACAAAAAAACAGACATTTATTTATCCTAGTGCAGAATGATCGATGTGGTTATTATATCAGACATGTTGACAAATTGCTTGGATAACAAGAATGCATGCAAAACATCTAGCTAAAGGGCAAAGCTTGTTAGTTGCGTTAAATTAGCTGGCACCTAACAGAGGGTTTTCAATAACTGCTGATTAGGTTTGATTAAGGTTTTTTTTAGAATAAAAAATCGGTCAAATGCGAGTCGGACTCGCGCTCGCGGACGAAGGGTTTCATACCATTAGCAAGTCCATATTAGTTCAAGTTTCTATACCTGTTCTATTTATTTATATCGAGGAAAAAGCGGCAAAAAAATCACGTTTCGTTCTAACTCTTGTTAAATATTTTTCATATAATAAGTTGATGTTTTACTGGCGACAGAAATACATCATCTGTGAAGATTTCAAGAGACGACAGACAGACGGGCAGCGAAGTCTTACTATATAGGGTCCCGTTCTCCCTTTGAGTACGGAACTCTAACTACTGTATTAAAAATTAAAAAAAACTTTCTTATTAATATGAAAAAAAAATTATATTTGTTCTATTTTAATAAACACTACTGCCTCATTTGAAAAATAATAATTTTATTGTCTTATATTACTGCCATATTAAAATATATACCTACTATTAAAAATATTATTAAATTAAGTTTATTAATAATGCATTCCAATATAATAGCGAAATAATAATGCAATAACTAAATAAATATATATATTTCTGTACTACATACAAAGAAAAAAAAGGTTTGAAAATAAATAGTTTTTACTAACACCATATTGCTTTTTATTGATAGCATTACTTTTATTCTATTTTTGTCCTCTAACCTTTGTTCACGACAATACAGATAAAAAACGCTAATTATTACTAAACACAACAAATCCTCAAAGTTATCACATTTGTCCAACTTTTCTCCCGACAAACATCAGGGCACAAACAAAAGAAATGGCCGAAACAAAGCTCGTCCTGTCCAGAACAGATCCTGCCTTACGAGAAACCATTTCCTGTCTTCTATAGCAATTTACACTGCCTTCCTGTACTACTAACGCTATAAAACACACCGCGATAACAAATTTTACGATATCTTTAAATATTATTAAATACAT